>CM038220.1:49158409-49609677 GCA_021442155.1 Cymbidium sinense | reverse complement strand
TTGGTTTGCTTGTTTTTTTAAAAAACCCTCAAACCCTAAACCTAAAAGTGACCCCTAATTTTAGGCCTAGGCCTAAGCCAAACCCTAAACTGAGCAAACCTGAAACTTTCTGCCCTAGGCCCTAGGCCCCAAACCCAGGCCCAAACCTAAAGGCCTACACTGACACAAATCAAGCCAAAACTGGCCCACAAATCACAAACCTAAACCCCTAAACTAGCCTAATCCTTAAACTAACCCTAAACCCTAAACCCTAAGCCTAAAACCTAAACCCTAAAGCCTAAAACCTAAAACCCCAAACCTAAACCTAGCCAACCCCAAACCTAAACCATAATCCCAATCATTTCACTTTGGTTCTCCTCAATGAATTCATTTCATTAACCATTAATTTCCTTTTTTGGGTGCTTTTGGTTGGTTGACCATTGTAAATTGATCAGAGCAATACAATCTCATCCTTTGGTGGCTTGAATTCTTGTTGAATTGACATTACCAACACCAAAAGAAATCTGGTTGGGATCAGAATTACGTTATAAAATTGAATTTGAAAATTTCCTTTTCTTTTGTTCTCATTGCAAAATCCGCAGGTATGATAATTCTAAATGTTTCATTTTCATCCTCACCTAAAAAAGAAAATCCTGTTAAGGAAACTTCTATTCTAACCTAACCAACCATTGTTAAATATCAAAAGCTACTTCAAAAAAAAGAATTTTTTGAATGTTCTAGTAAGGTTGTTTTACCTATTACCTCTTCTACAATTGAAGGCTTCTAATGTGGACAATAATAGTTTTCTAAACTTTTGGATGAGATTCTATTTCCTCGATTCAATCTCTATGCATCCTTGCGGCTTTGATTGATGAAAATGAAGCTTTAATTGAAAATATTAATGTTATGCATCATTCAAATTCTATGGAGAATATGGTTTTGGTTCCTCATGATAATCAAGTTGCAAAACCAAATTCTAATTTTCAAGTTCAGATGATTTAAATTCTCAAAAGATTTGGTTTTGTCTAATTTGGGTATTGAAGAGGAAGGGTGTTCACACTTTCCTTTTAAATAAATCTATTTACTCCCTCTCTTGCCAATGCTCATTTTCCTTTAAGAATTTCTAATATCTTGGAAGAAGGAGAACTCACTTCTATATGGAGACTTCTCCAAAATCTGACTAATGTTGCTAAATCCTTCTCAATGATGATTATATGGGAAAAGAAAATGGTTTCCAAACTTATCATGCTAATAAGAGAAAGAATGTTAAAATTTCCCTCTAAATTGTCAAAAAATACTAGATTTGTTGTGACCTCCCTCTCCTCTCTTAATTAACCTTTTCTTAACCCCATTTTATTTCCTTATGTTTAATTTTCTTGTTTGGAATGTTAGAGGATCGATTTTCTCTATTCATAATTAGAAATCTTTGTAGAGTTTATATATTTCTTTACTTATTGTTAGAGCCTCTTATTCATGCTAATAAAATTAACCATGTTGCTAGAATGATCAATTTCAATAATTTTTCTCTAATGTTAGTAATAAGATTTGATGTTTTGGAATAATTTTGTTGATATTTCTATTCTTGATTATTTTCAACAGGTAATCAACACCCAAATCTCTTAAGATGATTATCGTGTTTTGGGCTCTTTTGTTTATGCATCTTGTAATAGATATGAGAAATCTTCTTTGGGATAATTTGAGGAATTTTGCTACATTTGTCAATAAACCTTAGTTTGTTGGAGGGGATTTCAACATTATTTTATTCTCTTAAACAAAGTGTTGTTTGCTCTCCTAATATTCATTCCATGGAAGAATTTTTGCAATATGATCCTTGATTGTAATTTGATTGATATTGGTTTTAGGGCTTCTAATTATACTTGGTAAAACTCTAGACTTTGGCAAAGGTTAGATCAAATTCTTTTAATACTCATTGGATTACTCAATGGCCTATTACTTATATAGATCATTTAAGCAGAATCTTGTTTGATCATGCTCCTTTTTGGTTTCTATTAAAGATAATTATAATATATTAAAGAATTTCTCTCCTTTAGATTTTTTATGTGGATTGATATTATTAATGTTGACATCACTTTTGGTGAGTTCTCAACCTCCTCTTCTTAGACCTAGGGATCTTCTAGACACTAAGACTTCCTTAGCCATAAGACACTTCTAGTGATTAGGTGAACACTTAACCTAAACCTAAAGACATAGAAGGGTTAATCATAGGATTAGACTATGCCTTAGGAATTAAGGAGACTTGCCTACTCTATAGCCTAAATCTGACCTATGTTCACCTTCTCAAACCAATCCTCAAATTCAATTCAAATATAAAAATCCAAATTCAAATCCTAATCAAATGATTGAAGCATGATCAAAAAATCAAAATCCATCCTTCATAAGACCCATGATTTATCTTATGGACTTAGCCTTAGCCAAATCCAAATCAATCCAAAATTAATTTTCTCAAAGATCAATTTATCAAAATTCAAATTCAAACTAAACTTCAAATCATCCAAACCTAAATCCAAAATCCAAATCAAAACCTTTAAGCCAATTTCATGGACTTAGCCAAGTTCAACCTAAAACAAATCAATCCTTCAATCATCATTCAAGTTTTATCATAATCACAATCCATCAAGTAAATCATTCATAGAATTCAAAATCAAATGCAATTTTAGTCAAGTTTAAGCCTAAATTAAATCAAATCATGATTTCAATGTTAAGTCACTAATATGTATAAAGAAAATGATAATAACAAACACAAATTTTAATTTAACATACACAATCCATTTGAAATCTAAAATGAACTACAAAGAGAGAGAGAGAGAGAGAGAGAGAGAATTCTAAACATCAAACAAAATTTATTCATTAAATCAAAATAAAACTATAAATAAATGTTATATATATAATATATTAACCATTAAATCAAAATAATTTATCAAATTATGAATCCATATTATCAATAATTATTAATCATAATTAAAATTATCTTATTTTACACAACTTATAAATTTTCATTCAATTATTTACTAAAGTTATTAAAATTTTGTAAAACTTTTAAAATTATTTATTTAAAAAAAATCAAGTTTCACCAAATTTTTAAAAAAAATGTGAAAAGACAAAACTATTAAATGACCTACTCCTTGCTAATTTATGTGATCATGACAACATATAAAAAAATGCAAAGAAAAAAATAAATAAAAAGTGAACATGGGAGAAGTTGGGGCATGTAAGACAAAGTTGGCATATCTCTCTCTCTCTCTCTCTCTCTCTCTCTCTCTCTCTTAGCTAGAAAAAAACATAGACACACTAGAAAAAAAAAAAATGAGGCCTTGTCCTTTTCTCATCTCCCTTCGAAAGAGAAGCCGCCCTCTCATTCCTACTTCACTTGAGAGGCTCCCATCCCAGTTAAAAAATAAAAAAATCTCAGCACCTCTCCTCTGTTGGACGCAAAGCTGAAAGTGAACTCTCCCTCACGTCCATCTTTTCCTCTCAACCAAGTGAAGCCTAGCCGACCCAAGCAGCATCCACGCCTCCCTCTTCCTCCAGTAGGTGACCTCTCTTCCCTCACTTTCTCCAAAACTGAGACACACAGTAGCATCGTGGTGATTGAGACTTTTTTTTATCCCAACTAGGCCCCATAAATCATTACTGAAAGAACATGAGACATGCCATGAATTTTTTTTGATTGATCGAACCATGCCACCATGCATGGCAGTGAATATCCATCTGCCTCCATCCTCCTTCATAGAAGTGACTTTCTAGCTCCAAGCATTGGTCTCATTCTTCATTGCTTCTCCCATTGCATCACGGTCATAGAAAACCCCTTGAAAGTCTCTGGATGGTTCTGGATTTATGAAGAAAGAATCACGACTAAAATTGTCAAGGCGGTGATATGGTCCTCCATGAGCCCACCATTGAGGTCTCCTTGGAGGAGATCAAATCAAAGAAGATCCAAAGATCATAGATGACATGATTGCAATTATGCGAAGGCTCACGTGTGCTTCTGCTCCAGATTGGTATTCCTTTGAGGAAATGAGTGAATGACCATGGAATAGGTGCAAGTATTGATGCAAAATAGTATGAGGGTTTAATTGTCATAAAAGCCATCCTCAATGATAGTACAATTCCAAATCAAAGGCGGAGGGTTCTTTAATGATCCATAGTGGTATGCTCAGCTTCTAGAGGATTTTGAACCTAATATTCAAATCCCTAACATCATATATATAATAGTGGAGATTATTGTTCTTGAAGACACAAAGGAATACATTAGCTATGCTCTTAGGAGTGAAACTGATGCACAAGACCATCAACCTTTTAATCTCTAGTAATAATTAATCCAAAGCTTCAAGAGGAATCAAAATAGCTTTGTTCTTTGAAAGATGTTTAAGCATTGATGGATTTAGAGCTATGGTAGAGCATCTGTGAAGGTCACAGTCGATCATTTTGGTCAACCTATCAAAATTGCTGCTTCTGGATGGATGGCTCGCATATTATAGCATGAGTTTGATCATCTAAATGAGACTATATATGTGGATAAGATTGTTAAGAACATTTAGAAAAGTCAAGAATTTTTATTTTCCTCTTCCAGTAAGATGCCAAAAGCCAGGTGTCTATGAGAAAGTGAGGAGGAAGTGAACCATAGCAAAGAAAAGAATGCTAGCTAAAGTATTGATATGACCCAACAAGCACCTCAATAGGGCTTCATTTCTTCCAAAACAAGCCACCTCTTGGTCGAATCCATGGGACATTAACTGGTGAGGTATAATTCTTAAATCTTAGAAAGCCTTAGGGATCTCATGTTTGATGTGTTGAATGCAAGCATCATTAGGATCCAACCTTTAGAGCATGTGCACTTTACTTTTAATCATTTTGGCAGAGTTTAGAGACAAAAGTAAGACCATTCATTTTATGTGTTTGAAGTGAATAGTTTTGATTAGGTCAAATGGCATAGTGATTTGATTGCATATCAAGCCATGATTAACTCATGGGCCATTTGATCTTTGATTGAATGATCATGATTAATCAATATTTTATTTATTATTAAATTCAATGGATCTAAAAAAGAGTTAATCAATCTTTAGAATAAAAAAAGAAAGAAATAATATGTGATCAAACAAAATCCAAAAAATGTACAAAAATTAAATTATCATAAAATTTAAGTAAAACTTTGTATAAAAAATTAACTAAACCAATAACATTATAAATATTATAATCAAATATAAAAATTTGTATGAACATAATTTATTAATGTCAATTATAAAAATCAATTCAATCCTTAATTGTATATATGTTCATCCAAGTCAAAAGAAAATTTAGTTATGAGACATATTCTTAATTATAATTAATTTAACTATTAATTACAATTGACTAAGCTTTATTTGATTAGTTATTCATATAAAATATTGGAGGAAAATAATTAGGATATCTTTCTCATTTGGAGGATAATTAATCAATTTGGCATATTAAGTAAGAGAAATTGATTAATTAATGATTTGATTAATCAAATTAAAATTACAATCATATCGATCTTCATTAATTAATTCATGGGTAGATCTTTAGGTGTTTAATAGCCTAAAGAGAGTTAATGAAATTATGATTTATCCATATGTGTATGGAAAATAATAAAAGAATTAATAAATTAAATTTCTTAATCTAATTAATCAATAATTGTGAGCTAATTTCATTAGGCTCTTTCATTTCTTAGGATCATTGCAAGTTATTTTCCATGCATATCATGTTGGCTCATAATTATTTAATTAATTACTTTAAGGTAACATAGGTAAGGGTTAATTAGTAGATTTAATGCATATTACAACCTAATTAATCCATAAAATCCACTTAATTACATTTTATTAAACAAAATCAATTCACAAACATGGGAATGGGTTAGGATCACAAACTTTCCTTCATTTCATTAAATCAAATTGAAACATAAAAGTTAAAAGTGACATAAGAAACTTTGGTTTCCTATAATGATTTTATTTGATATGATTTGTCCTTAGAATTAATTTAATTGAACTAAATCATGTGTTTATGTTTAGTTATTCTTCTCCAATCATATTAAATGTTGTATGTCATTTGATTCATGCATTCATCTTTTGAAAAATTAACTAAATCAAATGGTTCCCTTTATGTCAAGCTTGCATTTGTTGATCTAATTTAATATATGTGTGGCTATTATCACTATTATATCAAATTTATTTTCAAAAGTTTATAAGTTTATTATATTTGGAGTGATAATAGTTATAAATATTTATAAGCTTGCATGTGTCTATCACTTAGAACATGTGATATGGAGTTTCTCTTTCTTTAGTCTATATGGATTTACATAAAGTTTGAATGTTAACATGTGTATAGTCCATTTGAAAAGGACACAACATTTGTTTGGATTCATTCTATGTCTTTCTATGTTAGAATTTAGATAGAACTTTAGCTCATATATAAATAATTCAATTGAAAGAAATACAACTTTTGCATGATTTTCATTCTTGTAGTCACTTGTACATTCATGTGTATTCAAGAATAGTGGGTATATCTAATTAGTTACATGCAAGGCTTTAAGTAGCCAAGGAGGGTTTTACCTCACTCATTGGTTTAACAATGGTGAAGTATCGCTTAAAACTTTTTACATTTCTATGTGCATTTAGCTAATGAATGAAAATTTCCTATTCAACTTTAGCTCACATGTATAAATAATTCAATTTAAAGAAATACAACAACTTTTGTTGTACATTTTTGTGTATTCAAGAATGGGTATATCTAATCAATCGAGGGATGTGAGGCTTTAAGTAGTCCCAAGGAGGTCTTTACCTCATTCCCATAGTTTAACAATGGCCAAGTATCTTAAAACTTTTATACACTTGTATGTGCATTTAGCTAATGAATGAAAATCTCCTTTCTACAAATATACACATCTACATTCATCATCTAAGTGTGCTAAAACATATTGTATGTCAAGGTATATTTAGGATTAATATCATATGCATGTTACATGTGATGGAAATCAATGATTGAACATATGTCATGTGATAGTAATTCAATTGAATTAATCTTAAGATGCTTTTCATATTAAATAAGATTATTTAAAGTGAGCCTAAACTTAGGATTAAGTTAAAATGTGTAATAAGCCATTCACTAAGGAGAACTAAATCAAATTAACATGCTTTAGAAAGTGGCTTAAGGTAAGGATCAAAGAGGGCAATCCTCTTTTCTTCTCTTTATAACACTTAGTTGCTATGTAATCAAATGAAACAAAAGAAAACATAAATTAAAATTCTCAAATCAATTAAATAACTTTAAGTGAAACTAACCCTTCATGTTAAATTAAATCTTTCTATACTTAGAGAACTACAACTCTAATGCCTAGCAAGACATACCACACAAGCCTTAACACACACATAGAATTAAGTCACTACTTCTAGCTTTATGTTAGGGGTGGTGTTTGGTATGATGTATATTTTGGTTTGTGATGTATTGTGTATTGGATCTTTGTATAGGATCTTGTGTATGAGACGGATGGTAGGCTGTGATTAGCCTAATCATGTTTTCTGCATGGGATTATGCTTAAGGGGCCTCTTAAAATAAATATAAATGCTCTCTTTGTAGGTTGCTTAAGCCCCTAAGCATAATCCAAGTTAGGACAGGTAGGCTTGGTTAACCATGTACATGGTGCTAAGTCCAAATTATGATATAATTGCTTGGGATTGTATGTATGTTTAACTAACCTTTGTTTCAGGTGTAGATTTACTTTTCCTATTCTTAATGTAATTTTGCAATTAGGAATTAGGATTAGTGCTATGGGGGATAAGGATGAGCATTGGCTAGAAGGCTTTGTCCTAGGAGGCCAAGTGATGCCTTTGAAGTGGAGCAAATCAAATCAAAGGAAAGAAATGAAGCCATGTAGAATGAAGAATGAAGAATGAAGACCCCCATAGCATTCATTCATTATAAATTATAATTATTATTTTGTAATTTTGGGTTGTATAAGGGTAGAGCTTCACATCTTTTCTTTTTTGGTTATGCGATTTGACCACATCAGCCTTTTCTTTTCTCACGATAGTTATAGAAATGGGTTGATGATTTATTTATGATTTGTACTAGAAATGGCATGCTTTCCATAGTTTCTTAAATGATTGATGTTTGAATGTGTGGCCTAGATGCGATTAGGCTCATTGGGAAAAATAAATCTTTTACCCAACTACAACTCATAACTAAAGTTTTAAATAATTCATAACCTCACATAAAGCCTAGGCATTAAATCAAGATAATTAAAAGATTTAGTAACCCCTTAGCTGAATG
Source organism: Cymbidium sinense (assembly GCA_021442155.1). Taxonomy (NCBI): domain Eukaryota; kingdom Viridiplantae; phylum Streptophyta; class Magnoliopsida; order Asparagales; family Orchidaceae; genus Cymbidium; species Cymbidium sinense. The sequence continues at coordinate 49,601,397 of CM038220.1, read as the reverse complement.
TTGTATGTCTCACATCATGCATGCATATTGCTTCACTCTTGCTAGAGGGTTTCCATCCTTTCAGATAGGGAAGGCTTGACCTTTGAGGGCCTCCTCTGTGGAGGAAAACACATCTTTCTCATTGATTTAGCCAATAATCTAACTTCATCATGCATATATGCATACAAAATGCCAAAACCTTTGTCAAAATAATGTGTCTAAAATAAAATAAGATTTGAATTATTTATATTTGTTGATTAAGTCATTACTCATACCACTCATGCTCTACTTTGTTAGGGAGTGGGTTTAAGGACTTTTATCTTTCTAAATTAATAATTGCCTAACTATCTTCCAAATGCATAAGACTTTCCTACATGGTTTTAAAATTGTAGGAGTAGTTAGCTGGCGGCCACTCCAGGTGGTTATAAGCCCAGCAATCAAGTGGTTTATTCTCTCTTGTGGAGGTAAACCTTATGCCCATTTTTTCTTAGACCTAGGTCATGCTTTGGCTTATGCCAAAGCTCCCTAGATATAGGGTCTGAGGTTGTATTTCCTTTGAGCTACTAGCATAAATCCTCACCTCTTAGGCATTTCCACAACCTTGTGTTGTTTGATTATAAGTCCTAGCTTTATAATAAAATGTCAACTTCAATAAAATTAATCTCTTCAACTTCAAACATATAAAGCCCAACTATAGGATAGATTAGAATGCTCACTAAGCTTCCTAGTATCATGAGCATTTCAACTCATTCCCTTTGGCTTCAATAATAAGTCTTCTCCTTGAACAATCATAATTGATTTTCCTATACAAATAATCCTTTGATAGTCTAGCCTTGAAATCTTTGGAGACCTTAATTTCTACTTTAATTGAGAGTATTCCTAAGGAATTCCCATTCCTTAAGATGTAATTAACTATGGGGGCTTGATCCATAGGAACTTATTGAACTCGGCTTAAAATAAACCCTACTTTACTTCTCCATGTAAAGTAGGGAAAGATCTAGTATATTCGAAGACCCATCATGTCTTAGGAGTCTTTATTAGGTGATTAAGTCCATTATAGGTGATGATTTCTATCTTTTGAGATAGTGCATCATTCCTTAATGTCATACTGATCACTTCAATAAGTACTCTAAGATCTGCTTGGTGTCCCATCTAAAATAAAAACCGTAATTAAATTTTTTAATGTTGTGGCTAAAAATTGGAAAGCTCCTATACATCCTGATAATTCGATTAGGGGATGAATAGGCTCTGGTTTAAACTGAAATGACTGAAACAAAATCTAGTTTGGTGGAATAAGTATTATTTTAAAATCTTTTTTGCTAATATCAAGGATATGGAAAATTTGGTTTGTGATCTTGAAGTTTCAGTTATGATGGAACCTTCCAAGATTATGGACTTGAATGAGGTGAAGGATAAACTTGTTAATTTTCAAAATATGGAAGAAACTTATTGGTCAAAAAAGTAAACATATTACGGATGGTGACAGAATACAAGGTATTTATATGCTTTAGTTAATAAAAAGAGCTCTAAATAATATTCAAAAAAATTAAAATGATAATGGAGAATGGATTATAGAGAATAATGATATTAAGGATTTGGTTATTAATTATTTTAGAAATATGCTTAATAAGAGTTTCTCTTATGAAGCTATTTCTAAATTGCGCTAGATTCCTTCTATTATTACCAATGATGAAAATGCTTTGCTTACTATTTTGCCTAATGAAGATGAAAATTTTAAAGTTCTTAATAGCATAAACATAGATTCTGTTGCTGGTCCGGTTTCACTACTCAATTTTTTCAAAAATGTTGGTTTATTATTAAAATGATTTGATTGATGTTATGGTTGATTTCTTTATTGGTAATCCTTTTCCTAGATATTTTTAGCACTTCTATTGTTCTCATACCTAAGAAAGATAATGGACTATTGGGTGAGTTTAGACCTATTAGTCTTTGCACCTTCTTCAATAAGCTAATTTCCAAAATTATTGCCAATAGGCTTAGTTCTTTTCTTCATAAGATTATCTCTCTCAACCAGGTTTTGTTAGAGGTAGATCTATTTCTTATAATATTTTACTTTCCCAAGAATTAATTCATGATTTAGATGTTAAGACTAGAGGTGGAAACATTCTTTTCAAATTAGATATTAACAAAGATTTTGATAATATCTCTTGGGATTTCCTTTTTCATGTTTTTTATTTGGGTTTTCTAATAAATTTATTTTTCTATTAAAATTGTATTAATAATGCTAGTTTTTATTTTTCTTAATGGGGAAACTTTGAGTTTCTTTCCTTCCTCCCATGGCTTAAGGCAAGGGGATCCTTTATCTCCTACTTTATTTATCATTGATGTTGAATACTTATCTAGGAGCATGAATGATTTATTCTTAAATAATCTTAGTATGTATTACAGAACTATTGGTGGTCTTCTTGTTTCCCATTTAAGCTTTGTGGATGATTTTATTATTGTTTGCAATGCTTCCATTCATCATATGAAGAATCTTAAGAATTTTTTAAATACATTTGGTAGAGAAAGTGGTCTTACTATCAATGATAACAAAAGCTATTTTATTACTTCTTCCAGTATCTCCAATAATAAAATCAATCACATCTTACATATCACTAATTTTAAACATCAACATTTACCTCTTAAGTACTTGGGTGCTCCTCGTTTTAAAGGTCCAAAATGATCACATATTTTTGATGAGTTATTTCAAAAAAATTTAAATAAAATTTTTGTTTGGGAATTTCATTTACACTCCTTTGGTGCCAGGCTCACTATTCTTAAAAGCACTCTCAATTCAATGCCACTATATTTGATTCAAACTATTATTCCTACTAATTCTACACTTATCTAAATTGATCGCTTGCTTAATAAATTTTTTGGGATCAAATAATTCAATTAAAAAGAATGCATTGGACATTCTAGTATAAATGTTGTGGTCCTTTGGGTGAAGGTGGTCTTGCTTGCAAACTTATTCTTGAAGCTACGCCTTCTCTCATAAGCTCGGTGGAATTTTAGAAAGAATGATAGCCTTTGGGCTAATTTTATGATGAAAAAATACAAGGTAAACACCCCTTATCATGCTTATAAAGTTGGTGACTCTGGTTTGGAAAAGGCTTTGCTCCATTAAATGGGTTATTGAATCCTTAATATCTTGGGGTATGCATTGGTTCATCCATCTTTTGGCAAGACAATTAGATTGGCTGGCTCTATTGACTCCTTTTTATCTACACACTTTACAACTGCTATCAAAGTTAACTCTTTTTGGCTTAATAACAATTGGAATGAAAACAAACTTGAGAATTATATTTCTATTTCTCTTTTCCCTATTTTTTCTAACAAACCTGATCAAATTCTTTTTATGCTCTCTTATAATGGTGATTTCATTCTTAAAGAGGTTTGGAATTTTATTAGAGATAACCAGAACTCCTCTAATGTTTTCATTAAACTTTGAAACAATATCATTCCCATTTCTTATTCAGTTTTAGCTTGGAGGATTTTGAATAACTTTATTCCTAGATTTCTTGCTGGAATAAAGGGTTTTATTTACCTTAAGTGTTATTGTTGCTTTCATATTGAAAATGTTAATCATGTTTTTGTCAATGGTGTCCTTCTAAATTATGGATATGGTATGATGATTTATTTAACACTAATTATTTTCATGGTTCCCTTTCTTTATATCAACTTTTGAAGCTTGTTTCCAAAAACTATGAAAGGTCATATCAAAATATTGCTATTACCTATATTTGGTTCATTTGGATGGATAGAAGTGATGCTAAATATCATGGTATTCCTATGAATCATAAAAGGATCTGGCTAGAACTAAATAAAAAAATTCATGCTTTGTTTAATGTTAATTTAATTAGTAACATCCATTTTAGAGGTTACAAATTTGTGGCTAAAATTAGGTCTCATTATGCCTAATGTTTCTTTCAATAAGGCTATTAGGATTATCCATTGAATCAAACCTAATGATAACTTTATTAAAATCAATACTTATGGTTCATTTTCACCTAATAGATATGGTTGTGGTGGTATTATTAGGGATTCCAAAGGTACTGCCATTTGTGCTTTTGCTTATCCCTTCAAAGCCTGTTTTATTATTTATGCTGAGCTTATGGCTATTAATAAAGCTATTGATATTTTTTGAACAAAGGCCTATTTAATATTTGGATTGAATTTGACTCTTCTTTTACTTGATATGCTCAATTCTAATAAAATGGGAATGCTAACTTATTTTATCTCTTAATCACACTAAAACCATCATCTCAAGTTTGCTACAAAATTTCTCATATTCTTCATGAAGGTAATACTTATGATTTCTAGCCAATTTGGGTGCTAAATTAAATGAGCTCACTATATTGGATAATCAAAACTTACCTAAGCTGCTTTTGTGCTTTCCCATATTGGGATTGCTCCTTCTTTTTCTTTAGGGTCTTGGCTAACCTCATTTTCTATGAGTCTTGCCTTGTTTGGTGGATCTATTTGTTTGTTTCTACCCTCACTTGGTTGTCTGGATGGTTTTGTTTCAAGTGTGCTATTAGTCTTTTCATTTCATCTTAGTGTTGGGATTTTGGTGGTTGATGCTTTCCTTTCCTATTTTGGCTTGATGACTCTGATTGTTGGATGTTCCCTAACTTGTGGCTTGAAGGTTGATGTTTTGTGGTTGCCTTCTTTTTTTTGTCTTTGGTGATTTGTTTGTTCTCTGGGGTTTGGAAGGGACCTTATTTTGCTCTGGTCAGGTTCCTTTCCTCCTTGGTTTACTACTTGTGGGTTGGTGGTCCTCCTAGGCTTGCCTTTCCTTGATTGTTTGCCTGGCTGGGTGATTACCATAATTATTTCTTTATTATTTTTTGTGGCCTCCTATTGGGTTATGGCTATGCCTGCTATCGATCTTTCCCTGAATGAGGTTTTGCCTCATATCTAGGTTGGTTGCTTCCTTATGAGTTGGATCTTCTATTGTGGTGGTTGGTTGGGTGGCCTTGTTGTGGCTGGGTTGATTGATTATGTGGTTGGTTGGGTTTGGTTGGCGTGGTATGTTGGCTGGTCTTACCTCCTCAATTGGTGGAAGATCTTGGGGTTTGTTGGTGATTTATCTTTGGTTTTGATTTAGCCCGGTCTTACCTCCTCAATTGGTGGCAGATATTTTTTTATTTTGTTGATTGGGGCTTAATGGTTAGTTTTGCTGGTTTTGGTTTGGTTCTTTTAGTTGTGTTTTCGATCTACTCCTATAATGGTCTTCCTCTCTTGACTGTAGCTACTTATCTTTTGCTTTTTTCCTATTTGGGTGGCAGCTTAGCTATGGATCTATTTTCTCCTGGCATAAATGTTGTTGTTTCGTGGATTAGTGGTTATTTGCTTTTGCTTTTTTTGTTCTTGGTGAGCTCTTGTGGTTTTAGTCTTTTTTTGGTTTGATGTCATTTTTGGTTTGAAGGCTATATATTTCTTGGGTCTTGGTGACTTGGTGTGTCTTGGATTTTATTTTGGCTGTGGGTATTACCTCTTTTTGGTGTATTTTGCTCTCCTTGTTTCCTAATACCTGCCTCTTTGTTTGTGATGGTGGTTTTGCTATTACATTTTGTTCTTGGTGGTAGCCTTGTTGGATGCTCCTTTGGTCTTTTTTGTTTATCTATCTTGGTGGAGGTGTGGCTCCCCTTTTATCTCTTGCTTGTCTGCTTGGGTTATCCTCTGGCTGGATTTGATTGGTGGCTATTGTTGGTGTTAGCTGTCCCCTCTATTTGGGTATTAGTTTGTTGTTGCTTTCGGGATAATCTTAGGACAGTTCTTTGGATTTGGGCCTATCTTTTCTGGACTATGTTGTTATCCCTTGTTAATGATGCTTGCACTTTTTGGTATTTCTCTTCCCTTTTGGTGTTGGCTTTGGTGGTTTTCCTACTGTATTTTTGTTGTCCCTGATGGATGGCGTTTAGTCTGCCTTACTAGGCTTGGTTGTTTTGGTGGCTTTGTGCTTGGATGTTTTGTTTACTGGTTGGAAGACTTTGCAGCCTTGTTGGATGATGATCTCTGGATGACTGCCCATGAGGTTGGCTATGATGGCCTTGATGTTTCTCTCTCTTTCTTCTTTTGGTTGGTAGCATTATTTATAATTGTACCCCTTCTTCTCAAGTTTGAATGCTTACATATATGTTGCTCCTTGAGATGATTGACTAAGCGAGCCTTTTCTTTACTTTGCTCTTTCTCTCTCTTTATGCTTACTTAATTGTACTCATCCTTTCCTTAGTATGTTGCAGATTTCTTTTATAGGTTGGCAATCTTGCAAGTGGATTTTGCTATCATCAAAGAAATCAAGTGGATTTTGCTGTTACTTATATGGATCTTTTATTATTGCTGATTTGGTTTTCTTTTGCTTCTCTTTATTTAATATTATAATTGTTTGGGGATTCATCTCTTTAGGTTTTATTGTAGCTCTTTGAGCATTAGTTTAGAGATTTGTCCCCTTTAAGGACTTTGTACTCCTTATTTTGTGGAAATAAAATTCCGCTAATTTTCTCAAAAATAACCCTAAACCCTAAACCCCAAACATTTAAAACTAAGCCTAAAGTAACTAAATAAATAAAAAATAAACCAAAACCCTAAACCTAAATCTAAACCCTAAGAATGGGTAGAACCTTGATCATCATCAATGCTCAATCTAGATCTGGTGGAGGCGAGTGGAGGTTATCGCGAGTGGTGGTGGCGATCTGAGGTGTTGGTTGATATGGAGTGGTGGTTATGGAGGTGGGAGGAGTAATGGAGGTTACTGGTGTGGTGGCGGAGTGAGAGATTGGGGATATGATGGCGGATCCTGCTACTCGAGAGGCGTGGGTGGAGACAGTTATGGGTGTCTTTACAATTGGAGAAAGAATGGCCAATCGATCTCTCTTTATGTCTACTGTTTATATTCAGTTATCTAGGGTTTTGATTTGCTCTATGCTCATTTTTTTATCTATGTCAATGCTGTCTGTAGATAACTTGGTGTGCTGATGAAATCGAAAGAAGAAATGTTGAATCTAAATTTGTTCTCTTTAAAAAAACCATAAACCATAAATCTAAAACTAAACCTAAACCCTAAACCTAAACCCTAAACCCTACTAACCCTAAACCTAAACCTAAACCTAAAACCACTAAACCCTAAACCCTAAACCTAAACCACACCCTAAACTCTAAACTAAACCTAAAACCCTAAATCATAAACCCTAAACACCTAAACCTAAACTAAACCCTAAAACTAATAATAAAACCTAAAACCATAAAACCTAAATAAATAAAATAAAATAAAAATAAAAAAAAACTAACTATAAAAATAAAATAAAATAAAATAAACTAAAATACCTAAATAAAATAAAATAAAAATAAAATAAAATAAAAAAAATAAATAAAATAAATAAAACTAAATAAAAAAAACCTAAATAAACCAAAAAAAATAAAATAATTAGACTAAATAAAAATATAATAAAATAAAAATAAATAAAAAAAACTAAATAAAATAAACTAAAACCTAAATAAAATAAACTAAAATAAACCTAAACTAAATTAAAATAAATATAAATAAACTAAATAAATAAATAAACCTAAATAAATATAAAAAATAAACTGAAATAACTACAATTTTAAAAAAAAAAACTCTAAACCTAAACCCTAAACCCCCCCTAAACAAACCATGACCATACTCCCTAAACCTACACCCACTAAACTCCACTACCCTAAACCCTAAACCCTACTAAAACTCCATATACCATAAACTAAACCTTAAATTAACCCTAAAACAAAACCTAAACCCTAAACCCTAAATGCTAAACCCTAAACCCTAACCTAAATCCTAAACCTAACCTAAAAAAACCTACTAAACACTAAAACCAATCCTAACAAACCCACAACTAAACCTAAACCTAAACTTTAAACTTAAACCTAAAGTAACTAAATAAATAAAAAAAACCTAAACCCTAAGAATGGGAACCTTGATGGCGGAACAACCCAGAGCCGCTTAGATCTTTGGGGTGGAGGAAGGTGGAGGCGGCAGTTATCACGTCTGGTGGGGGATGGAGGTGTTGGTGGATATGGAGGTGGTCAAGTAGTGGTAGTTATGGAGGCGGGAGGAGGCGGAGGTTCTGGTGGTGGGAGAGAAGAGATATGATGGTGGATCCTACTTACTGAGGTAGTTGATGGAATTGAAGAAAGAATGGTCGATCCGATTTATACTGTTTATTTTAGTAGAGATGGTTCTAGTTATCTAGGGTTTTCGATTTGCTCTATTCATGCACATTTTTGATCTATGTCATCGCCTTTGTCCTAGAAATCTTGGTGTACTACTTGGTTGTTGAAATCGAAAAAAAGGAAACCTTAAACCTAAACAAAACCCTAAACTACTAAAACTAACTAAACCTAAAACCTAAACCCTAAATCTAAAATCTAAAAACCTTAAACTAAATCTAAACCCTAAACCCTAAACCCTAAACCTAAAAAATAAACCTAAAACTAAACCTAAACCTAAAAAAAAAAAAATAAATTAAAATAAAACCTAAACTAAAACTTAAACCAAAAACCAAAACCTAAACTAAAAAAAAAATAAAATAAACATAAAATAAAAACCTAAATAAAATAAAACTAAACCTAAAATAAAATAAAATAAACCTAATATAAAATAAACTAAAAACACTAAAAAACCTAAAATAAATAAAATAACACTAAATTAAAAAACCTAAATCTAAAAAAAAAAATAAAATAAACCTAAACCTAAACTAAAAAACCTAAACTAAAAATAAATAAAAACCTAAATCAAATACCCACCTAAACCTAAACCTAAATAAAAATAAAATAAAATAAAAGCTAAACCTAAACTAAAATAAAACCTAAAAATAAACCTAAAATAACAACCTAAAACCAAACCAAAAAATAAAATAAAACAAACCTAATATAAAAATAAATCCTAAACCTAAAAAAATAAAAAAATAAAACTAAACTAAAAAAAAAAACCTAAACCTAAAAAAGCATAAACCTAAACCCTACCACAAACCCTAAACTAAACCCTAAAAAAACCCAAACCCTAAACCCTAAACCCAAACCTAAACCCCAAACCTAAGAATTGGCAGAACCATAAGGTAGAACATCACATGAACTTAGTCTAGATCTAGTAGTGGAGGTGGCGGAGGTGGTTATCAGTGGTGGTGGGGATTTGGAAGTGTTGGTGGATATGGAGGTGGTTGAGTAGGGTGGTGGTTATGGGGGAGGAGAGGTTACAACCGTGGTGGTGGAGAGGAGAGATCGGGGATATGATGGTGGATCCTACCGAGGTGGTTACGATGGGAAATGGAAAACTGAAGAATGATTGATCTCTGTTTATGGGTGTCTTTATAATAGACATTCTAGTTATCTAGGGTTTTGATTTGCTCTATCATGCTCATTTTTTATCTATGTTGTCACTTGTGTCTTAGAAAACTTGGTTACTTGGTTGATGAAATCAAAGAAGAAATGTTGAATCTAAATTTGATCTCTATTAAAAAAAAACCAAAACTCAAACTAAACTGAACCCTAAACCCCTAAACCCTAAACCTAAACCCTAAACCCCAAAAACTACCCTAAACCCTAAACTAAAACCCAAACTAAACCTAAACTAAAACCTAAACCTAAACTAAATAAAACTTAAAATTAAAATAAATAAAATAAAATTTAAATAAAATAAAAAAAAAATAAAATAAACTAAAACCTAAACTAAAAATAAAACCTAAACTTAAACATAAAATTAAAATAACTAAACTAAAATAAAATAAAATAAACTTAAACTAAACTAAAAAATAAAACCTAAATAAAATAAAACCTAAAATAAGAATAAAATAAACCTAAAATAAAATAAAATAAAAAACTAAATAAAAAACTTAAACCTAAAGATAAAATAAAATCTATAAATAAAAAAATAAACCTAAACTATAAAACCTAAATAATAATAAATTAAACCTAAAGCTAAACTAAAATTAAAACCTAACTCTAAACCTAAACTAAACTAACCATTTAACTTGACTAACCATAAACCTTAATAATACCCTACTAACAATACCACTACCCTAAAACTCACCTGGGCCCCTGGGCCTCCCTGACCCTCTATCCAGGCAAACTTCTCTAAAGATACCACCCTGGGCCCTTTGAGCCCTGGGCTACTGGACTAAACTTTAAACCACACACTAAACTCTGGGCCCTAAACTCCCACCACTGGTCTATAAATCTGACTCTAAATGGCCAGCAACTCTTTAAAATCCCACCCTGGGCCCTAAACCTCCTAGGCCTAAACTGGGCCCTAAACCATACTGACCCTACCCTGGGCTCCTTCCTGGGCCCTCCAAAATCCCAAACCTCACACCTTAAATCCCAGGCACTCCTAAACCCTCCCTATTACTAAACCCTATCCAACCTAACTCCTAAACTCAAACTAACCCTACCTTACTCTACACTACCATAAAATATAACCCCTCCTGATTCTGCATAAACCTAAAACCATAAACCTTAAACCTAAACCCAAACCTAAACCTAAACATAAAGTAACTAAATAATTTAAAAATAAATCAAAACCATCCTAAACTAAACTAAACCAGAATTGGTAGAACCTTACATCACCCCTTAGTCTAGATGCGTGTGGGAAGGGAGGGAGATTATCACTATGGTGGTGGGGATTTGGAAGTGCTTTGGATATGGAGGTGGTGGTCAAAGTGGTGGTTATGGAGGTGAGAAGGCGATAGGTTATATGGTGGTGGTGGCGGAGGGAGATGGGATATGATGGTGGATCCCACTACTCGAGGATTTGATGGGAACTAAAAAACTAAATACCCAATCTATTTATGGAAATGTGTCTTTACAGTAGAGATAGTTCTAATTATCTAGGGTTTTTGATTTGCTCTATGCATGCTCATTTATTATCTATGTTGTCTCTTATGTCTTACAAAACTTAGTGTGTAACTTGGTTGATGAAAAAAAAAATGTAGAATCTGAAATTCTTCTCAGTTTGAAAAAAATAAAAACATTAAACCCTAAACTAAAACCTGAACCCTAAACCTAAAACCTAAACCCACAAAACCTAAACCCCTAAACCTAAAACCCCACAAAAAAAACCCTAAACTAAACCCTAAACCCAAACCCTAAACCCCACTCTAAACCTCTAAACCCAAAAGCTAAACCTAAACTAAACAAATAAATTAAAATTAAAAAATAAAACCTAAACCAAATAAATATAAAATCTAAACTAAAACTTAAACATAAATCTAAACCTAAACTTAAACCAAAAATGAAAAAAACTAAACTAAAATAAAATAAATAAATTCTTAAACTAAACTAAACCATAAAAAACCAAAATAAAAGAAGAATTTAGCCTGAAATAAAAATAAAATAAACCTAAAATAAAATAAAATAAAAAATAAACTTAAAAAATAAACCTAAAATGAAACCTATAAATAAATAAATAAAAATCTAAACCATAAATAAAACCTAAACTTAAAATGATAAACTAAACCTACAAAATAAACTAAACTAAAATAAATAAACCTAAACTATGACCTAAACCCCACCACTACCCCAAACCCTTCCCTGTAATAACCTAAACCCTAAACTAGCCTAACACTAAACCCTAAACCCTAAAACCTAAACCCTACCTTAACCCTAAACCCTAAAAACCACTAAACCTAAACTAAACCTAAACCCAAAACTAAACCCTAAACCCACCTTGGACCCTAAATCCTAAACCCTAAAAACCCTAAACCCTAAATCATAAAGTTAAAACCTAAACCTAAATAAATAAAAAAAAAAATAAAATATAAAATAAATAAAATAAAATAAAAAACATAAACTAAAACCTAAACCTAAACTAAACCTAAAAATAAAAAATAAAATAAATAAATAAAATAAAAAAAATAAAAAAAAATAAAACTTAAATAAAATAAAATTAAACCTAAAATAAAAATAAAATAAACATAAATAAAATAAACTAAATAAAAAACTTAAAAAAAAAATAAAATAAAACCTAAACCTAAATGAAATAAAACCTAAAATAAAATAAATTAACTAAAATAAAAAAAATGTTATTTAAGCCATTTTTTTTAAGCAGTTCTAAGTTCCCTAAGCAAGCCCCATAGTCAATTACATCCTAAGAAAAGTGAATTCTTAGAATACTCTGATTAAAGTAGGTAATTATTGTCTCTAAAGATTTCAAAGATAAGACTATCAATAAATTGGCTATGTTCGAAAATCAAATGGGATAGATCAAAAGGAGAGACTTATCATCGAAGCCAAAGGAGATGAGTAGGGAATGCCCCATGATACTAGGACACCTAGTGAGCATTCTAGCCTATCTTATGATTGGGCTTTATATGTTTGAAATTAGGAGGATTACATGTTTGAGTTGAAATTTATTAGAAAGCTAGGACTTATAATCTCACAATACAAGATTGTGGAAAAGCCTAAGAGGTGAGGACTTATGCTTATAGCCCGAGGGAAAATAGTAACCTCAGATCATAAATCTAGAGAGCTTTAGCGAGGGCCAAAGCACGTCCTAAATCTAAGCAAAGATGGGTATATGGTTTACCTCCACAAGAGAGGGTAAACCCCGAAGTTAGACTTATAACGAGTGGAAGCCAACTAACTCCTCCTATGCCTTAAAACCATGTAAATCATTCACATGTTTTGGAAGATGGTTAGGATGTTATTTTTTAGAAAACTAAAGTGCTTAAACTCACTCCCTAAGACTAGAGCATGAGTGGTATGAATAATGACTTAGTCTAATGTAAACCTTTTCAATTTTATTTAATTTTGGACTCTTCATTTTGACAAAGGCTATAGGATTTTTATATGTCTAAATGCATGATAAAATGAGGTTATTGGCTAAATCAGAGAAAGAGGTATTTTCACCATGGGAGACCCTTAAAGGTCAAGCCTTCCCCTATCGTGCAAGAATGGAAACCTTCTCTTAGCAAAAGTGAAATAAGATGACATGCATGATATTAAGCATACAACATCTAGCTAAGGGGGTGCTAAATCTTTTAGTTATCTTGATTTAATACCTAGGCTTTAAATGAGGTTATGAGTTATAGTTGGGGTAGAAAAATTAATTTTCTCAAAGAGCCTAACCAAATTCAAGCCACACATTAATTCACCCCATATAAAGAAACTAGAAAGGGACATGTCATTTCTATTTTGCAATTATAAACAAAATATTAAATAATTTATAAACCCAACGTAAAATAATAATAGGTGTGGGTACCACCATACAAAAGAGAAATGGGTACTCTACCCTTATACAATATATGAAAGAATAATTACAATTACAAATAAATAAATGCTATGGAGGTCTTCATTTCTTCATTCTTCATGTCTCCTTCATTCCAATTGGTTCTTGCTTCAAAGTGAACACAGGGGCCTCTTAGGACAAAGCCTTCTGGCCTCCACTCATCCTAACACACCATACTAACCAAGCAGTTATATGTATAATTTGGACTTAGCACCCTGCACAAGGGTAACCAAGTCCATATGTTATAATTTAGATTATGCTTATGGGTTAAGCAACCTATAAAAGAGAGCTTTTATATTTATTTTAAGCATCCCTTAAGCACAATCTCTTGTAGAAAATATAATTAGGCTAATCACGGCCTAACATCTAGTCTTTGAAGCATATACCCTAAGATCCATTCTACAGTAATACATTATAAAACCAAACATACATCAAACCTTGCACTACCCTAACATAAGGATAAAAGTGGTGACTTAATCTAAGGTGTGTCTATTAAAGATTATGTGGTATGTCTTAACTAGGCTCTGTTATAATTTTCTAAGTGAGAAAGGATGATTTCACTTTAAGTGGCTTAATTGGTTTATAAGTTTTACTTAATGTTTTATTTTATTTCACTTGGTTTACACTTAACAACTAAGTGTTATAAAGAGAAAAAAAAAAGGGAGAGGATCACCCTCTTTTATCCCTACCTTAAGCCACATCAAAAGCATATTAATTAATCAATTCTTTTTAATGAATGACTTATTACATATTTTAATTAATCCTAAGTTTAGGTTCACTTTAAATAATCTTATTCAATAAGAAAGTCATCTTAAGATTAATTAGAGTTAATTACTATCACACAACACATGTTCGTTCATTTCTTTCCATCATATGTAGCATGCAAATGATTAAGCCCTAAACATATCTACGCATACAATATGTTTTTTTCGCACACTTAAATGTGGGATGCATGAATGATTTTTTTTAAAAAGAGGATTCTCATTCATTAGCTAAATACACATTCAAATGTATGAAATTTCCAAGAAAGTACTTTGCCATTGTTTGACCACATGAATGAGGTAAGAACCTCCATGGGGCTACTTAAGCTTAAATCCCAGTGTCCAGGCTAGATATACCCCTATTCTCAAATACATGTGGATGTATAAACAACTATAAGAATGGAAATCATGCAAAAATTATATTTTTTTGTTTTGAATTATGCATATGGAATATGGTGAGCTTTTCACTCATTAGCCAAATGCACACACAAGTGTATAAAAGTTATAAGCAAGTACTTCACCATTGTTTGATCAAGAGAATGAGGTAGGAACCTCCTTGGGGCTACTTAAAGCCATGTGTCCTCGGGTGTCCTGACTAAATATACCTGCTATTCTTATATACTCATGAGTGTACAAGAAACCATAAGAATGTAAACCATGTAAGAATTATATTTTGATTTGTTTATACATGTGAGCTAAAATTCTATCTAAATTCTAACATGGATATACATAAGAATAAACCCAAGCAAGTGTTGTGTCTTTTTCAAATGAACTATACACTTGTTAATATTCATATTCTTATGTGAATTCAAGAAGTTTAAAGAAAAGAGAACTTCAAATCACATGTTCTAAGTTGTAACCACATACAAGCTTATAAATACTCATAATTATCATTACTCTATGTGTTATAGTTGATTTATATACTTTACATTTAATTTTCTATTTAATAGTGATAATAGCCAAACATATTTTTAATTTAAGCCAACACATGCAACTTGACATAAAAGAAGTCATTTTATTTGATTAATTTTTGAAAAGAATGAATGCATGATTACAAGTGGCATACAACATTTAATACAATTGAAGAGAAATAAAAGAACATAAACACATAATTTCATTGAATCTAATTAATTTCGAAGGATAATCATATTAAACAAGGTCATTTAAAACAAACCAAAGTTCCTTAATGCCATTTTCATGTTTTATTTGATTTAAGAAATGTGAGAAATTTTCTAATAATCCCATTCCCATATGTGAATTAATTTAATTTAATGAAAAGTAATTAAGTTGATTTTATGAATTGGTTAAGTTAAGCATGAATTAAATCAATTAATTAAACCCTTACCTATGTTACCTAAAGGTAATTAATTAAACAATTATGAGCTAATATGATATGCAAATAAATTGAAAAGTAAATAATGCTCTATGGCATTAAAGGGGCTTAATGCAATTAGCTCACAATCATTAATTAAGCTTTAGGAACTCACTTAATTACTTTTATGGTTTTCTCATGTGAGCTAACCATAATTTATTAGCTCTTTTGGGTTATTGAACACCTAAAGAACTACCCAAGGATTAATTAGGGAAATTAGATTTAATTAAAATTTTAATTTAATTGATCAAAGGATTAGTCCATTAATTCATTTTTCTATCTTAATTATCAACTTTTGATTATCTTTTCAAAATGAGATGGACTTAAGAGAAAAGGTTTGAAAAGAGGTCCCAACCTAATTCCATAAGTTATCCATTTAATCAAGCATGAATTCATATAAGTTGAGTTTTAATTTAGCCAATTAAGTCATTGATTAATTAACTAATCATTAATTAGTATTTTTTTGGATGAAAAGATGAAAAATTAGGGAAAGGATTAGGGGAGAAGCCCCAATCTCATTCCCTAAGCTTGGTTACTATTCAACAGTAATTAAAGAGTCCAAATAATGAATTAATTATTGTTCATATATTTAATTATCAATTAATTAAGTTAAGAAGGTAATTAGGGATTAATCAATCAATTTCCCTAATTAACCAACCAATATATTCCAAGAAAAATAGGGGAGGTAAAGGTCATCTCCCTAAACATCCTCAAAAAGTTTGAAATCAATTGGATGACTAATTAAGGAATAATTAAGCTAATTAATTTTTTAATTAAATCTTAATTAAGACAAAATTACAATCCAAAATTAATTAAGGATAATATTAATGGATTCCTCTCTAAAATAACTTTAGAATGAGCCCTTATTTGTATTTTTCAAATTTTTCTATAATTAGTTATGAATTTTGGAAATTTCAGCATTAAAAAGGATTGCTTAACCCTAATTGAAGCCCTAATCCTATCGGTGCAATGTGACATGCTGACGCTTTCCACATGGCACAACAAGATTGGTTATTTAAGTTATCACATCGCATAGCTAAGTTAGCCAGAGGTGTACACGCTTTCTCATGAGCCGTTTGATCAAAGATTGGATGACCACAATCAAACCCGCAGTTAAGTAGGATTAATTTAGTTGATTTAGCATGATTTGGTCAGGACCATCCATTCCGATCATGCGGAAGCGGTCCATGACACTCCTCCGGCGGTGAGAGAGACGTCCATTGTTCATTGCTCGATCTGAGCTTACTCGAGCTCGAATGGAGATCAAATCGATTCCACATGATTAAGGAAGCAAAATGAAGATATCTAAAGGTGGAAATCTCATGACATGCAACTTTTCTTCAAAAAGCTCCAAACCATTTTAAGCTAAAGGTTAGTTTCAATGGCATACCTCACTAGAGCTTAGTATGGTTCCAAAGATTGAGGAAGCTTCATTTAGTAGAAATAAAGCCCTATTGGGTGGCACAAGCTTTGATTTGAGTGGATTGCTTGGAAGGCCAAGGTACGGGATGGAAGTGGTCAGCTTCGATCGAGCTCCACCCTTCGATCATCAGGAAGCTTGGGAGATGATTCATTCTCGCTTGTCCTGGATGGTGTGTGTTAATTGCACTTTGATGGAGGTTTGAGCAAATGGAATTGGATTGGGGATCCCTATTTGTTTTCATAAAATTGATAGAGGAAGAGTTGGGGAGCTCGAAAAACCTTGGAAATCACTTTAGTGTGTGTGTCTCTGGCTGTAAGGTTTGAATCGAGTGTGTCTCTAGATTTGAGTGAGAATAAGTAGGGTATACCCCCTCATTCCTTTGATTAGATGGTAAGCTTTATTTGGCTATTTTGATCAAATGGCTATCATGGGGAGCTCCATTTGGGCAGGGAATCACCTTAGCTAGCTTCACTTGAGTGGAGGAGGGTGTGAGAGTGGCTTCCATGGGAGTGGTGGGTGTGTTATCACTTTCCAAGTGTTCCAATAGGAATGGGGAGGTAATTTCACCTCCCCATGTGTCATGGCAGACCCAACCACCCTTGTGTCAAGTTAACCTATGTCCTTGGTGCCCAAATTGCCCAATGGATGGCTGCCAAGTTGCCAAGGAAGAGAAATGACCATTCCCCCAAGTGATTTGCCTCATGTGATTCCTTTGCTCAAGGTTATCTTGGTCATTTGGAAATGGATTTGATTTGGGCAGATTTGAGATGAGTCAAAAGTGGTTAGCCTAAATTTTGAGTAATTTGGAGTTCATTTGGTTTGATTTGGCTTAATTTGACCTATTTAGGTAAAATTGGGTTAGGTTGGGTCAGGTTGACCAATTGGTCTATATGGGTCAAACCAAGGGTTGGGTCAAGTTCACATGACCATTTGGAGTGTATTGTGTCATTGGTTTGGTTCAATTTGCTTTGGATTTGATTTTGGCTCTTTTGGATTCATATAGGTCAAATGGGTCAAGTTGACCAATTTGACCAAATTGGCCAAATTGGCTTGGGTTGGGTGTTGGTTCAATTTCAGTTGGTTATTTGAAAATAATTATAGCCTTTGGTTTGAATCAATTTGGATTTAATTTGGATTTTGGCCAATTTGATCTTTTAGGTCAATTTGGGCTATGTTGGGTTAGGTTGACCAACTAGTCAAATTGGGCTCAATTATGGCTTTGGTCAAGTTCAATAATGAATTTGGAATGAACTTGAGCCATTGGTTTACAATCAATTTGGTTTAGTTGTAATTTGGCTAGTTTGAGTTCATATGGGTTAAAGGGGACTTGTCAAAGGGTTGACTTGGTTTGACCCAGTTCATGCCAATTGATTAACCTAGGATGATCAACCATAATGACATGAAGTTTGGATTTGCTTAATTCACTTTGATTTGAATTAAATTGGATTTTGGTTCATGTAGGCCAAATTGGCCACTTTGGGTCAAGTGAGCTAATTATGTTTAGTTGGCTTGATTTTGAGTTGAGTTTAATTTAATTGAGTTTATATATGGATTTGAGATTGACATATAAATTCAATTGCAATTTGTTTGGGTTCAAATGAGTTTTGGTTCATTTGAATATTTCAAGTCAAATGCTAGGATTTGGATTGGAGTTGATTTTGATTTGGCTTGATGATTATAGTTTTCATTTATATTTCAATAGATGATTGAAGGAATGATTGATTTAAGAGAAAATCCAATAGTTTTTCCTTGATTTGGATAGGATTTGGTTAAGTCCAAGAAATTGGCTTAAATGGTATAAATTGGATTTTGACTTGATTTTGGATTTGGTTTGGCCTATTTGAATTTATATTTCATTTATATTTAAGAATATAAATGAAGATATAAATGATTCATGAAAAATCATTTGAGTTTGGAGTGGTTTGGAAGCAAATTTGACCAAGCTTAAGGATGTAGGTCAAAAGGGCTTAAGTAAGGAATTGATTTAGTTTAATTTATTTTTGGTCATTAGAAGGTGGGTTTCATTTAAATTTATGAGTATAAATGATGGAATAATAGGTTTATAAAGAAACCAATTGATTTTGGGGTGATTTGTATGAGATTTACCTAAGCTTATGGAGATAGGTCCATAAAGGCTTATGTGCGGATTTGGCTTAGTTTGATTTACATTGATTTAGTTTTGGCTATTTAAGTTTATATCTCATTTATGTTTGTGCGTATAAATTAAGATATAAATGATTCATGAAGAGATCAATCAAATTTGGGTTAAATTGGGAGGAGATTTAACTAGGTTTATGGAATTCCACCATAAGGCTTTGAGAGGATTTTGATTTTGGATTTGATCATGGGTTCTAATCATTTGGTTTGGAATTTAGATTTGGATTTGATAAATGATTGAGGTATTGAATTGATCTTGGATAAAATAAATTGAATTTGGTTAAGGATAAGTTCATAAGATGAAATCAATGGGCTTAGGAAGGGTTTTGATTTTTTTGATTTGATTATGGGTTTCAATCATTTGCTTTGGAATTTGGATTTAGATTTGGTATTTGAGTTGGTGAGCTTTGGTTTGAGGAGGAAATCATAGATTGGGTTTAGGCTATAAGTAGGTAAGTCTTCCTAAGTCCCTAAGGCATAACTATTCCTATGGCTAACCCTTATAAGTCTCTAGGCTTAGGTTAAGTGTTCACCTAATCACTACAAGTGTCTTAAGACTAAAGAGCTCTTAGTTCCTACAAGAGTCCTAGATCTATGATGAAAAAGTTGAGAAATCCCTCCAAAAATGAAGTCAACAAGAGCAGTGTTAGCAAAACTCCCTATAGGAATCGCCTGACTACTCTTGAGTTGAGATAAGTCCCCCGCAATGCTCTCTTAGTGCCTTTGGGTCGTTCAATATATTTTGCCACCAAGTTACCCTGGTTCTCACTTTGGAAGATGTAAGTTGCTACATTCTTTCCAAGATGACCGTTGCACGATGGGCAGCCTAGGTTGGGTTCGATTTGTTGTACATCAATGGGTCACCCTAGTGGTTGGTCCACTTAGGAAGATGTAAGTCTACTGATTTCTTCATGGTATAGTCATTTACACAAGGAACCCCTTAGGTTGGATAGTCTTACCCTTGGTAGACTACCCCTTTGGATCATAAATCTAAGATAGGCTAAGGTGAGCCCTTCTCTGTGATCCATTGCACATGGGATCCATCAAATCAAATTAATCGACTATTAAATGGCGTAAGTCTTGCATTCACTCAGAGTCACCTTAAGTCGAGTTTGATTTGTTTGCCATCAACAAGTCACCATCAATTGTTCACTGAAAGATGTAAGTTTGACGCTTTCTTCTTTAGCACAACCCTTGCACAGAAGGTAACCCTTAGGTCGGATAGTCCTACTGGTGACTACCCTTTGGACTTGTAAATCGAGATAGGCAAGGTATAGCCCTTCTCTCTGGGTCCATCACACCAATAAGTTAACAACACCAAATTAAATTAAATCAAATCAAATCAATATAAAAAATTAATCATCAAGACTACTCTTGAGTTGAGGTAAGATCCTCAATGGCACTTCGTAATTGCCTTAGGTCGGGTTTGATTGTTGCCATCGGATCACCCCAATGAGATCCCTACTTTGGAAGACATAATTACACTTTTTTTTCCAAGTCTGGTCGTTTGAGGCAACACTTGGATAGCCCTACCCTATGGCAGGTGGACTACCCCTTTGGATTTGTAAATATAAAATAGGACAAAGCATCTGTGGCTCCTTCTCAGTGGGTCCATCACACACAGACAGGGTCGATAACAAACCAAATTCAAAACCAACCTTCCTAGTGGAGTCAAATTAAACATATCGAACAAACTAAACTACACCCCAATGAGGTGCAAATCATATTAGTCTCCCTAGTAGAGCCTAAATCAAAATCTAAATCTAATAAATTCAACCAGGCTTATGTCCCTAGCGGATGAACCCTCAATTCAAAATCATTCTCCCTAGTAGAGCCATAAGAAATTCTATCAAACACTCATCCCCAGTGAGTAGCCCAAAGCTGCTTCCCTAGTGGAACATTCACATTCTCAATCCCTAGCAGATTCAAATCCATATCCCTAGCAGATATGCCTCAACATCAATTAAAATAAAATAAATTAAAATTAATTGATCTTGATCCCTAGTGGATTATAGATTCTTATCATCAGTGGAGACACACCAAAACTAATCATATTCACAATCAAACTCAAATTCATATCCCAACAGATAGCTTAAACCTGCTTCCCTAGTTGAAGGTTCATATACTCAATCCTTAGTGGATTTCTCCTTTTATGCCCTCAGCATAAACCTCTCACATGTCATGCCCAATGCATGTGTGATCATTTAGCGGATCTCCTTCATGTCCTTAACATGAAATTCCAACCAAATCTACTTTGTTCTCTTATGCCATTGGCATAAGTTGAGTTACATTGCACTAAGATCGTGATTCTATCTACCTTTTGGACTTAGACATAGATCATTTTCATTAGTATTTGCAATCCTTTGGATGTTGTTGATCATCTCGGGCAACGCTAATATGTGCGGTGTGCCTTGTCAGTTACACCACACCTATTATGGGTCCTTTTGTTGACCTCACTTTTGGAGTGAGTTCTCAACCTCTTCTTCTTAGGCCTATGAGTCTTCTAGACACTAAGACATCCTTAGTCACAAAACACTTAGAAATTAGGTGAACACTTAACTAAGCCTAAAGACTTAGAGGGTTAACCATAGGATTATCTATGCCTTAGGGATTAAGGAGACTCACCCACACTGCCTAAATCGACTTATGTTCACCTTCTCAACCAAACCTCAAATTCAATTCAAATATCAAAATCCAAATTCAAATCCAAATCAAATGATGAATCCCATTATCAAATCAAAATCCTTCCTAAGTCTATGATTTATCTTATGGACTTTAGCCAAATCAAATCAATCCAAATTCAATTGATTTTCTCAAAGATCAATTCAAACCTTTGATCAATTTATCAAATTCAAACTCAAACTCAACTTCAAATCAATCACAAAATCCAAATCAAATAAAATCCAAATCAAAACTCTTAAGCCAATTTCATCGACTTAGCCAAATCTCATCCAAATCAAACTTAACTCAATTGATTTTCTCATAAATTAATCAATTCTTCAATCATCACTTCAAGCCATACCAAAATCTACAATCAAATCAATCAAGCAAAGATCAAACCTAAGCTAACCCATTTGACCCAAAATTTTCAAATAAGCTCCAAATCACCTAAGTCCAAATAAAATCAAATTAAATCAAAATTAAACTAAATTAAATTGAATCAAAACATGAAATCAATGCATAAGCACAGACTAAAAGAAATCAAGATGGGACATAAAATAGCAAATAGGTCATTTCACCTAGAGTTGACCCATGTGGGCTCCACTAAGACAAAGTCAACAAATTAAAATTTGAACAAATTGAGCCACTCCAAAGACTCAAAATCATCAAATGAACATTTTTGAGTCTAAAACTAAAAAAATCTAAATTTAATGAAGATCCAATTGGGTTGATTTGGCCACCTAACCCAAGTAGACCCAAATGATCCAATTAAATCTAAATTTAAATTAAACAAAAAATTAATTCAAATCAAACATTCAAAATCATTTTAAATTTATAATTAGATAAAATTTATCCAACCATTGGGTTTAATTTAATAAATTTGATCATTTAACTCAAATAAGTCCAATGTGGCCCATTAAGCCCAATTTTAGTCAAAATGGGCTTAAATATAAATCTACATCAAATCAAGTGAGATCAATTACTCCAAATCATCTTAAACACTTAATCAACATGAGTGTAACCCAAACACATGATAATTGAGCCAAATTGATCATTTGAATCAATGAAGCCCGAAACAAAATATAATTAGCAAGCTAATCAAACTATAAAATTAGAAAATCAATCAAATAATAAAAAAAACTATCAACAATATCATTTTATAATTAAAATAGAAATTTAATTAAATTTGAACATCAAATATCAATTTGGTTAAAATTAAATCAAAATAATTAACTACTAAATAAATAATAAATATAAAATTTGAATAATCATTAATTATAGTATATATAATTTATAAACTTTAGTTAAATTAAAATGATAATATCAAAATTATTAAAAATTGTGAAGATTTATAAATAAAAAAAGAATAAGTCTAAAAAAACGATAACAAAAAAATTCCATCCTTAGTCACGTGACACCAAGAGAATATATATATATATATATATATATATATATATATATATATATATATATATATATTTATCAAGGTATATCATTCTCATACCACATTTATCTCGTTAAAAATAAAATAAAATAATAATAAATTTGGACATCACTCTTTTAATAAAGCTAGCAAAAGCATCAAGTCTCTTTTTATTTCAAGGGAATCTCAAATAAATTTTTTTATTTACTATTCAAATGAAAACCTGCTCTCTAGATTTAAAATAAAATAAAATAAATAAAATATCTTATCTTACCCACTTGGAGCACGCGAGCCATCTCTCTCTCTCTCTCTCTCTCTCTCTCTCTCTCTCTCTCTCTCTCTATCTATCTATCTCTCCATATAGAGCCTCCCATCCCTGAGTAAAAAAAATAGCAATCACAGGCTGAGACTCCTTTCCATGTTTTTGCTGTCGAATACCATCTCCTCTTTTCATCCCCATGAACTGGGGAATAAGAGAGAAAGCAGAGCTCTTTCTCCCTTGCATACAGAGCCTCTCATCCTCACCATTTTTTTAAGAGAAGCCTGACCTCCCTCGCATCTTCCTTTATGCAACCAAATTTAAAACCAACATTCCTAGTGGAGTCAAATTAAACATATCGAACAAACCAAACTTCACCCCAGTGAGGCGCAAATCAGATTAGTCTCCCTAGTGGAGCCTAAATCAAAATCTAAACCAAACAAATTCAACCAGGCTTATGTCCCCCATGGATGTACCTCAATTCAAAATCATTCTCCTTAGTGGAAGGTTCACATTCTCAATCCCTAGCAGATTCAAATCCATATCCCTTAATTCGATCTTGATCCCCAGTGGGTTACATATTCTTATCCCTAGCGGAGACACAATAAAACAAATCATATTCATAATCAAACTCAAATCCATATGTCTAGCGGATAGCTTGAACTTGCTTCCCTAGTGGAAGGTTCATATACTCAATCCTCAGTGGATTTCTCCTTTTATGCCCTCAGCATAAACCTCTCACATGTCATGCCCAATGCATGTGTGATCCCTTAGAGGATCTTCCTTCATGTCCTTAACATGAAATTCCAACCAAATCTAGTTTGCTCTCTTATGCCCTTGGCATAAGTTGAGTTGCATTGCACTAAGATCGTGATTCTATCTACCTTTTAAACTTTGGCATAGATTATTTTTGTTAGTACTTGCAACCTTTTGGATGTTGTTGATCATCTTGGTCAATGCCAATATATGCGGTGTACCTTGTTACACCACCCTTGGTCCTTTGTTGACCTCACTTTTGGAGTTCTTAACCTCTTTTTCTTAGTCCTATGAGTCTTCTAGACACTAAGACTTCTTTAATCATAAGACACTTCTAGCAATTAGGTGAACACTTAACCTAAGCCTAAAGACTTAGAGGGTTAACCATAGATTAGAGGCTATGCATTAAGGAGACTCACTCTATAGCCTAAATCGACTTTGTTCACCTTCTGAAACCAAAACTCAAATTCAATTCAAATATAGAAATCTAAATTCAAATCCAAATCAAATGATTGAAGCCCATGATTGAATCCAAAATCAAAATCCTTCCTAAGCCCTATGATTTATCTTATAGACTTAGCCTTAGCTAAATCCAAATCAATCCAAATTCAATTGATTTTCCCAAAGATCAATTCAAACCTTCAATCAATTTATCAAATTGAAACTCAAACTCAACTTTAAATCATGATCCAAGCCTAAATCAAAATCAAATAAAATCCAAATCCAAACCCAGAAGCTAATTTCATGGACTTAGTTAAATCTCATCCAAATCAAACCTAACTCAATTGATTTTCTCATAAATTAATCAATCCTTCAATCATCACTTCAAGCCATACCAAAATCTACAATCAAATCAATCAAGCTAAGGTCAAACCTAACATAACCCATTTGACCCAAAATATACAAATAAGCTCCAAATCACCTAAGTCCAAATAAAATTAAATTAAATCAAAATTAAAATAAATTAAATTGAATCAAAAACATGAAATCAATGCATAAACATAAATAGACTAAAAAAGAAATCAAGATGGGACACATAATAGCAAATAGGTCATTTGACCTAGAGTTGACCCACGTGAGCTCCAGTAAGACAAAAGTCAACAAATTAAAATTTGATCAAATTGAGCCACTCCAAAGACTCAAAATTATCAAATGAACATGTTTGAGTCTAAAACTAAGCAAATATAAATTTAATGAAGATCCAAATGGGTTGATTTGGCCACCTAATGCAAGTAGACCCAGATGGATGCTATTAAATCTAAATACAAATTAAATTGAAAATTAATTCAAATCAAACATCCAAAATCATTTTAAATTTATAATTAGATAAAATTTAGTTAACCATTGGGTTTAATTTAATAAATTTGATCATTTAACTCAAATAAGTTCAATGTGACCCATTAAGCCCAATTTTGGTCAAAATGGGCTTAAATCTAAATCTACACCAAATCAGGTGAGATCAATTACTCCAAATCATCTTAAACACTTAATCAAACTTGAGTGTAACCCAAACACACCATAATTGAGCCAAATTGATCATTTAAATCAATTAAGCCCAAGTGAAACAAAATTTAATTAGCAAGCAAATCAAACTATCAAAATTAGAAAATCAATCATATAACAAAAAGAAAACAAACAAACAACATTGTCATTGTATAATTGAAATAGAAATATGATTAAATTTGAACATCAAATATAAATTTGATTAAAATTAAATCAAAATAATTAACTACTAAATAAATAATAAATACATTTGAATAATTAATTATGGTATATATAATTTATAAACTTAGTTAAATTAAAACTATAATATCAAAACTATTAAAAATTGTGAAGATTTATAAATAAAAAAAAAGGAACAAGTCTATAAAAAAACACAATAACAAAAAAAATTCCATCCTAAGTCACGTGACACCAAGACAAAAAATATTTATTTTTTATCAAGAATAAATGTTATCATTCTCATGCCACATTTATCCCGTTAAAAATTAAAATAAAATAATAATAAATTTGGACATCACTCTTTTATTAATGTTAGCAAAAGAATCAAGTCTTTTTTTTTCACGTGAATCTCAAATAAATTTTTTTATTTTCAATTCAAATGTAAACCTACTCTCCAGCTTTTAAAAAAATAAAATAAAATAAAATATATTATCTTACCGGCTTGGAGCACGCAAGCCATCTCTCTCTCTCCCTCTCTATCCATACAGAGCCTCCCATCCCTGACAAAAAAATAAAAATATAAAACATCAATCATGGGCTAAGACTCTTTTCCATTTTTCTACTGTCGAATACCATCTCCTCTTCCATTTTCATCCCCATGACTGGGAGAATAGAGAGAAAGTGGAGCTTTTCTTCCCTTGCATATAGAGCCTCTCATCCTTGCCATTTTTTAAGAGAAACCCAACCTCTCTCACATCTTCCTTCATGCAAGAGCAGTCAAAGCCATCCCTACATCTCATTCCATCGGATCGAAGGCTAGCCACATGGGATTGGAGTCCCTTTGTTCATCCATCATCACTCTCCATATCGTCATGTGGCGACATCGATATGGACCCAGTGATGCTTCAAATATCAACAAAGAGGAAGAAAATCTCCAGCTTGGCTAAAAGACTTTGTTAAATAAAATAGCAAAGAAAAATATAGCTTCAAGAAGAGATCTATCAAAGCCAAGATCAGACTACTACAACAAACTGAATACAAGTAACTGCTTAGCAAATAAAACCCTGAGATCTACTAAATACCAGATCAGACAACCACAATAATAGAATAATAGAAATTGTGCAAGAAAATGAAGATCTGGATGATAGAAACATGTAAAGAAAAGAAAATATTAAACAATCTAACAGAAAGTAATTAGAATAGGCAAGAATGTAAAGAAACTAGGGCTATAAATAAGCTCTGAATAAATATAGAAGGAAAGCAATAATATTAACTCTTCTACTACATCTTCTTCTCCTTCTTCTTCTTCTTCTTCTTCTTCTTCTTCTTCTCTAGGCCAATATCCCTCTCCTTGGAAAAAACCCTAACTCCTTTGTTCCAAGCTTTCTCTTCCTCTCCACCATTCTCTCTGGAGCCTTCGGCCGCTCGAAAGGTCGCTAATATGAAGTTTAATTTCTTTCTCGACAAGATACGCGGTTCCTTCCCTGGGAAGATTCATCTAAAGGATGAGAGAAAGATGTGTGTGGCTCATCTAATGACCGAGATTACCCATGGGTCGCATCATTGGTGCTCTTGTTAAACCTTCATTCTTGCAAGAAACAATGGAAGATGCCACAAGACATGCAACAAAAACATTGGAAGAATGTGCGGGAAGATTGAATAAAAATGATGAACATATGACATCAATCACCATTATTTTGAATGAAGTATCATGCAGACTATCATTCATTGAAGATAAGCTGGAAAAATCAATTCAAGAACAACAATAAGGAAGTAAAGAATCACATGTATGTAACTCTACTCCTATAGAATTTACTCAAATAAAATCACACAATCAAAATTCAAGGCCAGTTAAAGTAGACATGCCTGGCTTTAATGGAGAAAACCCAAAGGGATGGTTATCCAAGGCAGACCAATTCTTCCAATACTATAACCTTCTTTTGAAGAATAAAAGTTCATTATAGCATCAACTTATATGGATGGACCTGCACTAAGTTGGTTCAAATGGATGCATCTCAACAAAAGACTACATTCTTGGCAAAATTTTAAAGAACAAGTAATACAAAGATTTGGACCATCAATATACAGAGACTTACATGGGGAATTAGCAAAATTACAACAAAAGACATCAGTGCAAGAATTTTATAATGAATTTGAAGAATTAGCAAATCAGATTTGAATTCCACCTGAATTCCTCAAAGTTGTTTTGAATCAGGACTGAGACAAGACATAAAAAGAGAAGTCAGAGCATTACAACCAACATCATTACAACATGCCTTTCAATTGGAAAAATTAATGGAAGATAGATTAGCAGATAACATCTACATAGAAAGAAGTTCAAGTAACCAAGCAACGACACTAAAACAATAGCAACCATTACTACCCACTCCAATTATTCCAATTCACAACAACATCAATAGTAACAAACCAAATATACCAATCCAGAGACTTATAGCAACACAGTTGGAAGAAAGAAAAAAAAGGGATTATGCTTTAACTATGATGAGAAATACCATAGGGGTCACATCTAAAATCAAAGCTATTTTCCCTCATGATAGTTAATGATGATCAGGAATACAACCTGCAGCAAGAAAGCCACCAAGAAAATTTGTTAGTACATGATGACATTCCAGATATCAGCTTCAATGCATTCATAGGGCAATCAAACTCGAGAACCCTACATTTATAAGGAATGATTGGTAATAAATCAGTTCAAGTACTGATAGATAGTAGATCCACAAACAACTTCATACAGTCCAAACTAGCCAAATTCATAGAACACACAATAACACCTACATCCTTTTTCAAAGTATTAGTGGGAAATGGGGAGACACTCCAATGCTCAGGAGTTTGCTCCAACATACCTATCAAATTACAAGGATATACATTCATAACAGATTATTATCTTCTGCTTATGCAAGGAGAAGATGTAGTATTAAGTGTGAAATGGCTAGAACAACTGAGAGAATGCAACACAGACTATAAGAAGCTCACTATGAAATTTACATACAATGATACAATAATACAACTGCAAGGAGACACAGCTTTAAATGTGAAAAGCATTACTCTACATCAGTTTACAAAATTGAAAAACAAGGATGAGATAGTATCCTACTTACACATCAGAGAGGTATCACAACAAACATATTCCATAACAAAAGAGTTCAGCAGTCTTCCTGTAAATATACAACAGGTATTACATCAATACCAGGATTTGTTTCAAACTCCATTAAACTTACCTCCCAAAAAGGAAATAGACCATCATATCAATTTGTCACCTGGCACTCAACCAGTAAAAGTTAAATCTTACAGATATCCATATTTTCAAAAGACAGAAATTGAGAAATTAATCAAAGAAATGTTGGATACAGGGATAATAAGGGAAAGCACTAGCCCGTTTTCTTCACCAGCTCTTTTAATAAAAAAAAAGATGGGACTTGGAGATTTTGTGTGGACTATAGAGCATTAAACAAAATCACCATTCACATAGATTTCCATAACAACACCAGAAGAATTAATGGATGAATTACATGGAGCAACTATTTTTTCCAAGCTAGACTTGCGTTCAGGGTACCACCAAATAAGAATGGCATAGGAGGATATATACAAAATAGCATTCAAGACACATGAAGGACATTATGAATTCTTAGCCATGCCATATGGGTTAACAAATGCACCATCAACCTTTCAAGCCATAATGAATACAATACTTAAACCCTTTCTATGCAAATTGGTGCTAGTATTCTTTGATGATATATTAATCTACAATCCTACCATTGAGCAACATCAACACCATCTACAAGCAGTTATGGAGAAACTAAAATAAAATGCATTGTTTATCAAACCTTCCAAATGCACATTCATCCAAGAAAGAATAGAATACTTAGGCCATATACTGTTAGCTCAAGGAATATAAGTAGATCAAAAGAAAATTGAAGCAATACAATCATGGCCAGTTCCAAATTCTGTTAAACAGCTAAGAGGATTCCTAGGTTTAACAAGATATTATAGAAAATTTGTAAGGCAGTATACAACAATTGCTGCACCATTAACATCACTCCTAGCTAAACAATAATTTCAGTGGTCAGAAGAGGCTCAAAAGGCATTCATACATCTAAAAGAAGCTATGGTATCCTTACCTGTATTGGCATTTCCAAATTTCTCTCTACCTTTCATCTTAGAAATAGATGCTTCAGGTACTACAACAGGAGCAGTATTACTCCAAAATAGCTATCCTATTGCATACTTCTGCAAGAAATTATCTCCAACATTACAAAAGTCATCAACCTATGCAAGGGAACTATATGCTATCACAGAGGAAGATGGGAGATAGGCAATATCTGTTAGGCAACAAGTTCACAATTAGAATAGATCAGAAGAGCATAAGAGAGCTAATGCAGCAAAAAATTTAGACACCAGAATAGCAAAGATTTTTAATCAAACTCCTGGGCTTTGATTATACGATAGAATACAAATCAGGGATCCTAAATAAAGCAGCTAATGCCTTGTCCCACAAAAATTACAGTCCAGAGGAAGATCAATCTACAACAGACATCTCAAAAGTTCCCACCTATCAGAGTCTATATGCTTATACCCAATAATTCAACTCTTTAATACAACAAATTAAAGATGAGACACAAGTTATACCAGAATTGCAATAGCTCTATCAGCAGATAATAGAAAACTCAGAGCTTTTTCCAAAACACAGAATTTATAATGGGTTAGTATACTATAAAAATAGGATTGTAATAGCTGCAGAATATGAAGTAAGAATAAAAATCATAAGAGAATTGCATTCATCACTAGTAGGGGGTCACTGTGGAATAAAAAGAACATTAGCAAGAATAACTCAATAGTTTTACTGGAAAAAAAATGAAGCAAGACATTCGGCAATTTATATCAACCTACCCCATATGTCAACAAGTAAAATATGATAGCCAGAAACCTACAGGGTTATTGCAACCTTTGCTATACCATCAGCTACTTGGGAGGAACTCTCAATGGAATTTATCATTGGTTTGCCCAAATCTCATAATAAAATAGCTATCTTAGTAGTAGTAGATAGACTCTTAAAGTATGCACGTTTTCAGCTCTTCAAACCAATTTTTTAGCAACATCTATTACTCACATTTTCATTTCAGACATATGCAAACTCCATGGCATACCACAGAGTATAGTGTCAGACAGAAATCCTATTTTGTTGAGCAACTTCTGGCAAGAATTATTCAAGTTAAGTGGAACCACACTTAGCCATAGTAGCTCATATCATCCACAAGATGGCAGTAAGTCACTCAGAACATTAGAATAATATCTTAGGAGCTTTATTTTAGAGACACCAAAGAATTGGTTACAGTTTCTACCATGGGCAGAATTCTTCTTCAGTAAACACCTCTACAAAGATGACTCATTTCCAAATAGTTTATGAGAGACTTCCACCTTCAATCATACCATACAACTATAACACATCTAATAATATAGAAGTAGACACACTATTGCAACAAAGAGTCAAAGTACTTTAACAGCTTAAAGAGAATCTACAAGAGGCTCAAAATAGAATGCAACAGATGGATAACAGAAAAAGAAGAGAACTCCAATTCCAAATATATGATTTGGTACTAGTGAAACTATAACCGTACAGACAGACTTCAATATCACAACATCCTTACACAAAATTGTAAAAAAAATACAATGGGCCTTTTAAAATTTTGTAGAAGATAGGTTCAGTAGCCTATAAAGTGGAGCTTCCAGAAACAACAAAGATCCACAATGTATTCCATGTTTCTAGACTCAAACAGTACAGGAAAGACTCCAAGCTACACCCAGCTATACTTCCAGCATAATTCATAGATGACCAGCCATTGGTTAAACCAATCAAATTTTAGATGATAGAACTATACTACAAGCAGATAGACATATAAAAGAACTACTAATACAATGGGATGGAATTTTATCAAAGGATGCATCTTGGATACCATTCAAAGATCTCCAGAAGGCTTACCCTAATTTTGACCTTGAGGGCAAGGTCGATTGTCGAGAAGGGGGTAATGATATGGACCCAGATAGTGCTTCAAACATCAAAAGCAAAAGAGAAGAAATTTTCTAGCTTTGCTAAAAGACTTTGTTAAATAAAATAACAAAGAAAATTATAGCTTCAAGAAGAGATCTGCCAAAGCCAAGATCAGACTACTACAATAAACTGAATACAAGTAACTGCTTAGCAAATAAAACCCTGAGATCTACTAAATACCATATCAGACAACCACAACAATAGAATAACAGAAATTGTGCAAGAAAATCAAGATTTGGATGATAGAAACATGTAAAGAAAAGAAAATAACAAACAATCTAACAGAAAGTAGATAGAATAGGCAAGAATGTAAATAAACTAGGGCTATAAATAAGCTCTGAAGAAATACAGAAGGAAAGCAATAATATTGACTCTTCTACTACATCTTCTTCTCCTTCTTCTTCTTCTTCTTCATCTTCTTCTCTGATCTCCCTCTCCTCAGCAAAAACCCAAACTCCTTTCTCCCGAGCTCTCTCTTCCTCTTCATTATTTTCTCTGAAGCCTTTGGCCGCTCGAAAGGTGCTAATATGAAGTTTAGTTTCTTCCTTGATAAGATACATGATTCCTTCCCCATGAAGATTCATCTAAAGGATGAGAGAAAGACACGTGTGGCTCATCTAATGGCCGAGATTACCCATGGGTCGCATCAACATCTCATCCTCTTACCGGTTCGATACTTCCTCCCTTCTGATCGATTCAAAGGCTATCCACACACCTCCCTCTCTTTTACTTGTGTGAGTAGACCAAGCAAGAGACTCATGCCTGACACTCTTATCCATAGGAAAGCTTCATCCCTAAGCCCATAGGTCAAGAGGAACTATAACCTGTGAGAATATTCATCGCTTCAACTCAATGCAAAATCTAGTCCTCTTTAAACTCATTCTAGCTACAAGAATTCTTCTCATCCGTCTCATTTTCAGTTCAACAGTATCATGCTATAGCATCGAGCCTCTCTCTTCTCGCCCTCTTCCTCTATTAGGTAGCCAACACTTGATCTTCTATATTTCCTTACAAAAATACTGCCGTAACTTTAATCTCTTTATATGTTGAACCTCCTTTCCTTCTTCTAGCCTGCATTCCACTACCTCCAATTCTCCATCCAGTTTTCCCTCCATTGGCCTCCATCTGAACTACTCTTCTCTACATTACCCAAGCATGTAAGGGAGATATTTCCTCCAGCTTGCTTCTAACTATTTTTTCCACGAGAATGATGAAGCTCTGGTAAGTAGCGGCCGTGAGTGAGCTTATTGGATACTTAGTGAGGAGGCAAGCCTAGAAACATTTGGCGAAGCTCCCTTGTTTCGCAGCAAAGCTATTCAAATTAACCAATTCAATGAACAATATCTTCAATCAGTGAGGAAGCATTTAAAGTGAACCATATGAGCAAAGAAAAGGAATGCTAGCTAAAATATTGATCCAACCCAACAAGCATCTCAATAGGGCTTCATTTATTCTAAATGAAGCCACCTCTTTGTCGGAATCCACTAGACATTAGCTCTAGTGAGGTATAATTCTTAAACGTTTAGAAAGCCTTAGGGATCTTATATTTGATATTATGCAGCATCGTAGATCCAACCTTTAGAACCTGTGCACTTTACTTTTTAATCCTTTTGGTGAGAGTTTAGAGACAAAAGCAAAACTATTTATTTTATGTGCTTGAAATGAATATTTTTGATTAGGTCGAATGGCGTAGTGATTTGATTCCATCTATCAAGCCATGATTAACTCGTGGGCCATTTGATTTTTGATTGAATGATAACGATTAATCCACCTTATTTTATTTATTATTAAATTCAATTGAATCTAAAAAAGGAGTTAATCAATCTTTAGAATTCCAAATAAAACAAAAAAAGAAATAATATGTTATCAAACAAAAAAAGTTCAAATTAAATTATCATAAAATATAAGTAAAACTTAGTATAAAAAGAGAAAAAAATTAACTAAACCAATAAGTTGTTTGAATAGAATTTATGAAAGTTAATTATAAAATCAATTTAATCTCTTATTGTTATATGTTGATTCTAAAATCAAAATAAAATTTAGTTATGTGACATATCCTTAATTATAATTAACTCAACTATTACAATTGGCTAGCTTTATTTGATTAGTTATTCATATAAAATTTTGGAGGAATTCTTAACTAATTCAAATCACATTTTAAACAAATATATATATATATATATAAACTCACATCCCTTGGGACATAGACAATTAAAGTCAAGAAAAAAACTTGAGCAAACTTGTATAATTCATATTCTAAATATCATAATCAAATGAAATATACATAAAATTAAGTATAAGCTTGAAATTTATTAAATCATATCCAATTACTCCAAATTTCAATCAATACCAAAATAAGTTAAACAAAAATAAAATCCAAATAAACAAACCTATTGAACTAAGATAAGAGAATAATCATTAAGCTAAAGAGATAATCATTTATATAAACTAGATGGCTAAATTTAATAAGTTAAACCCTTAATTAGAATTCAAATGAAAGAACACATTAAACTTCAAATAAATCATAAGTAAATTAAAATACAATCACCAATCCAAATCAAACTCAAATAAAATAATAAAAATAAATGAATTTAAAAAAACATTGAAATGACAATAATCATATGAAATTAAAACCAAAAAAAAAAGAAAAGATTAGATATTAAAGATATTGAATTATCAAAATTCAATTAAATCAAAATATCTAATCCAAAATTAATCAATCAGAATATATGAAATTAAATAAACTTAAACTTCATTAGATATTAAGGATATTGAATTATCAAATTTTAATTAAATCAAAATATCTAATCCAAAATTAATCAATCAAAATAAATGAAGATTATGTAAAATCAAATTTTAAAAATCTAATTTAAATAAAATCAATCACATAAAATCAAATAAAATCAATCACATAAATTAAAATGGGCTAATTAGGATACTTAAGGACCTTAGTTAGACTCTTAAGGAGTTAGATTGTAGAATATGCTGAGTTCCATCCAAAAATGGAATTCATTCTACTCTTCATTCTTGAAAATCTAAATATCACTTTAACTAAATAAAAGTAAAATAAAAATGGAAAATAAATCATTAAATCATTTAAATTGAAACCAGCAAAAGGAAAATTTCAAACAAATTCAAACTCCAAATGAAACTTAAACTAAAGAAGCCTAGTAATGTCTTGTCACACAAACCCTTTTATCACACACTAGAATACTAGGTCACCGACCTTAGAATTAGGTTAGGTCGATGTGTTGATTGTATGGTTGATGTTGTGTTTATTTTGTGATGTAATATTTTTAGGCTGGATGTTAGGAATATGGATCGTAGGTTGGACGCTAGGTCATTGATAGTATAACATTAATTTTTGCAAGGGATTGTGCTTAAGGGGCCGATTAAAAATAATTATAAATGCTCTCTTTGGAGGTTGCTTAAGCCCATAAGCATAATCCAAGTTCTGATAGGTGGGCTTAGTTACCCATGTATTGGGTGCTAAGTTCAAATTATAAATATAACTACTTTGGTTTTATGTGTGTTTAGCTAACACTTATTTTGTGTGTGTGTACTTAGATTTACTTTTCCTATTTTTAATAATATAATTATGAATTAGTATTAGGGCTATGCAGGTTTAGGATAAGCATTGGCTAGATGGCTTAGTCTTGGGGTGCCATGTGATGCCTTAAAGCCTACCTCATCGAAAGAAGCAAAGATATGAAGAAATGAAGGAGACATGAATAATGAATACTTGAAGACCACCCATAGCATTTATTATTTGAAATTGTAATTATTATTTTATATGCTAGGTTGTATATGGGTAGAGCTGGGCTACCCATTTTTTCTTTTGGGTGTGTGTAGACAAACCACACACGCCTTTTATTCTTTTATGGTAGTTTATAAAATTGTTTGATGTTGTATTTAGATTACGCATTAGAAACAACATGCCTTTCTTAGTTTCTTATATGTTTGATGCTTTAATGTGTGGCTTGGATGCGATTAGGCTCCTAGGATAAAATTAATTTCTCTACCCAAATAATAATTCAATTAATATTTAAAATAATTCATAACCTCACCATAAAGCCTAGGTTCTAAATAGGATAATTAATATATTTAACAATCCCTTAGTTGAATGGTTGAATGTCTCATAACATGCATGCATATTCTTTCTCTCTTGAACATGAAGGATATCCATCCTTGCACGATAGGGGAATGCTTGACCTGTGAGGGCATCCTTGTGGTGGAGAACACCATCTTTTAGCTAATTTGGCCCATAACCTATTTTCATCATGCATATAAGCATCAAAATCCTAAAGCCTTTGTCAAAATGAAGTGCCAAAATTGTAATAAAATTTGAAAAGATTTTGCTTTTGTAGATTAAGTCATTACTCATACCACTCGCCCTCTAGTATCTTAGGGAGTGGATTTAAGGACTCTAGTCTCTTTCTAAATAATAACTACCCTATCTATCTTGCAACTCAAAAGACTTGCCTACATGAATTTAAAGCATAAGAGGACATAGCTGGCGACATCTCCAGGCGGTTATAAGCCTTAAACCTAAACTAAATAAAATAAAATAAACTAAAAATAAACATAAACCTAAAAAAATAAATCTTAAAAATAAACTAAAAATATAATAAAAGCCTAAACCTAAACCTAAAAATAAAAAATAAAACTAAACCTAAAAAATAAAATAAAATAAAACTAGAAGAAAAATAAAACTAAACCTAAACCTAAACCTAAAAAAGTAAATAAAATAAAAAACCTAAACTAAAATAAATAAACCTAAGATAAATAAACTAAAATAAATTAAAAATAAACCAAAATCCTAAACCCTAAACCTTAAAACCCTAAACTCTAGCCTCAAACCTAAACCCTAAGCCCTAACCCTAATAAATTAAAAACGTAAACCTAAACTAAATAAAACTAAAAATAAAATAAATAAATAAACCTAAACCAAAATAAAATAAAACATAAACTAAAATCTAAACCTAAACTTGAACAAAAACATAAACCTAAGAAGAAAAAAAAAACTAAACTAAAATAAAAAATAAAAAACTTAAACTAAACTAAAATTAATAAAAAACCTAAACAAAATAAAACAAAACCTAAAATAAAAATAAAATAAAATAAAAACTAAATAAAAAGCTAAACCTAAATAATAAACCAAAACATAAAACCTAAAAATAAATAAAAAATATAAACTAAGCCCTAAAAAAAAAACCCTAAACCTAAAATAAAAAATAAAAATCATAAATAAGAAGATAAAACCTAAACCTAAAGCTAAAATAAGCTAAACAATAAATAAAACCAAAACCTAAACAAAAATAAACTAAACTAAAACCAATAAAACCTAAACCTAAACCTAAAATAAACTAAACATTAACCTAAACCAAAACTAAATAAAATAAAATAAAGTAAAAATAAACCTAAATCTTAACTAAAAAATAAAACCTAAAAATAAATCAATAATAAAATTAAACACTAAACTTAAATTTAAAAATAAAAAATAAAACCTAAACCTAAAAAATAAAATAAAAATATAACTAAACTAAAAAATAAACCCAAACCTAAAAAATAAACCTTAAAAATTAACTAAAATAAAAAATGTAAAATAAATTAAATAAAGTTCAAATAAATAAACTAAACTAAATAAAGATAAAAATAAACCTAAATAAAAAATAAACTAAACTAAAATAAATAATAAATTAACTAAATAAACTTAAAACTACTAGTTTACTTAATTTAAAAAAAATAAAAAATAATAAACCCTAAACCCTAAATCCTAAAACTAACACTAAACCCTAAACTTTAAACCCTTAACCTACAACCCTAAACCCTAAACCCTAAGCCCTAAACCCTAACCCCTAAAACCCTAAACCCTAAACCTACAACCCTAAACCAACAACTCTAAACCCTAAAACCCTAAACCCTAAACCAACAACCCTAAACCCTAAACCCGTCACCCTAAAACTTACAACCCGAAACCACAAACCCTAAACCCTATATGCTAAACCCTAAATGTTAAACCCTAAAAACTTAAAAATATAAAAACTTAAGCCCAAAAAAATAAATAAATAAATAAAACAAAAACTTAAGCAAAAACCTAAACCTAAACTTAAACTTAAACCTAAACTTAAACCTAAACCTAAAATAAATCATAAAAACTAAACTAAAATAAAATAAATAAAAACCCAAACTAAACTAAAAAAAGAAAATAAACCTAAAAATAACAAATCTAAATAAAATAAAAACTAAATGAAAAATAAAAAGAAAATGAACCTAAAATAAAATAAAATAAAACTAAACAAAAACCTAAACCTAAAAATAAAACCTAAAAATAAATAAAAGTTAAACCTAAACCCTAAACTGAAAAAACCTAATGCTAAAATAAACAAAATAAATAAAACCTAAACTTAAATGAAAAATAAACTAAACCTAAACCCTAAACTAAATAAAATGAAATAAACTAAAAATAAACCTAAACCTAAACTAAAAAATAAAACTTATAAATAAACCCAAAAAACCTAAAACCTAAACCTAAAAAAAATAAAATAAAAACCTAAACCTAAACTTAAAAATAAAAAATAAACCTAAACCTAAAAAACTAAACTAAAGTAAAATACCTAAACTAAAATAAGAAAACCTAAAAGAAATTAACAAAATAAAATAAAAATAAAAAATAAACATAAATAAAATAAACATAATAAATAAAAAATAAAGTAAATAAATTAAACAAACATATACCTATCACTTTACCTAATTTAAAATAAGAAACCCTAAACCCAAAATCCTAAACCCTAAACCCTAAAACTAAGTCTAAACTATAAACCCTAAACATGCAACCATAAACCATAAACCCTAAACTAACCCAAAACCCTAAACCCTAAACCGTAAGCTAACCTAAAATTCAAACCCTAAAACTTAAACCTTAAACTCAAAACCCTAAACCGTATACCTAAACCCTAAACCCTAAACTCTAAACCCTAAACCCTAAACCCTAAACTAACCCAAAACCCAAAACCTAAACCCTAAAACCTAAACCCTAAAGTTTAAACTCCTAAACTAACCCCTAAACCTGCTACTCTATACCCTAAACCTTAAATCCTAAACCCTAAAAACTGTAAACCTTAAAACTAAAACACTAAACCCTAAACCCTAAACCCTAAACCCTAACCCTAAACCCTAAACCAAAACCCTAAATGCTAAAACTCTAAACCCTAATCCCTAAACCCTAAACCCTAAAACTAAAAAACTTAAACCTAAACTAAATAAAACCTAAAATTAAAATAAATAAAAAATCTAAACCAAAATAAAATAAAATAAAAATAAAATAAAAACATAAACTAAAGCCTAAACCTAAACCAAAAAACCTAAACTAAATAAAACCTAAACTATATAAAACCTAAAAATAAAATAAATAAAAAAATATAAACCTAAATAAAATTTAAAATAAAATAAAATAAAAACCTAAACTAAAACCTAAACCTAAACCAAAAAAATATAATAAAATAAACTAACATAAATAAACTAAAATAAAATAATAAAAATCTAAACTAAACTAAAAAAATAAACCTAAGAATAAAAAACCTAAATAAAATAAAAACTAAACATAAAATAAAAAAATAAAAACTTAAAATAAACCTATAATAAAATAAAATAAAAATTGAATAAAAACCTAAACCTAAAAGGAAAATGTAATAATAAAACTAAAAAATAAATAAAAAAATAAAACCTAAACCTTAAACAAAAAAAAACTAAACCTAAATTAAAAATAAAATAAACCTAATCCTAAACTAAAATCAACTAAACTAAAATAAATAAAACTTAAACCTAAAATAAACTAAACCTAAACCTAAACCTAAACTAAATAAAATAAAATAAACTAAAAATAAACCAAAACCTAAACTAAAATAAAAACCCTAAAAATAAACCTAAAATATAAACCTAAACCAAAAAATAAATAAATCAAAAATAAATAAACTAAACTAAAAAAATAAATATAAATAAAAATAAAAAGAAAAATAAACTGAAATAAATAAAAAATAATCTAAATAAACTAAACAATCCTAAACCTACCAATTTACTTAATTTTTTAAAAAAAAGCCCTTAAACCCTAAGCTAACTCTAAACCCTAAACCTTAAATCCTAAAAACCATAAACCCTATTACCTTAACACTAAACTCTAAATGTTAAACCCTAAACCCTAACATTAAGCCTAAACCCCAAAACCCAAAATGTTAAAATCCTAAACAC
Organism: Cymbidium sinense; assembly: GCA_021442155.1. Taxonomy (NCBI): domain Eukaryota; kingdom Viridiplantae; phylum Streptophyta; class Magnoliopsida; order Asparagales; family Orchidaceae; genus Cymbidium; species Cymbidium sinense. The sequence continues at coordinate 49,561,366 of CM038220.1, read as the reverse complement.
TAAACTCTAAACCCTAAAACCTAAAAAACATAAACCTAAAGTAAATAAAACCTAAAATTAAAAAATATATATATAAACCTAAACATAAATGAAGTAAAAAATAAAATAAATTGAAATAGAAACTTAAACCTAAAAATAAAATAATATAAATAAAAACCTAAACTAAACTAAAAAATTAAAATAAGCCTAAGAATAAAAAACCAAAATAAAATAAAAACTAAATGTAAAATAAAATAAAATAAACCTAAAATAAAATAAAATAAAATAAAAACCTAAACCTAAAAATAAAACATAAAAATAGATAAAAATAAAACCTAAACCCTAAACTAAAAAAAACCTAAAACCAAAAATAATAATAATAAACAAAATAAAATAAACCCACACCAAAACTAAAATAAATAAAATATAAACCTAAACTTAAAATAAACTAAACTTAAACCTAAACCAAAACTAAATAAATAAAATAAAATAAAAAATAAACCAAACCAAACTAAAAAATAAAACTTAAAAATAAACCTAAACCTAAACTAAAAAATATAACCTAAAATAAACCTAAAATAAAACATAATACCTAAACCTAAAAAAAAATCCAAACCTAAATTGAAAATAAAAAATAAAACCTAAACCTAAAAAATAAAATAACACTAAAAAAAAAATAATCCTAAACCTAAACCTAAAAAATAAACAAAAATAAAAAACTAAAAATAAAATAAATAAATCTAAAATAAATAAATAAACTAAACAAAAATAAAAAAATAAACCTAAATAAAAATAAAAAATAAAACTTAAATAAAAAAAATAAATTAAATAAACTAACTAAACTTAAACCTACGAGTTTACTTAACATAAAAAAACCATAAACCCTAAACCCTAAACCCTAAACCCTAACCCTAAACCTAAACCCTAAAACCTTAAACCCTAAACCTTAAACCCTAAACCTTAACCTTAAACCTTAAACCATAAACCCCAAAACCTAAACGTAAACCTAAAGTAACTAAATAAATTAAGAAATAAACATAAACCCTAAAACCTAATAAATCTAAACCTAAACCTAAACCCTAAGAATGGACAAAACAAAAAACTAAAACTTATACCTAAACTAAAACTTGAACCTAAACCTAAAACCTAAGCCTTAAACCCTAGACCCTAAAGCTTAAAATCCATAAACCCTAAACCCAAAATCCTAAACCCTAAACCATAAAACCTAAACCATAAACCTTAAACCCTAAACCGTAAACCCTAAACCCTAAATCTCAAACTTAAACCCTAAACTCAAAACCCTATACCCTATACCCTAAACTAAACCTGAAACCCTAAACCCTAAAAAGCTAAAAACTTAAACCTAAACTAAATAAAACCTTAAAATAAAATAAATAAATAAACCTAAACCAAAAAAATAAAATAAATAAAATAAAATAAAACATAAATAAATACCTAAACCTAAATCTAAACCTAAAAAATATAATAAAAATTTAAAACAAAACAAAAATAAAATAAATAAAAACTTGAACTAAACTAAAAAATAAAAAACTTAAATAAAATAAAAACTAAACCTAAATTAAAAATAAAATAATCCAAAAATAAAATAAAATACAAACTAAATAAAAACCTAAACCTAAAAAGTAAACCTAAAAATAAAACCTAAAAGTAATAAAAAATAAAATCTAAACCCTAAACTAAGAAAAAAAACCTAAACCTAAAATAAAAATAAAATAAACATATCATAAACTAAAATGAACTAAATTAAAATAAATAAAACCTAAACCTAAACCTCAAATAAACTAAACCTAAACCTAAACCTAAACTAAATAAAATAAAATAAACTAAAAATTTACCAAAACATAAATTAAAAAATAAAAAATAAAAAAAACCTAAAATAAAAACCTAAAACTTAAACTTAAAAAAATAATATAAAAACCTAAACCTAAACCTAAAAATAAAAAATAAAACTTAAACCAAAATAATAAAATAGAAATAAAACTAAAGTAAAAAAATAAACCTAAATCAAAACCTAAACCTAAAAAATAAACTAAAATAAAAAAACCTAAACTAAACTAATAAACCTAAAATAAATAAACTAAACCAAATAAAAATAAAAAATAAAATAAACTAAAATAAATAAAAAATTAACTAAGTAAATTTAAACCTGCCAGTTAATTACTTTTAAAAAATTAAAAAAAAAAAAAAAACCCTAACCTAAACCCTAAAACAAACCCTAAACCTACAACCTACAACCCTAAACCATAAAACCTAAAACCTAAAACCAAACCCTAAACTTAAACCTACAAAACTTAAACCTACACCCTACCATAAAACCTAACCTCCTTAAACCCTAAAATAAACCCTAAACCAAACCCTAAACCACTACAACCTACAACCCTAAATCATAAAACCTCCTAAAACCCAAACCCTAAACTCTAAACCTTAAACCCTAAACTCTAAACCCTACACTAAACCCCTAAAACCTACAACCTAAACCTAAACTAAAATAAAAATAAAATAAAAATCTAAAATACCAAAAAAAAAACTAAACCACCCTCCCCACTCCCAAACTAAAAACCCTAAACTTTATTCTACAGCCCCTTCCCGTCCTGAGCTCTAGTGATTCTTGAATCTTTTCCTTTCCATTCTCTTTCTCTCATTTTTAGCTGGTTTTGCATAAATTTTTTCTAGTTTGGCTTCGGCCTTTGGTCGATCCTTATTTGGTTCTTAAGTGGCACCATTTGCCACAGAATCAACTTTTATGAATACTTGGGGAAAACTAAATGCTCCAGCTGCTCCGGCTCAGCCTTCCAATTGTTTGGGAATAGCTAAACCTTTTACCTTTAAATCCTTCAAAGATGCCTTATCTTGTAAGGATTCTTCAACTTCTTTGATATTTCTTTAAACCTGGTTCATACGACCTTCAAAGGTGTTCTGGCTATTATGTGCTTTGATTTGGAAATTGAAAAACTAGCTGAGCTTTCTACAATCATTGCAAAACTCATGGCCATGATGTCTTATAATGTTTTTTTACTCATCCACATCTTGGGAAGAAAGTGGTTAAAGATCCTAAGGTTGTTGGAAAAATTGGAGATTTAAAAAGTGATAAAAGAAAAATTGCTTTAAATGAAAAGGATAATGGTGCTATGAATGATATTATTGAAGTTTCTAATGTTGTTCCTAATGTTTCTAATGGTGTTCCCAATGTAAGTGGTAGTGATAAGCTTGTTAAAAATGCTTCTGAAACTATTTTGGAGAGTAATCAGGTTTTAGCTACTATTATTTTTATTATTCTTGAAAATTTGCAAGTGGATGATTTTTTTTATTTTAGTTTCAGAATCTAAGGAGATTTGTGTTGCTAAAAATCTAGAAAATGGTTCTATTATTTTGCCTAAGAAAATCATTAAAAGAAAATCTTATTTTATCTTCTTTGAATTTGGGCAAGAATGATGGTATGGAGCTTCTTGATAATGTGTTTGCTTTAATAAATCTATTTCTACCCCTTCTTTAACTGTTATTCTGGATGGTACTTTGCTTAGTGATAATTCTCGTTTAATGGACAAAGAGGATTTGTCTTCTTGTCAAATGAGATCTTCTCCTAAATCTATTGTTAATTATGATGATAATACTTTTCTTATGATGAATCAATGGAGAATGAGACCAATTTTCAAACTATTTTTGTGAAAATAAAAAAATAGTTTTAAAATTATCCTTCTAAAGTTTCTAGATCTACTCAATCTTCTTCATCTTCTTTGCCTAATAAAAATTAATGTTTAACTTTCTTATTTGGAATGTGAGGGGCATTGGTACTCTTGCTGTTAGGAATAGAATTAGGAATCTTTGTAGAATTTATAATGTTGGTTTCTTGGTTATTCTTGAACCTCTTATTTTTTCTTCTAAAATAATGCATGCAGCCAGGATGATTGGTTTTAACAACTTTTATTTCAATAGTAATAATAAGATTTGATTTTTTTGGAATAATTCTCTTACTATTTATGTTATTAATGATTTTCATCAAGTTATTAATGTGGATATTTCATTTGGTGATTATCTTGGTTTTGGCTCTTTTGTTTATGCTTCTTGTAATAAGTTAGAGAGGAGAATTCTTTGGGATCAATTATCTAGTTTTGCTTCTGCTGTTAATGATTCTTGGATTGTTCGTGGGGATTGCAATACGATCCTTTCTTTGAATGAAAGGAAAGGGGGTTCTTTACTGAATTTACATTCAATGGAAGATTTTGCAAATATGATTTTGGATTGAAATCTTCATGATGTTGGTTTCATTTGTTCTCAATTTACTTGGAATAATCATAGATTATGGCAAACATTTGGATCGTGCCTTATTTAATAATTATTGGTTAAACCGTTGGCCATTAACTTTGGTTGAGAATCTTAGTAGAACTCTCTCGGATCATGCTCCTCTTTTTGTTTCTATTAAGGATGTTGTTCATAACAATAATATCATTAAAAAATTTTGTTTTCAAAATATGTGGTTACAAGATAAAAGTTTTCTTGATGTTAATGCTTATAATTGGTGTGCTCCTCTTTCTCCTAATGATTTTGCATTTGGTATGATGAGGTTTTGACTTAAGCTTAAAAGGCTTAAGCATAATATCACTTAGTGGTAGATAAACTATTTTAAAAATCTTTTTGATAATATCAAGAATATGGAACAAAAGGTGAAAGATTTGGAAGAACTTGTTATTATTGATTCTTCTTTTTATTATAATCTTACTAAAGCTAAAGATAATCTCATTAAGTTTCAGGATATGGAGGAGACTTATTGGATACAAAACGTTTCCTCTAAGCATATTTCTAAAGTGGAAAGAAACACTAAATATTTTCATGCTTTGGTAATGAAAAGGAGAGTTCTTGGTCGCATTCATAAAATCAAGAACTTTAATAGTTCTTAGTTTACCAAAAAAGAGGATATATTTTCTTCTGCTCTTAATTATTTTAAAGATCTTTTAAATAAAAATTGTCAACTTAAGCATTAATCCAATCTCTCTATCATCCATTCTATTTTGTTTATAGAGGATAATGCGTGATTGGTTACTCCTCCTTATGATGGAGAAATTTTTAATATTCTTAATGAATGCTGATTTTATTGTAGGGCCGGATGGTTACACTACTTTATTCTTTGAAAAAGCTTGGTTCATTATTAAAGCTGATCTTGTTACTATTGTTGATGATTTTTTTGAAAGGAATTCTATTCCTAAATATTTTTCTAGCATTTCTATTATTCTTATTTCTAAGAAAGATACTCTTGACTTTTGGAAAGACTTTAGACCTACTAGTCTTTGAACTTTTTTCAATAAATTGATTTCTAAAATTTTGACTAATATGCTTAGTAAGTTTTATCCTAAGATTATCTCTCATAATCAAACTAGCTTTGTGAAAGATAGAACTATTTTAGATAACATCTTGCTTGCTCAAGAATTGATTCATGATTTGAATGTTAAAACCAAAGGTGGAAATTTACTTTTTAAGCTTGACATCACAAAAGCTTATGATAGCATTTCTTAGGATTTTCTTAATAGCATTCTAACTTTATTTTGTTTTCTAATCATTTTGTTTCTTTGGTTAACAATATAATTAGAAATGTTTGGTTTTCATTAGTTATCAATGGTGAAAACTTTGGTTTCCTTAATTCCTCTCAAGGTATAAGACAAGATGACCCTCTTTCTCAGTTGCTTTTTATTATTGCGATTGAATATTTGTCTTATTGGCTTAATCTTTTTTTTGAGAAAAATTCTAGTATGTATTTCAGGAATCTTGGTGGTTTGGCTATCTCTCATTTAAGCTTTGCTGATGATTTCATAATATTTTGTATTAGCTCGTTACATTATGTTAAAAAGCTTAAGGGTTTTTTAAAAAAATTTGAAAGGGATTAGTACTCATAAAAGTTGTTTTATCAATTCTACTTCTATATCTGTTCATAGAATTAATAAAATAAAGGATATCACTAGTTTTTCTCATCAAAATATTCCTATTAAATATTTAAGCTCCCTTTTATATTGTGGTCATAAGAGATCCCATATCTTTGATGAGGTAATTCATAATATTCAAAATAAAATTTCTACCTTTGAATTTCATTTTTTTATCTTTTGGTGGTAGATTAATTGTTATTAAAAGTATTCTTTATTCTCTTCCTTTTTATATGTTGCTTAAGATTGTTCCTACATCTTTTATTCTTATCTGGATTAAAAGACTTTTTAATAAGTTTTTTTGGGGTTCTAGAAATTCAGCCAAAAGTCTTCATTGGACTTCTTGGTCCAATATGTATGGTACTATTTATGAAGGTGGCCTTGGGTGCAGATCTTTGATGGACTCCACCAATGTTTTTTCATATAAACTTTGGTGGAATTTTAGGAAAAATGAAAGTCTTTGGGTAAAATTTATGAAATTTAAATATTACAAAGGTAAGCAACCTTTGATTTGCAATTATAAACATGGTGATTCTACTGTTTGAAAATGGCTCTGTGATATTAAATGGAAAGTGGAACCTCTCATTTTTTGGGGTGTTAATAATGGGTCTTCCTTTTTTTGGCATGATAACTGGATGGGGGACTTTTTCATTGATTCTTTGGTTAATACCCATTCTACTTCTTCTTTAAAAGTTAGTCATTTTATTTACAATGGGGAATGGAATTTCTCTCTATTAAATGAGTTGATTCCTATTTTAATTAGTAATAACATCATTAATATTCCTATTGATGGTAATTTTTTGGATCAAATTCTTTTAAATTTTATAGTAATGGAGAATTTCTTTCAAAGATACTTGGCATTATCTTAAAGTTAAAATATCCACTTCTCCTATTTTTCTTTAAATTTGGAATAATATTATTCCTACTTCTTACTCTATTCTTGTGTGGATAATTTTAAGGGATTATATTGTTATTGACTCTTTACTTTGGGACAAAGGTTATTATCTACCTTCCAAATGCATGTGTTGTTTTCATATTTAGAATGTTAATCATGTTTTTTGTTAATGGTGCCATTGCCTCTAAAGTTTGGGGTTGGTATGAGGATTTATTTAATTTAAGTTGTTTTAATGGAAATTTAACGTTAATGCAACATCTGAATTCTTATTTTCTTAATACTGTTAAAGGGCATATTAAAATTGTGGTGGCTATTACTTTGATTTGGTTTATTTGTCTTTTGAGAAATGATGCTAAACATCGTGATGTGCCTATGAACCATAAGAGGATTATTACTAGGTCTAAAGAAAAGATTTTTTATTTACATAAGGCTGATCTTCTCAGTAGTACTAATTTTAGAGGGTGTAAGTTTGTTGCCTCTAAATTGGGTATCCATTTTCCATATTGTGACTCGTCTTCTAAATTTAAAATTATTCATTAGATTAAGCCTCTTAAATTTTGCATTAAAATTAATACTGATGGATCTGTTGCACATAACAAGTCAGGTTGTGGTGGTACTTTTAGAAACAATCATGAGAATATTATCTTCGCATTTTTCACTCCTCTTTCTACTAAATCAGTTATTTTTGTTGAATTGATGGCTATTTTTTATGCCCTTAAGCTTTGTTTAGAGAAAAATTTTTAGGCTATTTGGTTGGAATCTGATGCTAAGATGGTTGTTGCTAGGATCAATTCTAACCATAAGGGTAATGATGGGCTTTTCTATTTAATTAAAAATATTAAAGCTATTATCCCTAAACTTTCTTTTAAAATTACACATATTTTAAGAGAAGGTAACCCTTGTGCTGATTTTTTAGCTAGTTTGGGGTGCGATCTCTCATACTTTATTTTGTTTATGAGGTTTGTCTAATTTAGATAAATCTGGTCTATCATATGTTAGATTCATTAAGAATTTTGTTATTTTTCTTTAGTTGTTTGATTTTCCTTTGGCTGGTTTGGCCTAGTTCTTTTGTTGGACTTTGTCCTAGCACTTGGGTGATTGGTGCCTTGTCTCCTACTTTTGGGTATTCTTTGGCTCGTTTGGATTTTCTTTCAAGTGGTTGGCTTTCTTTGGCTTTGTTGGCTTTTGCTTATGGCTTTGTCATTTGTTTTTTTTTTGTTGCTTCCCTCTAGTTTCTTTGAGGTTTGTTTAGGTTTTGGCTCTGACTTTTCCTTCCATTTATGTTTTTGGTGGCTCTACTATAGTTTGGTTTGGTTGCTCCTTTGTGGCTTTTCTTTCCATTCTGATTTTGGTGGCTTTGCTACTACTCGATTTGGATGGTGGCTGTTGTTGTCCTTTTATGGTTGCATTGGTGGTTGCTTATTGTGGTTGTTGTTTACTTTACTCGGCTAGTTGGTGGCTATTTTTTCTTTTGGGTTGTTTCTTTGCTATTTCTTGTGTTGTGATTTCATGGTGTATTAGAACTTTGATGTATTGGAAGTTTGTTGGTTATTGGTTATGGGTTAGCTCTTAGTCAAGGTTTGGTTGTGATGGTCGGATGTTTTCTTTTAGGTAGCATTATTTGTCAGAACCTTCTTTTGGAGTTTGGATGCACAAATTTTGTTGTCCTTTAGTTGATTGTGTGAGCTGAGCCTTGTCCAGTGGATTTTATTTCTTTTCTCTCTATGTTCTTACATTTTTTCATCTTTTCTCTTAGATTATCTCTACTTAAGTTTCTTGCGGTTATTTTTTTGATCTTGGGTTCTTGGTGGTTTGTGATCTACTAGGGTTTTAGTGTTATTCTAAGTTTTCTCTCTTTTCCTTTTGCTTTTCTTTTCTCTTGTATTAGATTTATCTCTTTAGGCTTTATTGTAGCTCTTTGAGCATTAGTTTTGAGATTTATCCCTTTTTAAGGACTTTCTAATCCTTTTCTTGTGGCAATAAAATTTTTCTTTTTTGAAAAACAAACCCTAAACCCCAAACCTTAAACCCTAAACCCTAAACCATAAACCTAAAACCTAAAAACCTAAACCTAAACTAAATAAAACCTAAAAATAAAATAAATAAAACCAAAATAAAATAAGTAAAATAAAATAAAATAAAAACCTAAACTAAAACCTAAACCTAAACCTAAACATAAACCTAAACCTAAAAATAAAACAAAATAAAAATAAAAATAAAACAAATAAATAAATAAAACCTAAACTAAAACAAAATAAACCTAAAAATAAAAAACTTAAATAAAATAAACCTAAACGTAAAATAAAATAAAATAAACTTAAAATAAAATAAAATAAAACTAAATAAAACCTAAACCTAAAAAAAAAAACCAAAATAAAACCTAAAATAAATAAAAATAAAACCTAAACCCTAAAATAAAATAAAACCTAAAACCTAAATAGATAAAAATAAAAAGTAAAATCAACCTAAACCTAAACTAAATGAAACTAAACTAAAATAAATAAAACCTGAACCTAAACATAAAATAAATGAAACCTAAACATAAACCCAAACCAAATTAAATAAAATAAATTTAAAATAAACCTAAACTTGAACTAAAAAAATAAAACCTAAAATAAACCAAAACCTAAACCTAAAAAAATAATATAAAAACCTAAACCTAAAAATAAAAATAAACCTAAACCCACAAAATAAAATAAAAATAAAACTCAACTAAAAAAATAAACCTAAACCTAAAAATAAACCTAAAAAATAAACTAAAACAAAAAAAACCTAAAATGAAATAAATAAATCAAAAATAAATAACCTAACTAAATAAGAATAAAAAATAAACTTAAATAAAAATAAAAAATAAAATAAATGAAATATTAACTAAATAAACTAAATAAACCTACACTAACTAGTTTACTTAATTTTTTTTAAAAAAACCCATAAACCATAGACCCTAAATCTAAACCTAAAAAAACCAAACCATAAAACCATAAAACCCAACCCTAAACTATAAACCCTAACCCTAAACCCTAAACCCTAAAACCCTAAACCCACAAACCCTAAACCTCACCCCAACCAAACCTAAACTTAAATAATATAAAAAAAACCTAAACCCTAAAACCTAATAAACCTAAACCTAAACCTAAACCAACCCTAAGGGTGGTCCAGAGGCGGAACATCACTATCAACTAGGCTTAGTCTAGATCTGGCGGTGGTGAGTGGAGGCGTGGTTGTGTAGTCGGTGGGGATCGGGAGGTGGATATGGAGGTGAGAGTGGTGGTGTTATGGAGGCGGAGGAGCGACGGAGGTTACATCCATGGTGGGGGAGAGGGATCGATATGATGGTGGATCCTACTACACAAGAGGGGGTAGTTCTGGGAACAGAGAACTAAGAATGGCATCCGATCTGCTTATGGAACTGCATTTAGTAGAGATAGTTCTAGTTATCTAGGGTTTTGATTTGCTCTATGTGCTCATTCTAATCTATGTCATCTTGTGAAAACTAGGTGTGTTACCTGGTTGATGAAATCAAACTGAAGAAATGTTGAATCTAAATTTATTCTCTATTAAAAAAAAATTCTAAAAACCCTGAATGCTAAACCTAAAACCTAAACCCATAACCCAAAACCCTAAACCCTGAAAACCATAAAACCTTAAATCCTAAACCCTAAATCCTAAACCCTAAAACCTGGACCTAAACCATAAAACCCTAAATAAACCCAAAAATAAAAAACACTAAACCCCCCAAACCCTACCATAAACCTTAAACTAACCCAAACCCTAAACCCTAAAAAAATAAAACCTAAACTAAACTAAATAAACCAAAATAAAATTAAAGAAACCTAAACCAAAATAAAATAAAATAAAATAAATTAAAAATAAACTAAAACCTAAACTAAACCTAAACCATAAAAGAAAATAAACTAAAAATAAAACCTAAACTAAAATAAAATAAATAAAACCTAAAATAAACTAAAAATAAAAAAACCTAAAATAATAAAACCTAAATGTAAAATAAGAATAAAATAAACCAAAATAAAATAAAATAAAACTAAATAAAACCTAAACCTAAAAAAAAATAAACCTAAATATAAAACTTAAAAATAAATAAAAAAAATAAAACCTAAACTAATAAAAATAACAAATAAACCTAAATAAAAATAAACTAAAAACTAAACTAAATAAAATAAAATAAACTAAAATAAACATAAACCTAAACTAAAATAAAACCTAAAAAATAAAACCATTAAAAAAACCTAATACCTAAACCTAAAAAATAAAATAAAAACCTAAACCTAAAAATAATAAATAATAAAACCTAAACCTAAAGAGAGAAAAAAATAAAACTAAACTAAATAAACATAAACCTAAACCTAAGCCTAAAATAAACTAAAATAAAAAACCTAAACTCAAATAAATAAACATAAAATTAATAAACTAAACTAAATAAAAATAAAAAATAAACCTCAATAAAAATATAAAATAAACTAAATAAACTAAATAAACCAAAACTCGGTTTACTTAATTTAAAAAAAAAACTCCAAAACCCTAAACAAAATCCTAAACCTAAACCTTAAAATAACCTAAACCCTACCAAAACTAAAACCCTAAACTCTAAACTAAAATAAACCCTAAACCCTAACCATAACAAACCCATCTTCCCTAAAACCACAAACTTAAAATAAAAACCCTAAACCCTAAAACCTAAACTAAATCCATAACCCTAACTAAAACTCCCAAGACTAAAAACTAAATCTTAATCCTGATCCACTCTCTGACCTACACTAAAACCTAAACCTAAACCTAAACCCTAAAAAACCTAAACCTAAACTCTAAACCCTAAACCTAAAACCTAAAATCTAAAAACTAAACCTAAACTAAATAAAAACATAAATAAAAATAAAATAAAAAAAACCTAAACCTAAATAAAATAAAATAAAAATAATGAAAACCTAAACATGAACCTAAACCATAAAATAAAATAAAAAAATAAAAATAATCTAAAATAAAATAAATAAAAACCTAAATTAAGTTTAAAAATAATATAAACCTAAGAATAAAAAACATAAATAAAATATAAACTAAATGTGAAATTAAAATTAAACTTAAAATAAAATAAAACTAAATAAAGACCTAAACCTAAAAATTAACCTAAAGAAAATCTAAAAAATAAATAAAATAAAAACACTAAACTAAAAAAAAAACCTAAACCTAAATTAAAATAAAATAAATAAAATAAACCTAAAACTAAACTAAAATAAATAAAACCTAAACTTAAACCTAAAAGAAACTAAACTTAAACCTAAACCTAAAATAAATAAAATAAAATAAACTAAAAATAAACCTAAACATAAACTAAAAATAAAACCTAAAATAAAAACCTAAAACCTAAACCTAAAAAATAAAATAAAATCCTAAACCTAAAAATAAAAAATAAAACCTAAACCTAAAAAATAAAATGAAAATAAAACTCAACTTAAAAATAAACCTAAATCTAAACTTAAAACTAAAAAATTAAAATATAAACTAAATAAAATAAACTAAACTAAATAAAATTAAAATAAATAAATAAAATAAAAATAAATTAAATTAAATATACTAAATAAACCTAAACTTTTTGGTCTACTTAATTTAAAAAAAAAACTTTAAACCCTAAACTTGCAACCCTAAACCTAAACCCAAAACCCAAAACCCTAAAAAACCAAAAACCCTAAACCCTAAACTCTAAACCATAAAAGCATAAAACCTAGAACCTTAAATCCTAAACCCTAAACTCTAAACCCTAAAACCTAAACCCTAAGCCAAAACTCTAAAGCCTAAACCCCAAACCCTAAACCTAAACCTAAACCTAAACCTAAAGTAACTAAATAAATTAAAAAATAAACTTAAATCCTAAAAACTAATAAACCTAAACCTAAACCTAAACCCTAAGAATGGGCAAAACCTTGATGGGAGGAACATCACCGTCAACTAGGCTCATCTAGATCTGATGGAGGTGAAGGCGCAGCATTATTACATTGGTGGTGGGGATCTGAGGTGCTAGTGGATATGGAGGTGGTGATTGAGTGATGGTTATGGAAGTGGGAGGAGTGAGGAGGTTACATCTGTGGTGGGAGGAGAGATCGAGGAATATGATGGTGGATCTATCGAGAGGCGAGGTGGTTCGATGGGAACTATAGAAAGCAAGAACTCGATCCGATTCGCTTATGGAACTATCTTTATAGTAGAGATGGTTCTAGTTATTTAGGGTTTTTGATTTTCTCTATGCATGCTCATTTTCTATCTATGTCATCACTTGTGTCTTAGAAAACTTGGTTTGTTACTTGGTTGATGAAATAAAAAAAAAAATGTTGAATCTAAATTTGTTCTCTGTTAAAAAATAATTAAGAATCCTAAACTAAAACGTAAACCCCAAACCTAAAACCTAAACCCCAAGCCATAAAAACCCTAAACCTTAAACCCTAAACCCTAAAACCATGAACCCAAACCCTAAACCCTAAACCCTAAACCCCAAACCCTAAACCCTAAACCCTAAACTAACCCTAGACCCTAAAACTAAAAACCTAAACTTAAGCAAAATAAAACCTAAAAATGCAATAAATAAAAAACCTAAACCAAAATAAAATAAAAATATAAATTAAACCAAAACTGACACTTAAACCTAAACCTAAACCTAAAAAAAATAAAATAAATAATAAAGACTAAAATAAAATAAAATAAATCAAAACGTAAACTAAACTAAAAAATAAAAAACTTAAATAAAATAAAAAATAAATCTAAAATAAAAATACAATAAAATAAAAAAAAACTAAATAAAAACATAAACCTAAAAAATAAACCTAAAAATAAATTAAAAAAAAAACTAAACACTAAACTAAAAAATAAAACCTAAACCTAAAATAAAATTAAATAATCCAAAACCTAAATTAAAATAAACCAAACTAAAATAAATAAAACTTAAACCTAAACTAAATAAAATAAAATAAACTAAAAATAAACCTAATCGAAAATAAAAGATAAAACCTAAAAAATAAACATAAAATAAAAACATAAAAAATAAAAAAATAAAAACTTAAACCTAAACTTAAAAAAAATAAAACTTAAACCTAAAAAATATAAAAAAATAAAAAAAAACTATAAAATCAACCTAAACCTAAACTTAAACCTAAAAAAAAACTAAAATAAAAAACCTAAACTAAAATAAAAAAACCTAAAATAAATAAACTAAACTAAATAAAAATAAAATAAACCTAAATAAAATTAGAAATAAAATAAACTAAAATAAATAAAAAATAAACTAAATAAATTAAATAAACCTAAACCTACCGTTTAATTTAAGAATAAAATAGAAAAAATGCCCAACCCAAATAAACCTAAAACTAATACTAAACCTAACCCTAAACCATAACCCTAAACCTACAACCCCAAACAACCTTAAACCCTAATCCTCAACCTAAACTAAACCCTAAACCCTAGCCTAAACTAAACCCTACTGAAACCTAGCCTAAACCTTTTTTTTTTCCTAAACCTAAACCCAAGCCCTACCCTAAACTTAACCTAAACCAAACCCTTAACCTTAAAACCAAACTCCTAAACCTCTGTCTAACCCTAAATCCTAAACCCTAAACCACAACACTAAACCCTAAACCCTAAACCCTATCCACAAACCCAGCTTCTAAACCTTAAACCCTAAACCCTAACCCAAACCTTCCTAAACCTAAAACCCCTAAACCTGAACAAAATCCTAAACTTATTTTCACTTTTTGGCAGTTGGGTTATGTTTTTGACCTCTTACTTTTGGGTTGGCCTAGTAGTTCTTGTCTTTCTAGCATGGGTTGGCTTGGTTTTCTCAGCCTGGTGATTATTGTCTTCTTTGCCATATTACTCTAGTTGTTAGTGGATGAGATGGTTTCTACTCTAGCTTTATTCTATTTTTTTGCACTGGTTGGTTTGTTGGCTCTCCTCTTGAACTCAAATTACTTTTTCCTCATTTTTTATGGTTGAATGGGTGGCCTTCCTAGTGGGAACTATTGTTGGTTGTTGCCTTTCTAGGCCATCTTTTATAGAGTTTCATGGCTACCTTTTTGGGGATTGCCTCTTAGTTCCTTATTCTTTATTTTTGGATCCTTCTTTTTCCTTGGTTTTGTGTTTGGTTATTCTAGGATTAGCCTCTTGGGTGCATTATTTGGGGTTTTATGTTATCATTATGCTTCCTATTAGGTTAGTCTTTATTATTAGGGAAGTTTAGTTTTTTGGCTAGTCCTAGCGAGCTGCTGCTATTGCCTTTCTATTGTGGTTGTGCTTCCTTTGGGCCTCTATTATGTCATGCTTTATTGGTTTTCTACTTTTCCTTGACTACTAGGGATGCTTCCTTTGTTGGTTACTTATGATGGGTTATTCTCTAGTGGTTGCCTTATGGCTATTTTACTTAGCTAGTTTGGTTGGAGGACTTTTAGTTGTCCTTGGAATCTGTGTTGGTTGATTTTTTTTCCTTGTTGGCCTTTTCCTTCTTCTTGGACAATTTCTTTGGTGCATTTTATTCTTTTGAACATTTTTGATCCTTTTATTTAAACTTTTCATTTATGGTGGTTGGTGGTGCTGCCTTTGGCCCCTTGTGTGGCTATTTTGTCTTAGTGATTTGCACTATGCATCTTATGTTTCCTTGTTGATGGTTTCATTTTGACTGTTAGTCATTTGTGGTTGCTCACCTAGTTTGGCTTGGTGGTGCTACTTGTTGGGACTTTTCTTGAGGGCTCTATCTTGGTTTTTTGTTGGTTGTTTCTCATTAATTAGCATGGGTGCGGTGCTTTGATGGTTCTAGTTTCCCTGGTTTGGAGCTTGGATGAGTATTTGTATAATGTTGTTGGTGTTTTGACTTTATTTTAGCCTCTCTCTCAGTTATTATTATTAGTATATTGTGGTTTTCATTTTATGGTTTGCTATTTATTCTTTGGGGTTGCTCTTTGTTTAATGGTGCAGGATCTAGAACTCTACGGACTGCTAGCCTTGGTGGTTTTCTTATATCAAGTATACTGGCTATGATGGCTTTGATGTTACTCACCTCTTCCCTCTAGTTGGAAGCATTACATATGATTGTAACCATTCTTTATGAAGTTTGTATGCTCAAATGTATTGTTGCCCCTTGGGATGATCCTAATTGAGCCTGAGCCTTCTCATTCTCGCTCTCTCCTTTTCTCTCTTTGTCCTTATCCTTTTTGCTATGACTTTTGCCTCTTGTGTTTTTGATTTCTTTACAGTTGGAACTTTAAGAGGGAATGGTCGTTACAGTTAACTAAGTGTGTATTGTATGGATCTTGCTTATCTTACTTTCAAAGATGAACTATTGACTCATCCTTTTACTATTTTTTAGGATTTGTTTTTCTTACTCTATGTCTTTTCTCTTATGCTTTTCAGCTATTGTATTTTACTTTTTTATTTCTTTTTTTTATTTCTAATGTACAGATGGGGTTTAGCTCTTTAGGTTTCTTGTATCTCGAGAGTATTTTAGAGCTTTACCCCTTTTAAAGACATTGTATCTTTTCCTTTTATGGTAATAAAATTCCATGTTCCCCCAAAAAACACAAAACCCTAAACCCTAAACTCTAAATGAC
Organism: Cymbidium sinense; assembly: GCA_021442155.1. Lineage (NCBI taxonomy): Eukaryota > Viridiplantae > Streptophyta > Magnoliopsida > Asparagales > Orchidaceae > Cymbidium > Cymbidium sinense. The sequence goes on along the minus strand of CM038220.1, from coordinate 49,544,960 downwards.
CCTAAACCCTAAAAGCCAAAACCTTAAACTTTAAACCCTAAACCCAAACCCTAAACCTAAACTCTAAACCCTAAATAATAAACCTAAAACCTTAAACCCTAAACCCTAAACCCTAAACTAATCTTAAACCCTAAAAGCCAACAGTAAACCCAAACCTTAAACCTTAAACCCAAACCCAAACCTAAAAACAAAACTTAAAACCCTAAACCCAAAACCCAACCCAAACTAAAAACCCTAAACCCTAAACATAAACCTAAAGTAACTAAATAAATTACAAAATAATCTAAACCTAAAACTAATAAACATAAACCCAAACCTATACCAAGAACATTGATGACAGAACATCACTGTAAACTCTAGATCTAGCGGTGGAGGAGAAGGCGAGGGCTTATCATGGTGGTGGAGGATCTAGAGGTATTACTGGTTATGGAGGTGGTGGTTAGAGCAATGGTGGTTATGGAAGTGGGATGAGCGACAGAGGTTACAATCATGGTGGTGGCGGAGGGAGAGATTAGGGATATTATGGTGGATCACTGAGGGGTGGTTATGATGGAGAAACGAAGAATAACCAATATCACTACTTTGAATTTTGTCTTTATAGAGATGATTCTAGTTATCTAGAATTTTGATTTTCTATGCATGCTCATTTTTTCAATGTCTTGTGTCTAGAAAACTTGGTGTGGGTGGTGTTTATTTTGAGATGTGGGACACCACATAGATCTTAGGGGTACTTATTGAAATGATCGGTATGACATTAAGGAAAGATGCATTATCTCAAAGATAGAAATTATCACCTATAAAGGACCTAATCACTAATAAGGACTAAGGCATGATGGGTCTTTGAATGTACCAGACCTTTCCCTACTTTACATGAAAAAGAGTAAAGTAGTTTAGTTCCTATGGAGGCAAGCCTCCATAGTTAATTACATCTAAGGGATGTGAATCCCTTAAGAATACTCTTAATTAAATTAGCAATTAAAGTCTCCAAAGATTTTAAGGCTATTAGAGGATTAGTTATTAAAATCAAGTGGGAAAACTCAAGGAGAAGACTTATTATCAGCCAAAGGAAACAAGTAGGGAATGCTCTTGATACTAGGAAACCTAGTGAGCATTTCAACCTATTCTATAATTGGGCTTTATAATTTTGAAATTGAGAGAAGATCAATTTTGTTAAAGTTGACATTTCATTAGAAAGCTAGGACTGTATCCAATAATACAAGATTATGGAGATGCCTAAGGCGAGGATTTATGCTTGTAAAATAGCCACCTCAAAACCTAAATCTAGTGAGCTTTAGCATAAGCTAAAGTGTGACCAAATCTAAGCCCTAAATCTAAGTGAAAATGGGCATATGGTTTAACTAAGAGAGGATAAAGCTTGTTGTTGGACTTATGATCGTGGTACAACTAACACCTCAATGCTATAAATCCATGAAGTTTGATCATATGATTTGCAAGATTAGTTAGGCTATTGTTTAATTAGAAACTAAAGTCCTTAAACCTCCACAGAGACTAGACCATGGTATGAGCATATGACTTAGCTAGTGCAAAATACTTTCAAATTTTATTTATTTTAACACTTCATTTTGATAAAGGATTTGGGTTTTTTATGCCTACATGCATGATGAAATAAGGTTTGGCTAAATCAACAAGAAAGGGGTTTTTCCAACACAAGGATGCCCTCATGAAGCATTCCCTATTGTGCAAGGATGGAAATCCTTATTTTCAAGAGCAAAATAATATGATGTGCATGTTGTTGGCCATTCAACATTCATCTAAGTTTCTAAATCTTTTAATTATCTTGATTTATGTCCTAGGCTTTATGTAAGGTTATGAATTGTTTAAAACTTTAGTTATGAGTTGTAGTTGGTATAAAGGTTAATTTTTTCTAATAATCGCATTCAAGGCCACACATTCAAACATCAAACATATAAAGAAACTAAGAAAAGCATGCCATCCTAATTGTGTACTTTAAACACAACATCAAATAATTTTTATTGCTAATGCAAAAGAATAACAGGCCAGTGTGATAGGGTGTCACCATACAACCCAAAAAGAAAAATGGGTAAGATTTACCCTTATTTGATACATAGAAGAATAATTTTCAATTTACAAAGATAAATGCTATGGGGTCTTCAAGTCTTCATGTATTCATGTATCTTCCTCTTTCTTTGATTTGGTTTGCTCCACTTCAAAGGCATCACATGGCCTCCAGGACAAAACCTTCATGCTCATCCTTAATCCCCCATAGCACTAATCCTAATTTCTAATGCAAAAGTACATTAAAAATAAGAAAAATAAATCTAACTTCACCTGCAAGACAAGTGTTAGCTAAACACACACACAACCTAATAAGTTATATTTATAATTTGGACTTAGCACCCTACACATGGGTAACCAAGCCCATCAATCCTAACTTGGATTATGTTCAAGGGATTAAGAAACCTACAAAAAGAGCATTTATATATTTTTTTAAGCGTCCCCCTAAAAATAATCTCTCATAGAAAATATGATTAGGCTAATCACAGCCTATCATTTAGCCTATGAAACATACACTCTAACATCTAGTCTAAATTAATACATCATAAAAAAACAAACATCACACCATGCATCATCTAAACATAATGGAAGTTGTGACTTAATCTAATGTGTATTAAGACTTGTGTGGTATGTCCTAACTAGGCTTTAGAGTTAAGATTTTCTTAGTGTAGAAAGATTCAACTTAAAGGGTGGTTTCACTTCAAGTGTTATAATTGATTTGTAAGTTTTAATTTATTTTTTCTTTTGTTACATATGACCTACACTTAGCAACTAAGTGTTGTAAAGAGAAGAAAAGATGTTGGCCTTTTTCATCCCTTCCTTAAACTACTTTCTAAAGCATGTTAATTTGATTTAGTTCTCTTTAGTGAATGGCTTATTACACATTTTAGATTAATCCTAAGTTTAGGTTCTCTTTAAATAATTCTATTCAATGTGAAAGGCTTCTTAAGATTAATCTAATTGAAATACTATCACATGACACATGGTAAATCATTCCTTTCCATCACATGTAACATGCATATGATTAAATCTTAAGTATACCTACACATACAATATGTTTTAGCACACTTGAATGATGGATGTGAGTATGTACATTTGAAGCTTTATATTTCCCCTCTAACTGAATTATTTTATCATATTAATTTAAGGCTCTATCTAAATTCTTATGCAAAAAATACATAGGGATGAAATTAAACAGGTACATGTCATTGTCAACCAAGGAAGAGGTAATCAAATGACCTCCTTGGGTCTAGCTAAAACCTCATATTTTCAAGATGTCCAGACTATATACTATTACATTCAAACCATATGTAAATTTACATGCATGAACATAAGAAAGAGAGCTCCAAATTAAATGATCAATTAATTCATTCACTTGAACAATTGCAAATGCATGTATTTTTAATAAAAGGAAGGATTACCATTCTCTAATAAATACACACATGTATAAGACATAAGCAAGTATGAGCCTTTGTTAAACTTGGGAAGTGAGGTAATGAAATGACCTCCTTAGGGCTAGCTAAAGCCTCATATTCCTAGGATGTCCAGACTATATATCACTTTTCTTAGATACATACACATGTATTCATAATTTGGAGAATGAAAATCATGCAAAAAAGTGATATCTAATTTGATTGAATCATTTATGTATATGAATTAAAGCATCATCCAATTCTAGTATTGAGATACATAAGAATGAAATCAAATGGAGTACATGTCATTGTTAAACCAGAGAAGTGAGGTAGTCATATGACCTCCTTTGGGCTAACTAAAACATCATATTTCTGAGATATCCAGACTATATACCCATTAACAATCTCACTTACATAAATGAATACATGAATAAAAGGAAAGGAGCTTCACTTTATACATTTAAGCTATAATCAAATGCATCTCCTATGTATTTATAACTAACATTCATAACATATGTAACCATTCATTTATAAGCTTTGGAAAATATGTTTGGATTTAATAGTGATAATAGCCACACATATTATAAATTAAATCAACACACGCAAACTTGACATAAAGGAAAACCATTTGACTTAATGAATTTTGAAAAGATGAATGTATGATTTCAAATGACATACAACATTTAACATGATTAAAAAGGAATGAATGAGCATAAACATGTGATTTCATTCAATTAAATTAACTAGGACAATCAAATCAAATAAAAGCATTTAAAGAAAACCAAGGCTTTTAATTATCACTTTCAATTTGGTTTGAAGAAATGAGGAAAGTTTGCTGATCCTAACCCATTCCATGTTTGTGATTTAATTTTTTAATGAAAAGTAATTAAGTTGATTTTATGGGTTAATTAGGTTTGTATTATGCATTAAATCCATTAATTGATTAACCCTTACCTATGTTGCCTTAATTTAATTTAAGTAATTATGATCCAACATGATATGTACATACATTGGAAATTAAATCAGCAATGAACCTAAAAAATGAAAGAGGCCTAATGCAATTGGCTTATTATTAGTGATTAATTAAGTTAAGAAACTTAATTAAGTACTTTCATGGTTTTCCCACACATGTGGGTTAACCATAATTTCCTTAAATGTCATTAGGATATTGAACACCTAAAGATCTATCGATGAATTGATTAATTAGGATTCCATGTGATAATAGTTTCAAATTGATTAATTAAGCAATTTAATTAATGAATTAAACCATCAATTAATCCCAAATTAATTAATTTCCATTCAAGTGAAATGGACTTAGGGAAAAGATTGGGAAAGAGTTCCCAATCTCATTCCCCATGCCCATTCACTATTTCACAATGAGTAGCAAGCTTAACTAATGATTTTCTTACTTTATAGAATATTAATTAATTACTAATTAATTAGGAAAGTAATTAAGGTTAAGACAACCAATTTCCCTACTTAACCAAGCAATAAATCCTAAGAAAATTATAGGATGCAGAGGTCATCCCATTAATCAACCAAAAAAGTTTGGGATTAACTAATTATGTAATTAGAGAGTAATTAAGCTAATTAAGTTTTTAATTAAACCCAAATTAAGCCTTAATTACTACTCAAAATTAATTGGGATCAATTTTAATTGAATCTCCTCTAAAATACCTTCAAAATAAATATATACTTGCATTTTATGATTTGTTATAATTTTCCAAAGTTTCAGCTGATTTAAATGATTTTCCATGATTTTTATAAAGTCCATTAATTTATTTTAATTATTTGAACTTCAAATGTAATATCTCCCAATCAATCTTTTGACTTGAAATTTTATGGTAGGAATATTTTAAGCTCAATTTTTATCTGAATTTCAAATCAATCTAATGTGTCATTTTAGTTTAATTAATGAAATTTGATTTTCCTAAAGCTTAAATTAAGCTCATAATATTCAATAAAATTTGGGGCTTTTGGATTCATTGGATTCCTCGAAAGACCAATCCAATGAGCCCTTTTTTTCAATTTTAGTTAAGTATTTTATTTTCTATGAACTTAGTTTTTTTGGTGTTTTAATTAATTTTAAAAGTAGAAAATCCTAATTTCTTACTTAACCTACTCGCACATGCACACAACGTGGTGCTATGTGGCATCATCAGCCAACCTGCTCGGTGATGAGTGGGAATATGGACAAGGATGCACGGATTGGATCTGACCGTCTGACCCTGGATCGGATGATCCAGATTGATACACGTGATCCATGTTATTTGAGCCACATGATCCGCTGATCGAGCTACATCTGATCTCATCTCTCCTTGAATGAGAGATCGAGATGGGCGCAATAGAAGAAGGATGGAACACTATTCTTGATGGGATTTTGTGATTCTTGTGAAAAATTGAATGAAAACTTCATTTTATGCTCTCAATTTTTGGCATCTCATCAAAAATCACTCCAAATGCATGGGTATGATCTAAAATAAATAAAAAAAAATGCAAGGGTTATCTAAAGAAAATTCCTAAAATTGATCAAAAAACTGTCACAAACAAAATAACCTAAGGCTGACTATGGTTTTGAAAATTATCTCATCGAGGATGATTTTCGATGGTGGTGATGATCCATGTGTGCTCCTGAGTGCAAGAAGAAGCTTTAGAATGAGTTTTGGGCTCTTTCACTCAGAATAATGTATCCACCAATGGACACCACTTCTTCACTAGAATCCTTGATTTTGATGGTTTTGCTCAAAACCAAGTAGGAATGGTTGTTGGTTGGTTTGAGAGCTCTAAGAGTGAAATGAGTGTGTGAGGAAGAGTTTTGCCTCTCTATTTTTTGTCTCCTTGTTGGTCGAAAATCACCTCATTCATGGTGATTTTGGCTCCAAGTGGGTCCCTTGGGTGGTTGGGATTCTCCTTAGGTGGCTTAATTTGGTTGCCCAAGGCATGGGAGGTGGGCTATGAAGGACAAGTGGGTGTCCTAGCAAACAAAAGTGGAGGTCCTTCATGCCAAGTGTTCCAATGGGGAGGTGAGGTGATTTCACCTCGCCATAAGTCATGGCTGACCCAACCACCTCTTAAGTCAGGTTGGACAGTGTCCTTGGGGCCTAAGTGGACCATTGGATGAGTGCAAAGTGGCCAAGGAAGTGAAATGACCATTTACATGGGTGTTTTGTCTTATGTGATACCCTTAGACCAAGGGTAGAGTGATCATTTGATATTGAATTTGATTTGGGCAGATTTGAAATGAGTCAATAGTGAGTTGGACCAAATTTCATGTCATTTAGAGTTCATTTGGTTAGGTTTGGAATTTGACCAAGGTCAAAATGGGTCAAAATGGGTTAGGTTGACCAATTTGTCAAATTGGGTCAAATCAAGGATTAGTCAAGTTCATATGACTATTTGGAAGGATTGTATGCTTTGGTTTGATTTAATTTTGATTTAATTTGAGTTTAGTCTAATTTGACCCTTTATGTCAATTTGAGTTAGCTTGGGTCAAGAGAGCCAATTGGGCTAGGTTTGGCTCAATTGAAGGTCAATTCATGTTTAAATATTGATTTTAGGTTGATTTGAATCATTAGTTTCAATGGATTTTGTTTAGGTTGTAATTTGGCTAGTTTGGGTTCATATAGGCTAAAGGGTTGACTTGGTCAATGGGCTAGGTTGACTTGGTTTGACCCAATTTATATCAATTGATCATCCTAGGGTGATCAACAATCATGACATAAACTTTGGATTGGCTTAATTCTTTGATTTGGATTGAATTGGATTTTGGTTCATGTAGGTCAAATTGGCCACTTTAGGTCAAGTGAACCAATTAGATTTAGTTGGCTTTACTTTGGGTTGAGTTTGATTTAGTTGAGTTTATATATAGATTTGAGATTGATATATAAATTCAATTGCAATTGGTTTGGATTCAAATGAGTTTTGGTTCATTTGAATATTTCAAGTCAAATAGGTAGGTTGGGTTTGACTTGGATGATTGTAGGTTTCATTTATATTTGGATAGATGGTTGAAGGAATGATTGATTCAAGAGAAAATCCATTGATTTTGGCTTTATTTAGATGGGTTTTGGCCAAGTTCAAAGAAATGGCTTAAAGGGTTTAAATTGGGTTTTGATTTGATTTTGGATTTGGTTTTGGCTATTTGAATTTATATTTCATTTATATTTGAAGATAATTGAAGGTACAATTGATTTATAAGAAAATCAATTGAGTTCAGATTGAATTGGATAGAAATTTGGCTAAGTTCATGAAGGTTGATTAAAGGGCTTGGGAAGGATTTCAAGTTTGGATTTGATCTTGGGTTTCAATCATTTGGAATTGAGTTTGGACTTGGATTTGGATTTGAAATTGAGTTTATGGTTTGGTTGGATATTTGGATTTGAATTGAATTTAAGGTGTACATGGATTGGGTTTAGGCTATAGGGTAGGTGATTTTCCTAAGTCCCTAAGGCATGGGCTAATCCTATGATTAACCCTTCTAAGTCTCTAGGCTTAGGTTAAGTGTTCACCTACTCTCTAGAAGTGTCTTATGACTAAGAAACCTTTGTGTCTAGAAGGTTCTAGGTTTAAACATGGAAGGTTGAGAACTCACTCCAAAGAAAACAAAGGACCCCAATAGGTGTGATATGGTGTGACAAGGTGCACATATTAGCATTGAGATGATCAATATCCAAAAGACTACAACACTAACAAAATGATCTATACCTAAACACGGAAGGTTGATAGAATCACAATCTTAGTGCAAGTGAATCTCTTTGCAAGGGCATAAGAGTCGGATGGAATCAGAGGGATTGAGTATGTGAACCTTCCACTAGGGAAGTAAGTTGAAGCTATCCTAGGGATATGGATTTGAGTCTCATTAGGAATATGATTTATTTGGGTGTGTATTCACGGGGATAAGAATCTATAATACTGGGAGGAAATGAGCCTTCCGGGAAGCGGTTTATTTCTTGGGATAAGAGTTTGATGGTATTTCTTATGGCTCCAGGAGATTAATTTGATTTGTGCCTCGCTAAGGAGAAGTTTGGTTTGTTCGATATATTTTAATTTGACTCCATTGGGAAGGTTGGTTTCAAATTTAGTTTATTATGGATCCTGTTAGTGTGCGATGGACCCTCTTAGAAGGGGCTATTTCGGCCTTGACCTATCTCAAATTTACAAATCCAAAGGGATAGTCTACCACAAGGTAGGACTATTTGACCTAAGGGGTTTCCTATTGGTCTAAAAAGGTTGTACTTAGAAAGAAAGCGTAGTAGACTTACATCTTCCAAAGCAGGGATCAATTGCTAGGGTGATCTTTTGGATTATAATCAAACCCGAGGGGTACGAGTGAAATGCGGACTTATGTCAACTCAAAAGTAGTCAAGATTAATTTCATTGATTTGTTTAATTTTGATTTGGTTTGTTTTCATTTGTTTTAATTTCATTTGATAGATCCCATCAGTGTGTGATCAACCACACTAAGAAGGGGTTATGTCGGCCTTGTCTATCTTTATCGATCAAAGGGTAGTCCACCAGGTAGGTATCCAACATAAGGGGTGCCTTTTGATGTGCAATGGCTTTGCTAGATAAAGAGTAGCAGACTTACATCTCCAAAGCAAGGAACAACCACTAGGGTAACCCATTAGATGCAATAAATTGAACTCGACCTAGGGCTCCCCATAAGTGTTCCATGGTCGTGCTAGAAAGAATGTGTAGCAGACTTACATCTTTCAAAGCGAACATGACCACCGGGGTAACCTGTGGGTAGAATAATAGATTGAACCCGACCTAAGGGTGACTATTGAGAGAGTGTCGTGGAGGACTTATCTCAACTCATGAGTAATCAAGAGATTCCTATAAGGAGTTTTTTTGCAGATAGGATGCCTTCTTAGGAAAGGTACCACTGGGGGCATTAATTCTTAATCAATAGGCATATATATAGATATATCATTTATTTGTTTATTATTGTGGACCTGTTGGTATGCGGGACCTCACGATGGACAATGGCTAGACCTACCTTAGATTCTTGGACCAAGGGAGAATCTGCATCCATGGTGTTAGAAAGGATTCTCCAATCTAGTAGTAGTAGTGTCTAAATGAGGTTGCAAAAGACATGATCTAAATAAAGTTCCCACAGGGGAGGTGACACTAGGGTCATTATCTTGGACTCTGTAAGTAAGAAAGCATGTAGGTGTATAGTGGCCAACTCAAGGAGAAAGCGTAGCAGACTTACATCTACCATGAGTGGTGTATCCACCGGGTGGGTTTAGCATAGCGAACACCAACCAACCTAAGGTGCCCGTCAGTGTGCGACAATCAGTCTAGGAAGAAGGCATGTAGACTTATATATACCTAAAGTGAAACTCATTGTCGATAGTTTATCATTGACTCTGGTATCCGACTAGGGGCAGTACTTAAAAGAAAGCATAGCAAACTTACATCTTGAAAGCGAGGAACAACGTAGGGTGACCCATTGTTGGCACAACAAGTCAACCCAACCTATGGGCTACTAAGTAGGGAGTCATAAGAAGGACTAGACCGACTTGAAAGTCAAGAAAGGTGTGCAGGCCTTACCTAATCCACTACTGACCAAGTCAGTTCAAGATGGCTAGTCAAGAAGAAAGTGTATAGTAGACTTATATCCTCTTGAATGAAGCCAACATGAAGGTAGCTTCGACCACCGTAAGGCCTACCATGCAAACAAGGCACTCATCGGTGTGCAATAGCCAAGTTAAGAAAGAAAGCGTAGTAGACATCCTCATAAATAAGGGACTACTGGGGTGATGCTAGTGGGTAGACACCCACTAGAGTAGCTAATGAGTGAGTGTTGCAGGGGGCGTTATCCCAGATCAAAGTAACCCAAGATAAAAGATGTGTATGTGTGCTTGTTAGATATACTCAACCAAGTCAGTTCATGATGACTAGTTTAAGAAAAAGGCATAGCAGACTTGCATCTTCTTAAATGGAGCCAACATGAGGGTAGCTTAACAATCGCACAGTAAGGCCTACCATGCTATCAAGGCGCTTGTCAGTGTGCAATGGTTAGGTTAGGATGGAAAGCCTAGCATACTTACATCTTCCTGAATAATGGACCACTGGGATGATTCACTAGTAGGGTAATATGTCAATTTGACCTAAAGCAGCTAATAAGTGAGGGTCGTGGGGGGGTGTTATCCCACATCAATATAGCGCGAGACAAAAGATGTGTATTTGTTCATGTGATTGTGTGTAGTTTGTGTTTGTGTTATGTTGATGAAGGATAGGATGCCACTTGGTTCACACCTACCTAAACACATCAAGAGTGGATGAAATGGTGCTAGAGGGCAATGTGACTCCACCAAAAAGGATGTTGCTGGGTTGTCTTATACCTAACTTAGTTGTACTAGTCAAAATAGGATGCCTCTTGGGTTCTCTTACTATCTTAATAGCACAGAATCATGTGTAGTTTGTGTTTGTTTTGATGAAGGATAGGATGCCACTTGGTTATCTTACACCTATCCTAAACACATCATGGTAGATTCACAGAGATGCAAATAATGCTTCTAATGAAGAAGGGATTTGATGAATGGAAAGATAGATTTTTTATTGATGATAATTTCAAACATTATTTTAAGGATAGTATTTCTTTAAATAATCTATTTATTGGAAGCATCGGCACTCCCCATCATAGTAGCTTAAATTACTTTATCCTTCAAAGCACCAAGGTAGTCCTTTCAACGATCAGTAGAATTGATTTAAAGTTTTGAGATAGACTAACTTTGAAAGAGTTTAAACCATCTATATTCAACATTAATTGAAATATTTCTCTATTAAGTAGAATCTTGAGGTGCATCTCTAATGTCACTTTAATCTCTTTTAGATCAATCCTTGTTATCCCATGATGCTTTACTACAAGCCTTAGAAACTCCCCTAAAGTCATTCTAATTGTATACTTTAGGGGATTCAACTTCAAGTAATTCATAACCAATCGAACTTCTCATAAAGATGGTCTTCCTTTTCTTTAAACACGAGAAACATGACCTTGGTAAATTCCAATGGAAATTATAAGTGCAAATGACCTCTCATCTCTAGCATCATTCAACCATCCTTGAATGAATCGTAAAGAGGCTATGCTATCAAATTTAAAATATAATGTGGATTCATCTTCAAGAGACACTAAATCTTCAGAATTGATGTATGTGTGGATTTGAATGTCCTTCCTTTTGACTGAGCATAATATTGGGTAATCATGATAGCATCTTTCTTCTTCAATAAGGTTGACTCAAACTTTGATCTTGTTCTTAAATGTTCAAATGTTTGCATCAAAAGTTTGCAAAGTAGGAATTCAATAGGTTTAATTTTGAATTTGTAGATTTACCTTTAAAGGTATTGGGCACTTCATTACTGTCTTAAATAAAAGCTTTAAACTACAAAAGTAACCTAACTAAGTTGGCATTTTCTTTCTAACTTATCATATATGGATGTTGGATGTGGGTGGACTACCTTTATGTTCTAAGGTTAATCTCTTAAAACTCATTGGTTGATGATCTAATTTTCTTCTCAACTTGTGTATCCTCTACTTGAAAGTCTTCTAAATTCTTTAAGCAAAGTAGGTAGACTAGGCAAATATGATTTTTTACTTCATTTGAAGGTTTATCTACTATTGAATCCTCTTTGCTTGAAGAAAGAGATGAAGTGGAAATATTTATATATATATATATATATATATATATATATATATATATATATATATAGAGAGAGAGAGGTTAAGACTCTTAACTTACAATCCTATAATAATATCATGAGATAGTAGAATTGGAGTCAATGTGCTTTATAGTTTCTAGTCATATCTTTCATGAATTATCCTTTTAGAACTTTTTTTGTTTTACTATATCTACTAAAGACTTGTCAAAAGTAGACTCAAAATCTATTTCATATATATTTTTCTCTCCTTTTCTTTGAATTTACACCTGTACATGATTTATCCTTTGATTCCAAATCAATGTGTATTATTGGTGCTTTACTTTTCTCTTTTTTTTTCTTTTCTTTCTCTTCTCTATTTTTTCATTCATTCTTTTCATTTTTTTCTTTTCTTTCTTTTCTCTTATTTAATTTTTTTGTTCTCTCCTTTTTTTGAGTCTTGTTTATATTGTGTTCTCTCTGGAGGGATAGCTTGTCTTTCTTTTCCATAGGATATTCTATGTTGAGTAAGACTTAGAGGTTGCCACTAATTGGCAAGGAAGAATTAGGTTAAGTTCCAATTAATCACTCTATCTCCTTAAAGAAGGTGAGGGTGCACTCATTATTAGCTTAGCAACCTTCCATGATAGTTTGGGACCTTAAGATTAACCAATAGTTTGATGCCCTTTGGTGTATCTTAAGAAGGATTTAGAATTTGATTATTTCCAATGATTGGTTTGCTTTTTTTTTATGGTGTTGATCAAAGTGGTAGGACCACCTCACAACAATTGGCTTTTGTGATATCTTCTTAAAGAGAGGTAGAATTGATGTCTACCTACTCTTTTATGGTGCAAAATTTCTTCTATATTTGATGATTCTAAATCTTTTTTTATAGTAACATACAAAGTTTAAAATAGGGTACCTACTTGAGTTGGAATCTTTAAAGGCATCAAGTCCATCGGTGATGCTATTTTATGAATTATGATCGTTATTGTGATTGTCATTTTAAGAGTTGTCTTCTTTTAGGAATTAGGATTCAAATCATTTGAGTCATACTTATCTAGAATGGATAATACATACTCAAAAATCCTTATTGATCATATTCTTGGCTCTTGAAGGAAATTTATGGCCTTTCTCCTTTGGTTAGAGAAACTCAGAATCAGATTGTAGATCAAACTGAAGAAGTGTGTCTTCTTTTACCACCTCATTTCTCGATGGGTGAGGCTAGAATCTGGAAAGAGAACCTATCAAACCTTCACTTGAATGTTGTTGACTTGAATTATTTAGTTGATTTGATTGTTGAATTGGAACCTCATTTAACAAATTTAGGTATGCTAAATGGGTTCAAATATTAGAGATTTTGAATTTTTTTTTTTGAGGAGAGACTTTGAATTTGATTTAAATTTAGAACCCACATTCAACAAATTTGGGTATGTTGAATGGGGTTCAAAATTTTAGAGGCTCTTAATTGATGCTTCCATTAGCTCACATTTGAATTTGATTATATGTTTGGAACCCTCATTTAATAAATTTGGGTATGTTAAATGGAGGGTCAATTGACTTTGTTTTGAATTTGATTTTGGAATCTTCACTTAAATTTATGTATGCTAAATGAGATTCAAGTGCAAGTTTGAAAACAATTTTTTAGCATTTTTTGTGTTTGATGATGTGTCATTTATTTGATTTGTTGAATTCAATTTGAAAATGGGATCCTTACTTAGCAAATTTTGGTATGCTAAGTGATGTACAATGTGTTTGATGTATTTTAAAAAATGAGACCCTTACTTAACAAATTTGGTATGTTAAGTAGGGATCAAATGTTTGATGAGTTTGTTTTAAATTTTGAAAGAAAGAACCTATTTAAAATCATATATATTGTTGCATGAGGTTTGTTCACTCAGATTTTTTTGTCATGAATTTTAATTTGAGAAGTGCTTTTGAGTATATATTTTTTACAAGATTTTATTTTCTTAAGTATGAGATGAACCTTTCAAGAGAATGGTAATTAAATTTATTTAGTCTCTTCAGTTAATTCAAATTTTTTTTTAAACTATTGAAATAATGGGTTTTAAGACTTACATGGATTGAGGTCTTAAAATAAGGATGTTAGCTAGCAAGGATGAAAAAATTTGTTCCAATGAAAGAAGATAGTGTTTGAATATAAAATCAAGTCCACTTTCATGTTTGGAGACAATAATTGCTACTAGAGATGGAGAGAGGAATTTTAGTGGAGTTAAAATCATATTTTATTTTTTTGAGATGTTTCATAGATCTTAGGGGTACTTATTGAAATGATATTATGACATTAAGAAAGATGCACTATCTTGAAAGATAGAAATTATCACCATATAATGGACTAATTTTAATAAAACTAAGCCATGATGGGTCTTCCTTAGCAAAGCCTCATATTCCAAGGATGTCCATTATATACCATTAAATTCAAACCATATGTTTTGCATTTTAGAAAACTTAAATAACATGATCATTTCAATCACTTGAACAATTTCAAATCCATGATTTTTTAATGAAAAGGAAGGATTAACATTCTCTAATTAAATACACACATGTATGTGTTAAAGACCTAACCAAGTGCATGCCTTTGTTAAGCTAGGTAAGTGAGGTAATCAAATGACCCTCTTAGGGCTGGCTAAAGCCTCATATTCCCCAAAATGTCTAGACTATATACCACTTTTTTTAAATACATACACATGTATTCATAATTTGGAGAATGAAAATCATGCAAAAAAAAGAAATTTAATTTGATTGAATCATTTGTATATGAATTAAAACCTCATCCTAATTAGTATTGAAATACATAAGAATGAAATCAAATGGAGTATGTGCCATTATTAAACCAAAAAAGTGAGGTGATCAAATGACCTCCTAGGCTCTAACTAAAGCCTTGTATTCCCAGGATGTCAAGACTATATACCCATTAATATTCTTACTTACATAAATCAATACATGAATAAAGGAAAGGAGCTTCACTTCATCATTTAGCTATAATCACCTACATCTATGTACTTATAACTAGCATTCATAGTATATAACCATTCATTTATAAGCTAAGAAAAATATATATTTTGATTTAATATGATAATAATAGCCACACATATTAAATTAAATCAACACATGCAATTTGGCATAAAACCATTTGATTTAATTGATTTTGAAAAGATGAATATGATTTTAAATGAAATACAATATTTATCATGATTGTAAAGATGAATAAGCAAAAAACATGTGATTTCATTGATTAAATTAGTTCAAGTACAATGAAATAAAATAAAAGCATTTGAAAACCAAGGTTTTTAATTATCACTTTCAATTTCATTTGGTTTGAATAAATGAATGAAAGTTTTCTGATCTAAATTCCCATGTTTGTGATTTAATTTTGTTTAATGAAAAGTAATTAAGTTGATTTTATGGGTTAATTAGGTTGTATTATGCATTAAATCCATTAATTAAACCTTACCTATGTTACCATAATTTAATTAACCAAGTAATTATGAGCTTACATGTTATGTACATACATTGGAAATTAAATAATGAACCTAAGAAATGAAAGAGGCTAATATGGCTCACAATTAGTGATTAATTAAGTTAAGAAACTTAATTAAGTACTTTCATGGTTTTCCCCATGTGGGTTAACCATAATTTCCTTAAATGTCTTTATTGAACACCTAAAGATCTACCCATCAATTGATTTATTAAGATTCCATGTGGTTATAGTTTCAAATTTATTTATATTTAATTAATGAATTAAATTAATTAATTTCCATTCAAGTACAAGAACTTGGAAAGATTGAAAGAGGTCCCAATGTAATTCCACATGCCCATTCACTATTTTGATTAAAGCATAATTAAAGATTTCCTTAGTTTAGATTATTAATTAATTGTCTAATTAATTAGGAAAATTAAGGTTAAGATACCAATTTCCCTAATTAACCAAGCAATAAATCCTAAGAAAATTATGGGAGGCTGAGGTCATCACATTAATCAACCTCAGAAAGTTTTGGATTAATTACTTAGGTAATTAGAGAGTAGTTAAGCTAATTAAAGTTTTATTTAAACTTAAATTAAGCCTTAATTACTATTCAAAATTAATTGGGATCAATTTTAATTGAATCTCCTCTGAAATATCTTCAAAATAAATATATTCTTATTTTTTTAGGATTTCTCTATGATCTTTAATAATTTTCCAAAGTTTCAGCTGATTTAAATGATTTTCCATGATTTTTATAATTTTCATTAATTTATTTTAACTATTTGAACTTCAGAATGCAATATCCCACAATCCAGAAATCCTTTTAATTTGAAATTTCTATTATAGTAGATTTTAAGCTCACTTTTAATCTCTAAAAAATTCAAATCAATCTATTTTGTCATTTTGGTTTATTTAATGAAATTTAATTTTCCCTAAAATTTAAATTAAGCTCAAAATATTTAGTAAGATTTAGGGCTTTTTTGCCTTGGATTTCTTTGGAAAAAAATCCAAAGCTCTTATTTGCAATTTTAGTTAAGTATTTTATTTTAATGAATTTTGAAGTTTCAAGTATTTTTAAATAATTTTTAAAAAGCAGAAAATCCCTAATATCTTACTTGCAATCAACACCTATGCAACATTGATTACCATGGCCTTTTCATTTCTGAGTCTTGGTGCCACATCGGCTTTGAGCAAGAACGCGGACAAGGATGCATAAATAACTTGGAGTGATGTCATGGCTTGGCGTCTTCCTTGATGATTCTATGGGGGAAACCGATGGATCCAACGGATCCTACTAGGGAATCAACTACCCTGGCTTTGGCTGCTTCAAAATCATTCAAAGGCATCCTCACTAGTAAGGATAGCTATTCAGGTGAGTCCCGGAACTTGTTTTGACTTCTTTTAGAGGAATGCCTATAGTTATGTGCTTTGATTTGATTATGGAAAAGCTTGTTAAGCTATTTGAATTTACTTTGGTAGGAAAGTTTACTCTTCATAGGCTGGAAAACATTCGCTCTTTCTTTCATAGTCTAAAAATTTTGGTGCTTTTACGATTGGTTTAATTGATCCCTGCCATATTTTGATTCAGTTAATTAACGATTTGGATTACTCACATGTTTTTACTCATCATTCTTATTTTGTTTTCAATTGCCAAATGAGGTTGCTAAAATGGATTCCACTCTTTGATATTAGGGACCCAATCATTCTGGTTTGGATTTCTCTTCCCAATATGTCAATTCATTTCATTAATCATCAATTCCTTTTTATTGTGGTGCTTTATTTGGTCGGCCATTGCAAATTGATCAGGCAATGGCTACAAAATCTCAACTTTTTGGGGCTAGAATCCTTGTTGAATTAGACATTACCAAGAAACACCATAAAGAAATCTAGTTGGTATCTTAAAATTACGGTTATATGCAGAAAGTTGATTTTGAAAATTTTGCTTTCTTTTATTCTCAATGTAAATTCCACAGGCATGATAATTCAGAATGTTTCATTCTGCATGCTCACCTAAAAAAGAAAATTTTTATTAAGGAAACTATTGTTCCTAACCTTAGGCTGACCAATGTTAAATATCAAAAGTTAATTAAAAAAAGGATTCATTGAATGTTCCTAATAAGGCTATTTTACCACTTATTTCTTATGAAATTGAAGGTTTCTAATGTGGAAAATACTAATTTCTAAACTTTGGATGATGATTCTTTTTTCCTAGTCGATCCCATCCTTACCAACTTTGATTGATGAAAATAAAGCTTTACTTGAAAATATTAATGAGGATATCAATGTTATGCATCATTCAATTCAATGGAGAATATGGCTTTGGTTTCTCATGATATTTAGTTTGAAAACCGACTTTACTTTAGTTCGGATGATTTAAATTCTCAAAAGATTTAGTTTTTCTATAATTTGGGTATTGAAGAAGAAGGGATTGATGTTCACACTTGCCTTCTTAATAAATCTGTTTAGTTCCTCGTCATCCGATGCTCATTTTCCTTTAATAAATTCTAATGGCTTGGAAGAAGAACTCAGTTCTATTCAGGAGACTTCCACTAATTCTATTACAAATGTTGTTAAATCCTTCTCGGATGATTATTCTATGGGAAAAGGAAAAGGTTTAAAAGTTATCATGCATAAAAGAAAAAAATGTTAAAAACTTCCCTCCTAAATTGTCCAAAACACTAGATTTACTGTGGCCTCTCTCTCCTCTCTTAATTAACCTTTTCTTAACCCCTTTTTTTACTTATGTTAAATTTTTTATTTGGAATGTTAAAGGGATTGGTACCCTTTATATTGGTAATTGTATTAAAAACCTTTGTCGTATTTATAATATTTCTTTACTTATTATTTTGGAGCCTCTTTTTCAAGAAAAAAAAATTAACCATTTTGCTATAATGATTAGTTTCAATAAATTTCTCTCTGATGTCAGTAATAAAACTTGGTGTTTTAGGAATAATTTTGTGGAGGCTTCTATTCCTGATGACTTTAAATAAGTTGTCATTGCTCAAATATCTTATGGTGACGATTGTGTTTTGGGCACTTTTGTCTATGCATCTTGTAATAGATTTGGTAGAAACCTTCTTTGGGAAAATTTGAGGAATTTTGCTACCTTTGTCAATAAACCTTGGTTTGTTGGTTGGCATTTCAACACTATTTTATTCTCTTCTGAATGAAGCGGTTGTTTCTCTCCTAATATTCATTCCATGGAAGAATTTTCCAATATGATCCTTTATTGCAATTTGATTGATATTGGCTTTAAGGAGTCAAATTTTACAAGGCAAAACTCTTGACTTTGGCAAAGGTTGTACCAGATTCTTTTTAATACTCATTGGATTACTCAATCTCCTATTATTTCTGTCGATCATTTAAGAAAAACCTTATCGTATCATGCTCCTCTTTTGGTTTATATTAAAGATAACTCTAATAGATTAAAAAATTTCTCTCATTTTAGATTTCATAACATGTGGATTCAGCATATTGATTTCTTTAATATTGTGGCTAACAATTGGAAAGTTCAGACATTTGATTATTATGGGATGAATAGATTTTGGTTTAAGCTTAAAAAACTTAAACAAAATCTAGGTTTGTGGAACAAGCATTATTTTAAAATCCTTTTTACTAATATCAAAGAAATAGAAAATTTGGTTTGTGATCTTGAAGTATCTATTATGTATGATCCTACTAAGATTAAGGACTTGATTGAGGTGAAAGATAAACTTCTTAATTTTCAAAATATGGAAGAGACTTATTGGTGCCAAAAGCTACTAGTAAACATATTGAGATGAAAGAAAAATACTAGATATTTCCATGCTTTAGTTAATAAAAGAGAGCTTTAAATAATATTAAAAAAATTAAAGATGATAATGGAGAATGGTTTATGGAGAATAATGATATTAAGGATTCAGTAATTAATTACTTTAGAAATATGCTTAATAAGAGTTGCTCTTATGAAGCTATTTCTAAATCGCACTTGATTCCTTCTATTATAAATAATAATGATAATGATTTGCTTACTATTGTACCTAATGAAGAGGAAATTTTTAAAGTTCTCAATAGCATGAACATAGATTCTATTGTTGGTCTAGAGGGTTTCATTACCCAATTTTTTCAAAAATGCTAGTTTATTATTAAAAATGATTTGGTTGAGCTGTGGTTGATTTTTTTTAATTGTAATCCTTTTCCTAGATATTTTTCTTGTACTTTTATTGTTCTCATAGCTAAGAAAGATAATCCGAACTATTGGAGTTATTTTAGACCTATTAGTCTTTGCACCTTCTTCAATAAGATGATTTCCAAAATTCTAACCAACAGGCTTAGCCCTTTACTTCATAGGATTATCTCTCTAAACCAAACTAGTTTTGTTAGAGGTAGATCTATTTCTGATAATATTATGCTTTCTTAAGAATTAATTCTTGATCTTGATGCTAAGACTAGAGGTGGCAACATTATGTTCAAATTAGATATTACCAAAGCTTTTGACAATATCTCTTGGGATTTCCTTATCCATATTCTAAATTTATTTGGTTTTTGATAAATTATCTTTCTTATTAAAATTGTATTAAAATGCATAGTTTTCTATTTTGCTTAATGGGGAAGCCTTTGGGCTTCTTTCATTCTTCCCATGGCCTAAGATAAGGGGATCCTCTATCTCCTACCTTATTTATTATTATACTTATCTAGGAGCATCAATGATCTATTCTTAAACAATCCTAGTATGCATTACAAAACTCTTGGTGTTCTTCATGTTTCTCATTTAAGCTTTGCAAATGATTTCATTATTTTATGCAATGCTTCTATTCATCATATCAAGAATCTCAAGATTTTTTTAAAAAAATTTGGTTCAGAAAGTGGTATATCTATCAATGAAAATAAAAACTATTTTATTACTTCTTCAAGCATCTCCAATAATAAAATTAATTAAATTCTGCATATCACTAACTTTAAACATCAACACCTTCCTCTTAAGTACTTGGGTGCTCCTCTTTTTAAATGTCCAAAATGATCCCATCTTTTTGATGAGTTAATTCAAAAAATTTTAAATAAAATTTTTGTTTAGGAATTTCATTTACTTTCCTTTGGTGGTAGGCTCACTATTCTTAAAAGCACTCTCAATTCAATGCAGCTTTATTTGATTCAAACTATTATCCCCACTAATGCTACTCTTAATAGAATTGATCACTTGCTTAATAAATTTTTTGGGGATCCAATAATTCTACTAAAAGAATGCATTGAACTTCTTGGCATAAATGTTGTGGTCCTTTGGGTGAAGGTGGCCTCGCTTGCAAACCGATTCATGAAGCTATTAATGCCTTCTCTCATAAGCTCGTGGAATTTTAGAAAGAATGATAGCCTTTGGGCTAATTTTATGATGAAAACTATTTCCAAGGTAAAACCCTCTTATCTCTGTTATAAATTTTGTGACTCTCTAGTTTGGAAAAGGCTTTGCTCCATTAAATGGGTTTCTTAACCCTTAATATGTATTCATTCTCGGTTCTTCTTTTGGCAAGACAATTGGATTGGCAATGGCTCTATTGACTATCTTTTTATCTACCCACTACTACAACTATCAAAGTTAACTCTTTCTAGCATAACAACACTTGGAACAAAAATAAACTTGAGAATTATATCCCTATTTCTCTTTTAGATAACTTTAGAATTATCTTTATTTTCTCTAACAAACCTAACCAAATTCTCTTTAAGCTTTCTTACAATGGTGATTTTGTTCTTAAAGAGGTTTGGAATTTTATTAGAGATAAACAAAACTCCTCAAATGTTTTCATTAAACTTTGGAACAATATCATTCCCATTTCTTATTTGGTTTTAGCTTGGAGAATTTTGAATAACTTTATTCTTGTGGACTTTTTTGCTTTGGAATAAAGGGTTTTATTTTCCTTCAAAGTGCTATTGTTGCTTTCATATTGAAAATGTTAATCATGTTATTATATACGATGCTATTTGCTTCTAAATTATGGTTATGGTAAGATGATTTATTTAATACCAACTACTTTCATTGCTCTCTTTCCATATATCAACTTCTTGAAGTCTGTATCCAAAAAATTGTGAAAGGTCATATCAAAGTTCTAGTTGCTATTATCCGTTCATTTGGATGGATATAAATGATGCTAAATATCATAGTATTTTGATGAGCCATAAAAGGATCCTAGCTAGAACCAAAGCAAAAATTCAAGCTCTATTTAATGCAAATCGTATTAGTAACATTCATTTTATAGGTTATAAATTTGTGGCTAAAAAATTGGGTATCATTCTGCCTGATGTTGACTCTTATAAAAGAGCTAGGATTATCCATTAGATCAAACCCAAGGAAAATTTGATTAAAGTGAATACTGATGGTTCTATTGCTTCCAATAAATATGGTTGTGGTGGTATTCATAGGAATTCTATAGGTACTACCATTTGTGCTTTTGCCTATCCTCTCAAAGCCTGTTCTATTATCTATGTTGAGCTTATGGCTATCAATAAAGCTATTGAGATTTATTTGAATAAAGGTTTCATTTGGATTTAAGTTGATGTGTTCTTGCTTTTGACATGCTAAACCTAATATAATAGGAAATGCTGATTTATTTTATCTTCTTAATCATACTGAAAATCTTCTTTCTCAAGTTTGTTATAAAATTTTCCATATTCTTTGTGAAGGTAATGGTTTTGTTGATTTCTTGACTACTTTAGGTGTGAACTTAACTAATTTAACTTTATTGACAATCAAAATTTTACTAAACTTTTAAGGGGTTTGGTCAACTTGGATAACACTGGATTACCTTATCTCATATTATAAATTTCTTAGCTTAGTTTTTTCTGTTGGTTTTTGATGAGCCATTACTTTTGGTTCCCCTTAGTTAAACCTTCTTTGGGCTGTGGCCATTTTCTTATTTTCACTCTTGGGCCTATGCTAGATTTTGTTTTTGAGCTCTTGCTTTTGGGTTGGCCTGGTGGTCAATACCTGGTAGTTCCTATTTTTTCTATCTAGGTTATTTTAGTTTTTTCGGACTGGTGGATGATGTTTGCTTGGTTGGATGATTATTATTGCTTGGTCATTTTTGGTGACCTTCAATTGGGTGGTGGATTTGCCTACTATTTTCTTTATGGGATTTGCCATACCTCTAAGTTGGTTTCTACCTTAACTGAGTTGGATTTTCTACTGCTATGGTGGTTGGTTGTGGTCTTTTTTTTTTGGTCGGTTGGTTGGGTTGGTTGGTTGGGTGGCTATGTTGGCTAGTTTATTTGCTTATGTTGGTGGTATATTGGAGAGGATGTTGGTTGTCTAATTTTGGATTGGATTTGTCAAGGTGGAGGTTCCTTATTGACTGTTATTTCTTCTTTTTTGTCTATTGGGTTTTGGTGGTCAATTTTGCTAGTTTGTTTCTTTTGGTTATGGTTTCCCTCTTCATGTAATGGTCTTCCTCTCTTGTCAACCGCTTTTGTTTTTTTTTTATTTTAGTTGGTTGATGGCTATTTAGTGGCTATTGTTTTAGGATCCGGTGACTTTTTGGTGTATTGGTGCTTAACTTGGCTATGGTTATGATGCTTACACTCATCGATATTTCTGCTCCTTTTTGTTGTTGGCTTTGGTGGTGTTCCTACTATACTTTTGCTACTCCTAATGGATGGCTTTTAGTCAGCCTTATCGGTCTTTGCTCCAGTTTGTTTATGGCTGGCTATTCACCTCACCTGGATCAGAATTTTTGCTGCTTTGGTTGGGTTTGGTGGATGTTGTTGTTTGTTTCTAACCTTTTCTGTTGTCTTGGGTTTTGGCATGATGGATGCTATTAGTCTTTTCACTGATTTGGATTTTCTCCTACTGTGGTGGTTGGCTGGGAGGTTGGCCAGCTGGGTTGGTTGGATGGGTAGCTATTTTGGCCTTTCTTTCCCGCTCTATTGGTGACAAGCTGGTTGGCCTACTCCTACTATTATTCTCTTCTCTTGGCTACTGCTGCTTCCCTTTTCTAGTTTGGGTGACAACCTTGCTGCCTTTCATGTTTGCTTGTAGAGGACATGAGCTCTTGTGTTTTTACTTTTTGGTCTTGGTTTTTTCTAGTTTGTGTTGTTAAAGTCATGATGCTTGCTCCTTTGATGTTACTATTCCTCTTTGGTGATGTCTTTGGTGGTGTTCCTACTATACTGCTATTGTCCCTGATGGTTGGTTGATTTTCTTCCTTATTAGGCTTATTTATTTTGGTGGCTTTTTGGTTGGCTATTATGTCTACTACATGGAGGAGTTTCCAGCCTTGCAAGATGATGGACTTGGGATGATGGGCTATAAGAGGTATGTTGGCAATGATTGACTTGATGCTTCCCTCTCTATCTTCTTTTGGCTGGTAGCATTATATGTAATTGTAACCCTTATTCGGAAGTTTGGATGCTTACATATAGTGTTGCTCATTGAGATGATTGTAACTGAGCCTGAGCCTTTTCTTTACTTTGCTTCTTTTCCTTGCTCATACTATTTTTGCTTGCTTAATTGTACTCATCCTTTCATTAGTATGTTGCAGATTTCTTTTATTGGTCGGGAGAATCTTGTGGATCTGCCGAATATCAAAAGGACCTAGTGTTGTGCTATACATTGATCATTGTTATTGGTGATTTCATTTTGTTTTCACTTTTGTTATTTTTTCTTATATTATTGTAATAGTTAGGGGTTTATCTCTTTAGTTCTTATTGTGCTTTTTGAGCATTAGTTTAGAGATTTAAAGGACTTTGTACTTTTTCTTTGTGTAAAAAATTCTCTAATTTCCTGAAAACCCTAAACCCT
Organism: Cymbidium sinense; assembly: GCA_021442155.1. Taxonomy (NCBI): domain Eukaryota; kingdom Viridiplantae; phylum Streptophyta; class Magnoliopsida; order Asparagales; family Orchidaceae; genus Cymbidium; species Cymbidium sinense. The sequence goes on along the minus strand of CM038220.1, from coordinate 49,520,620 downwards.
AAAAAAAACCTAAACCTAAACTAAATAAAATATAAAAATAAAATAAATAAAAATACCAAAACATAAATAAAATAAAAAATATAATAAATTAAAACTAAAACCTAAACCTAAACCTAAAAAAAATTTAAATAAAAAATAAAAATTAACTATAATAAAATAAATATAAACCTAAATAAAATAAAAACTAAACCTAAAATAAAAATAAAATAAACCTAAAATAAAATAAAATATAAACTAAATAAAAACCTAAACCTAAAAAAATAAACCTAAAAATAAATAAAAAAACCTAAACCCTAAACTAAAAAAAAAACCTAAACCTAAAATAAAAGTAAAATAAACCTAACCATAAACTAAAATAAACAAAACTAAAATAGATAAAACCTAAACCTAAACCTAAACTAAATAAAATAAAATAAACTAAAAATAAATGAAAACATAAACTAAAAAATAAAATCTAAAAATAAACCTAAAATAAAATCCTAAAGCCTAAACCTAAAAATAAAAATAAATCCTAAACCTAAAAAAAACTAAACTAAAAAATATACATAAACCTAAACCTAAACCTAAAAAATAAACTAAAATAAAAAACCTAAACTAAAATAAATAAACTAAACTAAATAAAAACAAAAATAAATAGAAATATAAATTAAAAATAAATTAAATTAAATTAAATAAAAAATAAACTAAATAAACTAAATAAACCTAAACCTACCAATTTGCTTAATTTTAAAAATAAAATAAAAAATAAAAAATAAAAACCCTAACCCTAAACCCTAAATCCTAAAACTAACCCAAAATCCTAAACTCTAAATCTACAACCCTAAACACTAAACCTTGAAACCCTAAACCAAAACCCCAAACCCTGAACCCTAAACCCTAAATCCTAAACCCTAAACCCTAAACCCTAAAACTTAAACCTAAACCTAAACCTAAACTAAAACCTAACCCTAAATCCTAAACCTAAATCTCAACTCTAAACCTAAACTAACCCTAAACCTAAAAAATCCTAAACCTAAACACTAAATTTAATCCTAAACCATAAACCCTAAAAGCATAAAACATAAAACCCTAAACCCTAATCCCTAAACTTTAAACCCTAACCCTAAACCTTAAACCCAAACCCTAAACCTAAACCTAAAGTAACTAAATAAACTAGAAAATAAACCTAAACCCTAAAACCTAATAAACCTAAACCCTAAGAATGGGCAGAACCTTGAGGGCAAGAACATCATTGTCAACCAGACTCAGTCTAAATCTAGCAGGGGAGGTGAAGGCGGATGTGACAGTTATCACAATGGTGGTGGGGGATCTAGATGTGATGGTGGATATGGAGGTGGTGGTCGGATCAGTGGTGGTTATGGAAGCGGGAGGAGAGATAGAGGTTACAACTATGGTGGGAGAGAGAGATTGGGGATATGATTGTGGATCCCCTACTCAAGAGGTTAGGGTGGTTCTGATGAAAACTAGAGAAATTGAAGAACACCGATTAGATCTGCTTATGGAACTATGTCTTTTCAGTAGAGACTGTTCTAGTTTTCTAGGGCTTTTCATTTGCTCAATGTGTGATCATTTTTAATCTATGTCATCGCTTGTGTCTTAGAAAACTTGGTGTGTTACTTAGTTGATGAAATCAAAAAGAAGAAATGTTGAATCTAAATTTATTCTCTATTAAAAAAAAACCAAAAACCATAACTCTGAACAAAGACCTTTACCCTAAACCTAAAACCTAAACCCTAAACCCTGAATCCTAAACCCTAAAAACCTTAAATCCTAAACCCTAAACACAAACCCTAAACCCTAAACCCCAAACCCTAAATCCTAAACCCTAAACCCTAAACTAACCCTAAACCCTAAACCCTAAAAAGCTAAAAACCTAAACCTAAACTAAATAAAATAAAAAAAGGCTAAACCAAAATAAAACAAAACTAAAACCTAAACCTAAACCTAAATCTAAAAATGAAAATAAAATAAAAAATAAAAACTAAAATAAAATAAAATAAATAAATAATTAAACTAAACTAAAAAATAAAAAACCTAAATAAAATAAAAACTAAACCTAAACTAAAAATAAAATAAACATAAAATAATTTAAAATAAAAACTAAATAAAAATCTAAACCTAAAAAATAAACCTAAAATAAAACCTAAAAATAAATAAAAATAAAACCTAAACCCTAAACTAAAAAAAACCTAAACCTAAAATAAAAATAAAACAAACCTAAACCTAAACTAAAATAAACTGAACCAAAATAAATACAACCAAAACCTAAACCTAAACTTAAACATAAACTAAATAAAATAAAATAAACTAAAAATAAATTAAAACCTAAAATAAAAAATAAAACCTGAAAATAAACCTAAAATAAAAACCTAAAATCGAAAATAATAAAATAAAATAATAACCTAAACCTAAACCAAAAAGTAAAAAATAAAACCTAAACCTAAAAAATTAAATAAAAATAAAATTAAACTATAAGAATGTAAACCATACAAGAATTATATTTTGATTTATTTATACATGTGAGCTAAAATTCTATCTAAATTTTGACATGTATATACATAAGCAAGTGTTTTGTCCTTTTCAAATGAACTATACACTTGTTAATATTCGTATCCTTATGTGAATTAATGAAGATTAAAGAAAAAGAGAACTTCATATCACATGTTCTAAGTTGTAAGCACATACAAGCTTATAAATACTCATAATTATCATTACTCTATGTGTTATAGTTGATTTATATACTTTCAAAATTAATTTTCTATTTAATAGTGATAATAGCACACATATTTTTAATTTAAGCCAACACATGCAACTTGACATAAAATAAGTCATTTTATTTAATTAATTTTTGAAAAGGATGAATGCATGATTACAAGTGGCATACAACATTTAATATAATTGAAGAGAAATATATGAACATAGGCACATAATTTCATTCAATCTAATTAATTCTTAAGGACAATCATATTAAATAAGATCATTTAAAACAAACAAAAGTTCCTTAATACCAATTTTAATGTTTTGTTTTTTTTAAAAAATGTGAAAAAGATTTGTTAATCCTAATCCCATTCCCCATATGTGAATTAATTTAATTTAAAGAAAAGAAATTAGGTCGATTTTATGAATTGGTTATGTTAAGCATGGATTAAATCAATTAATTAAACCCATACCTATGTTGCCTTAAGGTAATTAATTAAACAATTATGAGCTAATATGATATGCAAATAAATTGAAAAGTAAATAGCAATGCTCCTATGAAATGAAAGGGGCCTAATGCAATTAGCTCACAATCATTAATTAATTAAGCTTAAGGAACTCACTTAATTACTTTTATGGTTTTCATACATGTGAGCAAAACCATAATTTCATTACTCTCTAATTGAACACCTAAAGAACTACCCAAGGATTAATTAGGGAAATTAGATTTAATTAAAATTTTAATTTAATTGATCAAAGGATTAATCCATTAATTCATTTTTCTTTCTTAATTATCAACTTTTGATTATCTTTTCAAAATGAGATGGACTTAAGGGAAAAGGTAAAAAGAGGCCCCAATCTAATTCCATAAGTTATCCATTTAATCAAGCATGAATTCATATAATTTGAGTTTTAATTTAGCCAATAAAGTCATTGATTAATCAATTAATCATTAGTTAGTATTTTTTTATTTGTTGAAAAGAGAGAAAAATTAGGGAAAATATTAAGGGAGAAGCCCCAATCTCATTCCCTAAGCCTCCTTACTATTCAACAGTAATTAAGGAGTCCAAATAATTAATGAATTATTGTTCATATACTTAATTATCACTTAATTAAGTTAAGAACGTAATTGGGGCTTAATCAATAAAGTTTCTTAATTAAACAACCAATAAATTCCAAGAAAAATAGGAGAGGCAGAGATCATCTCCCTAAACATCCTCAGAAAGTTTGAAATCAATTTGATGAATAATTAAAGAGTAATTAAGCTAATTAAGTTTTTAATTAAACCTTAATTAAGCCAAAATTATTAATTAAGGATAAATTTAATGGATGCCTCTCTGAAATACCTTTAGAATGAGCTTTCATTTGTAGTTTTTAGATTTTTTTATAATTACTTATGAATTTTGGAAATTTCAACATTAAAAATGGATTAATTAACCCTAATTGAAGCCCTAATCTTGTCGGCGCCACGTCACACACTGACACGATGTGCTTTCCACATGGTGCCATGGGATTGGTTATTTAAGTTATCACATCACATACCGAAGTTAGAGGGTGGATCACTTTCTAGTGAGTCATCTGATCAAAGATTGGATGGCTGATCAAACCCGGTTAAGTATGATTAATTTGGTTGATCTAGCATGGTTTGATCAGGACCATCCATCATGAATAGATGGTCGTGATCCGCCTCCCAAGGTGAGAGATTGAGACCGTCCATCATCTGTTGCTTGATCTGAGCTCACTCGAGCTCGAATAGAGATCAAATCATTTTCACACCATCAGGGAAGCAAAATTAAGATATCTAAAGGTGGAAATCTCATGAAATGCAACTTTTCTTCAAAAATCTCTAAACCATTTTAAGCTAAAGGTCGCTTTTAATGCATACCTCATGAGCTTAGACCATCTAAATGATGAATTGTAGAAACGAAGCCCTATTGGGCAATTGTTGACCTTATTTTTAGAATGAGCTCTCAAAACCTCCATCTTATACATAGGAATTCTCTTAGACTTTAAGAGTTCCTTAGTCTTAAGACACATCTAGTGATTAGGTAGACACTCCCCTAGCCTAGAAGACTTAGAAGAGTTAGCCATGAATAGGTTAGCCTGGGGTGTTAAGAAAACCTTCTACCCTTAGCTTAAACCTTTCCTCACTTTGCTTTTCAAGTCAAACTCCCAAATCAATTCTATTTGATTTTCTCCAAACTCAAATTCAATCCATGATTGAAACCCATGATCAAAATTTATCAAAAATTCCTAAGTTCAAATTTCCTAAGTCCTTAAGCCTCCCTTAAGGACTTAGCCAAAACTATGATCAAAACCTATTCAAATATTTGATATTTTCTCATGATCCATTTATATTCTCATTTATATTCACATTTATAAATGAAATATAAATTCAAACCCATCAAATCAAATTCAAAATTCCAAATCAATTCATGAAAATTTCAAGTCCCTTTAATTTTCCATTAAAGGACTTAGCCAAAATGAACTCTAAATCTTGATCAAACCTATTCAAACCCATGGGATTTTCTCAAAAATTATTTATATTCTCATATATAAATGAACTATAAATATAAATCAATCAAATCAAACCCTCAAATTAAATTCCAAATTTAAAATCCTTGAAATTCTCTTAAATCCCTTAATTTCCCATTAATGGATTTAACCTAAACATTGATCAAACCTATTCAAACTCATGGAATTTTCCCAAAAATTATTTGTATTCTCATTTATATTCTCATATATAAATGAAATATAAATATAAAATAATCAAATACAATTAAAAAAAATTAATTTTCAATTTAAAAATTTCCTTAAATCCTTGAAAATTCCCTTTAATGGCTTTAACCCAAATCATGATTAAACAACTTCAAATTCTTGAAATGTTCTCATGATCCATTTATATTATCATTTATATTCACATATATAAATGAAATATAAATTGAAAAAATCAAAACCAATTCAAAAAATCAAACTCAAATCCATTCAAAATAAAAGCTAAGCCTTTCAAGTCAAAATCTTGAACTTAGCCAAATCACTTTCAAATTAAGCCAAACTCTTGATTTTCTCTCATGGTAAAATCAATCCTACAATCATGAGCTCATATATAAATCCAAATCTCAGTCAAACAATCAAAAAAAAAAATGAAAAATCAAACCCAAAACCTTTTCATATTCTTCCTTTGAATATGAAATTTTCAAATGGATCAAAACCCATTTGACTTCAAATCACTTGTAAATGGATTTATATTTCAATCATGAGTCCATATACAAGATCAATCAACTTCAAATCAAGCCTTGACCAAGCCATTTGACCCACTTAAGCTCACTTGACCCAAGTGACCTAAAGTATTACAGATAACTTTGATCCTAACCAAATTGGATTAAACCAAACTCATATATCCCTCTCATCATGGGATGATCAATCAATCAAATTGGGTCAAACCAAGTCAAACCTAAGAGTTGATAAAGTCAACACTTAACCTAAAAATGAAACCTTACATAGCCAAAATCCATCATAGGCCAAATTGATTGAAACCATTGTTCTAAGTTCACTCATAAACTATGTTTGAACTTGACCAAGCCAACATTTGAGCCTAACCTAGCCCAATTGGCCCACTTGACCCAAGTTGACTTGATCTAAGATAAATTGATTGAAACTAATGGGTCAAGTCCATCCCAAATCAATTGTGGAACTTGACCAAAGCCTCACCACCAACTAGACCCAACCCAGCCTAATTGACCTTAGACTCAACATGACCCAAAAGGGGTCATGTTGAGCCAAAATTGAACTTAACCCAAATTGATTGGAAACAAAGATACCAATCCACTCCATATGACTAACCTAACCTAAATTGCGTTAGGCCTTTTCAATATTAGGTGCATTGCAAATTTAAATACCTTGTGGGTTTTATGTCATCTCATTGGCTTTTAATTACTTAGTTAATTTTCTAAGGTGGTGTGGTAGGGTTAATTGGCCACTTAATTTACCTTAACCTAATCAATGCTTTAAAATGGATTTGATTATTTAAAAATTAAACAAAAATACAAAACACATGTGGGAATGGTTAGGAACAAAAAACTCATCTCACATTTTCAAAATTAAATCAAACTTCAAACTAAACAAAAATTATTTTTGAAATTCACTTTGATTTATTATAAAATTTTCTTATTCCTTAAGAATGTCTTTGGGATTTAAGTAAAGTGAGTTTGTTTACATGTTTTCATTGCTTTGGATCTTTCCCAACATGTTAAGTTGTATGTCATGTGATTCATACATTCAAAATTTCATGTTTCGAATGTGCATGTGTTGGCTAAAGTAAAATATGAGTGGCTATTATCACTATTAAATTCAAAATATTTTTAAAACTTATAAATGAAATATCAAATCTGAAAGTGTTCTACTTATACTTTAGTTATAAGCTTGCATGTGAAATATTATAAAGGTATGCTTAGTATAGGTTTCCTTTCTTTCCTATGTTGGTATCATTTTGAATAGGAATTTTGGTGAAACATAAGGTTAATTTGAAAGGGACCTAATGCACACCTAATTTCATATCCTATTCATCCCTATGCTACCATCTAAGAAGGGTTACTTACACTTACATACATAAATTGCATAAATAAAATAAATCAATTAAATAACTTTTGCATCTTTGTTTTCTATTTCATTTCTTTTATATGCATGTTAGTACTTAAGAAAAGTGGTATATTAGTTTGGACACCCTGAGGTTGCGAGGCTTTAAGTAGCCCTAAGTAGGTCTTATACCTTACACCTCTGGTTAACAATGGCTCACTCACTTATGCCTTTCTTACTTTCATGTATGTATGTGAAATTTTGGATAAGGAAAACCTTTTCTACTTAAGAAAAATTATGCATATTCAACTTCTAATTTCTCTTACTTAGCATGCATCATAAAGTGTGTTAACTACTCTCATTTGCATGTATAGATATGCTTAGGGTCCATCTGTATGCATGTCATATATGTTGGGAAAGAAAAAATGTAATGAAGTAAATTGAGTCACTCCAAAGAGTTAAATTCATCAAATGAACATGTTTGAGTCTAAAACCAAATCTAAATTTAAATCCAAATGGGTTGATTTGGCAACCTAACCCAAGAAGACCCAAATGGATCATTAAATCTAAATTCAAATTAAATTGAAAATTAATTCAAATCAAACATCCAAAATCATTTTAAATTTTAATTAGATAAAATTTTGCCAACCAATGGGTTTAATTAATAAATTTGATCATTTAACTCAAATAAGTCCAATGTTCATTAAGCCCAATTTTGTCAAAATGGGCTTAAATCTAAATCTACATCAAATCAAGTGAGATCATTACAAATCATCTTAAACACTTAATCAAACATGAGTGTAACCCAAACACACTATAATTAAGCCAAATTGATCATTTGAATCAATTAAACTGAAACAAAATATAATTAGCAAGCTAATCAAACTATAAAAATTAGAAAATCAATCATGTAACAAAAAAATTACCATTGTCATTGTATAATTAAAATAGAAATATAATTAAATTTGAACATCAAATATAAATTTGATTAAAATTAAATCAAAATAATCAACTACTAAATAAATAATAAATATAAAATTTGAATAATCATTAATGGTATTTATAAACTTCAGTTAAATTAAAACTATAATATCAATATTATTAATATTTATTTATTTATCAAGCATGTCTATCATTCTCTTGCAACATTTATCCCATTAAAAAATAAAATAAAATAATAATAAATTTGGACATCACTCTTTTATTAAAGCTAGCAAAAGCATCCAGTCTTTTTTTATTTCACTTTAATCTCAAATAATTTTTTTTATTTTCTATTCAAACAAAAACCTGCTCTCTGGCTTTTAAAAAAATAAAATAAAGGAAAATATATTATCTTACCCACTTGGAGCATGCGAGCCATCTCTCTCTCTCTCTATCTCTCTCTACATACAGAGCCTCCCATCCCTGACTAAGAAAAAACAATAATCATGTGCCGAGATTCCTTTCCATGTTTTTGCTATCGAATACCATCTCCTCCTCTATTTTCATCCCCACAAATTGGATGGAAATAAAAGAGAAAGTGGAGATCTTTCTCCCTTGCACTGACCTCTCGTTGCCATTTTAAGAGAAGCTGACCTCTCTCACATCTTCCTTAATGCAACCAAATTTAAAACCAACCTTCCAAGTGGAGTCAAATTAAACTTATCTAACAAACCAAACTTCACCTTAGTGAGGCAAAATCAGATTAGTCCCCTAGTGGAGCCTAAAAATATAAATCTAACAAATTCAACCGCTTATGTGCCTGAGATGTACCCTCAATTCAAAATCATTCTCCTAGTGGAGCCATAAGAAATGATCAAACTCTTATCCCCGTGGGATTAAACCGCTTCCCTAGTGGAAGGTTCACATTCTCAATCCCTAAAGGATTCAAATCCATATCCCTAAAGGATATGCCTCATATCAATTAAAAAAAAATAAATTAAATTAATGATCTTGATCCCCAATGGGTTATAGATTCTAATCTACAACGGAGACACACCAAAACTAATCATATTCACAATCAAACTCAAATCCATATCCCCAATGGATAGCTTAAACTTGCTTCCTATGTTGAAGGTTCATATACTCAATCCTTAGTGGAATTCTCCTTTTATGCCTTAGCATAAACTTCTCACATGTCATGCCCAATGCATGTGTGATCCCTTAGTGGATCTTCCTTCAAGTCCTTAACATGAAATTCCAACCAAAATTTGCTCTCTTATGCCCTTGGCATAAGTTAAGTTGCATTGCACTAAGATCTGATTATATCTATCTTCAGACTTATGCATAGATCATTTTCATTAGTACTTGCAATCCTTTGGATGTTGTTTATCATCAATGTACGCATGTTGAGTTACACCACACCTATTGGGGGTCCTTTATTGACCTAACTTTTGGAGTGAGTTTTCAACCTCTTCTTCTTACATGAGCCATCTAGACACTAAGACTTCCTTAGTCATAAGACACTTCTAGTAATTAATTGAACACTTAACCTAAGCTAAAGACATAGAGGGTTTATTTAGATTAGCTATGCCTTGGGATTAAAGAGACTCACCTACTCTACCTAAATTGAAGCTATGTTTCACCTTCTCAAACCAAACCTCAAATTCAATTCAAACATCAAAATCCAAATTCAAATCCAAATCAATGATTGAAGCTTGATCAAATCCAAATTCAAAATCCTTCATAAGTCTATGATTTATCTTATGGACTTAGCTTAGCCAAACCAAATCAATCCAAATTATTGATTTTCTCAAAGATCAATTCAACCCTTCAATCAATGTATCAAACTCAAACTCAAACTCAACTTCAAATCATGATCCAAACTTAAATCCAAATCAAATAAAATCCAAATCAAGCCTTAAGCAAATTTCTTGGACTTAGCCAAATCTCATCCAAATCAAACCTAACTCAATTGATTTTCTCATAAATTAATCAATCCTTCAATCATCACTTCAAGCCATGCCAAAATCTATAATCAAATCAATCAAGCCAAGGTCAAACCTAACCTAACTCATTTGACTCAAATATTCAAATAAGCTCCAAATCACCCTTGTCCAAATAAAATCAAATTTAATCAAAATTAAACTAAATTAAATTGAATCAAAAACATGAAATCAATGCATAAACATGAACAAACTAAAAAAGAAATCAAGATGGGACAAAAAATAATAAATAGGTCATTTGACCTAGAGTTGACCCATGTGGGCTCCACTAAGACAAAAGTTAACATATTAAAATTTGATCAAATTGAGTCACTCCGAAGATCAAAATCATTAAATGAACATGTTTGAGTCTAAAACTAAACAAATCTAAATTTAATGAAGATCCAAATGGGTTGATTTGGCCACGTAACCCAAGTAGCCCCAAATGGATCGTATTAAATCTAAATTCAAATTAAACTAAAAATTAATTCAAATCAAACATCCAAAATCATTTTAAATTTATAATTAGATAAAATTTAGCCAACCATTGGGTTTAATTTAATAAATTTGGTCATTTAACTCAAATAAGTCCAATGCCCATTAAGCCCAATTTTGGAAAAAAGGGCTTAAATCTAAATCTACATCAAATCAAGTGAGATGAATTACTCCAAATCATCTTAAACACTTAATTGAACATGAGTGTAACCCAAACACACCATAATTGAGCCAAATTGATCATTTGAATCAATTAAGCCCAACTAAAACAAAATATAATTAGCAAGAAAATCAAACTATAATAATTAGAAAATCAATCATATAACAAAAAAAGAAACAATCAACATTGTCATTGTATAATTGAAATAGAAATATAATTAAATTTAAACATCAAATATAAATTTGACTAAAATTAAATCAAAATAATTAACTACTAAATAAATAATAAATATACAATTTGAAAAATCATTAATTATAGTATATATAATTTATAAACATCAGTTAAATTTAAACTATAATATCAAAATTACTAAAAATTGGAAAGATTTATAAATAAAAAAAGAACAAAACAATAACAAAAAAATTCCATCCTTAGTCAACAAGAAATATATATAATATATATATATATATATATATATATATATATATATATATATATATATATATATATATATATATATATATATATATATATCAAGCATGTATGCTATCATTCTCATGCCACATTTATCCCATTAAAAATAAATAAATAATAATAAATTTGGACATCACTCTTTTATTAAAGCTAGCAAAAGCATCAAGCCTTTTTTTTATTTCACGTGAATCTCTAATAAATTTTTTATTTTCTATTCAAATGAAAACCTCTTCTGCAGCTATAAAAAAATAAAATAAAATAAAATATCTTATCTTACCCGCTTGGAGCACACGAGCCATCTCTCTCTCTCTCTCTCTCTCTCTCTCTCTCTCTCTCTCTCTCTGTATATATATATATATATCAAGCATGTATTCTATCATTCTCATGCCACATTTATCCCGTTAAAAAATAAAATAAATAATAATAAATTTGGACATCACTCTTTTATTAAAGCTAGCAAAAGCATCAAGTCTTATTTTTTTTATTTCACATGAATCTCTAATAATTTTTTTTATTTTCTATTCAGATGAAAACCTCTTCTCAAGCTTTAAAAAATAAAATAAAATAAAATATCTTATCTTAGCCGCTTGGAGCACACAAGCCATCTCTCTCTCTCTCTCTCTCTCTTATATATATATATATATATATATATATATATATATATATATATATATATATATATCCATATAGTGCCTCCCATCCCTAAAAAAAAAAATAGCAATCACGGGCTGAGACTCCTTTCCATGTTTCTACCGTGGAATACCATCTCCTTCTCCATTTTCATCCCCATGAACTGGACGGGAATAAGAGAGAAAGCAAACCTTTTTCTCCCTTGCATACAAAGCCTCTCATCCTTGCCATTTTCTTAAGAGAAGCTTAACCTCTCTCGCATCTTCCTTCATGGAAGAGTCAACCCATCCCCAGCATTTCATTCTCATCGGCTAGCCTGTGATTGGAGTCCCTTTATTCATCCATCTTCACTCTCCATATTAGTCACACATGAGTGAGCTCTCATCCTCTTGTCGGTTTAGATTTCCTCCCTCCAATCAAATCAAAGGATAGCAGACACCTCCCTCTCTTTCCTTGTGAGTAGAGCTAGAGACTTATGTTCGACACACTTATCCATAGGCAAGCTTCATCCCTGAGCCCATAGGTTGAGAGGCACTATAACCTGCGAGAATATTCATTGCTCCAACTCAATGCAAAATCCAGTCCTCTTTAAACTCTTTTTGGCTATAGTCATTCTTCTCATCCCTCTCATTTTTAGTTTAAAAGTTTCGTGCGACAACGTCGAGCCTCTCTCCTCATGCCCTCTTCCACTACTAGACAACCAACACTTGATCTTCTCCACATTTCCTTACAAAAATGTTGTTGCAACTTTAATCACCTTATATGTTGAACCTCCTTTCCATCTTCTAGCCTACATTCCACTACCTCTTATTCTCCATCTAGGTTTTCCTCCATTGGCTTGCATTTGAACAACTCTTCTCTACACAACCCAAGTGCATGTAAGGAAGATATTTCCTCCAGCTTGCTTCTAACTGTTCGGTCCATGAGAATGATGAAGCTCTGGCAAAAAGCGGCCGTGAGTGAGCTTATGGGATACTTGATGAGGAGGCAAGCCTAGAAACATCTGGCAAAGCTCCCTAGTGCCTCATGAAAGATGTTCAAATTGACCAATTTAGAGAACACTATCTTCAATCAGTGAGGCATTTAAAGAGAACCATATGAGTAAAGAAAAGGTATGCTAGCCAAAGTATTGATCCAACCCAACAAGCATCTCAATAGGGCTTTTTCTTCTAAATGAAGCTTCCTCTTCATCTAATCCACACATTAGCTCGGTGAGGTATAATTCTTAAATGCTTAGAAAGCCTTAGGGATCTTATGTTTGATGTTGAATGTGAGCATCATTAGATCCAACCTTTAGCACCACTTTACTTTTTTAGTCCTTTTGGCAGAGATTAGAGACAAAAGCAAAATTGTTTATTTTATGTGTTTGAAATGAATAGTTTTATTAGTCAATATAGTGATTTTATTTCACCTATCAATCCATGATTAACTCATGGGCCATTTGATTTTTGATCAATCATCATGATTAATCCACCTTATTTTATATATTATTAAATTCAATCGAATTTAAAAAAGGAGTTAATCAATCTTTAGAATTCCAAACAAAACAAAAAATGAAATAATATGTGATCAAACAAAATAAAATGTGCAAATTAAAATATCATAAAATCTATGTAAAACTTAGTATCAAAAAAAAATTAACTAAACCAATAGTATTATAAATATTATAATCGAATATAAAAAGTTGTCTGAACATAATTTATGAAAGTCAATTATATAGTCAATTTAATCTCTTATTGTTATATGTTAATTTTAAAATCAAAAAGAAAATTTAGTTATGTGACATATCCTTAATTATAATTAACTCAACTATTACAATTGGCTAAGCTTTATTTGATTAGTTACTCATATAAAATTTTGGAGGAATTCTTAACTAATTCAAATCTCATATTCTAAATATCATAATCAAATAAAATAAACATAAAATTAAATATAAACTCAAAAGTTATTAAATCATATCCAATTACTCCAAATTTCAATCAATATCAAAATAAGTTAAACAAAAATAAAATCCAAAAAAAACAAACCTATTGAACTAAGATAAGAGAATAATCATTAAGCTAAAGAGATAATCATTTATATAAACTAGATGGATAAATTCAATAAGTTAAATGCTTAATTGGAATTCAAATAATAGGACACATTAAACTTCAAATAAATCATAAGTAAATTATAATACATTCACCAATCCAAATCAAACTCAAATAAAATAGTAAAATCAATGAATTTAAATAAACATTGAAATGACAATAATCATATGAAATTAAAATAAAAAAAAAGCATTAGATATTAAAGAAATTGAATTATCATAAATTAAATCAAAACATCTAATCCAAAATTAATCAATCAGAATATATGAAATTAAATAAACTTAAACTTCATTAGATATTAAGGATATTGAATTATCAAAATTTAATTAAATCAAAATATCTAATCCAAAATTAATCAATCAAAATACATGAAGACTAAGTAAACTAAAAATTTAAAAATCTAATTTAAATCAAACAAACATTAATCAAATCAAATCAATCATGTAAATTCAAATGGGCTAATTAAGATACTTAAAGACCTTAGTTAGACTCTTTAAGAGTTAGGATGTAGAATATGGTGAGTTCCATCCAAAAATGGAATTCATTCTACTCTTCATTCTTGAAAACCTAAATATCACTTTAACCAAATAAAAGTGAGATAAAATGGAAAATAAATGATTAAATCATTTAAATTGAAACCACCCAAAGAAAAAATTTATACAAATTCAAACTCCAAATTGAAACTTAAACAAAAGAAGCATAGTAATGTCTTTTAACATAATCCCTTTTTCACACACTAGAATACTAGGTCATTGACCCTAGAATTAGGTTAGGTAGATGTGTTGATTGTATGGTTGATGTTGTGTCTTATTTTGTGATGTAATATTTTTAGACTGGATGTTAGGAATGTGGATCGTAGGTTGGATGTTAGGTGGCCGATAGTCTAACATTATTTTTTGCAAAGGATTGTGCTTAAGAGGTTGCTTAAAAATAAATATAAATTCTCTGTTTACAGGTTGCTTAAGCCCCTAAGCATAATCTAAGTTAGGACATGTTGGTTTAGTTACCCATGTGTAGGGTGCTAAGTCTAAATTATAAATATAACTATTTGGGTTATATGTGTGTTTAACTAACACTTGTTTGAAGTGTAGTTAGATTTAATTTTTTCCTTTTTAATGTAATTTTGCATTAGGAATTAGGATTAGTCTATGGGGTCTAGGATGAGCAAGGCTAGAAGGGTTACTCCTGGGGTGCGATGTGATGCCTTGAAGCCTACCACATCAAAAGAAGCAAAGATATGAAGAAATGAAGGAGACATGAATAATGAATACTTGAAGACCCCCCATAGCATTTTTTATTTGTAATTGTAATTATTCTTTGATATACCGAATTATACAAGGGTAGAGCTCAGCAACCCATTTTCTCTTTTTAGGGTGTACGATGGAACCCAACCGCACCGACCTTTTATTCTTTTGTGGTACTCTATAAAATTGTTTGATGTTGTATTTAGATTGCACATTAGAAACAACTTTCTTTCTTCTTATATGTTTGATGCTTTAATGTGTAGCTTGGTCATTAGGCTCTTAGGATAAAATTAATTTCTCTACCATAATTAATAACTCATAATTAAAATTTAAAATAACTCATAACCTCACCATAAAGCCTAGGTTCTAAATAAGATAATTAAAAGATTTAGCAATCCCTTAGTTGAATGGTTGAATGTCTCACAACATGCATGCATATTCTTTCTCTTGAACATGAAGGTTCTCCATCTTGCAAGATGGGGAATGCTTGACCCATGAGGGCATCCCTTGTGGTGGAGAACACCTTCTTCTTGCTGATTTGGCCCATAACCTATTTTCATCATGCATATAAGCATCAAAATCCCAATGCACTTGTCAAAATAAAGTGTCAAAATTGAAATAAAATTTGAAAGGATTTTGCATTTATAGATTAAGTCATTACTCGTACCACTCATGGTCTAGTCTCTTAGGGAATGGATTTAAGGACTCTAGTTTCTTTCTAAATAAAAACTACCCTAGCTATCTTGCAACTCAAAAGACTTGGCTACATGAATTGAAAGTGTAGGGACTAGGCTACAACCCAACTAGTAAGCTCAGCTTGTGGTTTATCCTCTGGAGGTAAACCATATACCCATCTTCACTGACTTAGGTCATGCTTTGGTTTATGCAAAGCTCCCTAGATTTAGGATCCGAGGTAGTTGTTTCCTTCAGGCTACTAGCATAAATCCTCACCTCTGGCATTTTCATAATCTTATGTTGTTGGATTATGTCCAGCTTTCTAATAAAATGTCAACTTCAATAAAATTAATCTCTTCAACTTCAAACATATAAAGAAAACCATAAGATAGATTGAAATGCTCACTAGATTCCTAGTATCATGAGCATTTCCAACTCATTCTTTTGGCTTCGATAATAAGTCTTCTCCTTGAACAATCCCATTTGATTTTCAATATAAATAATCTTTTGATATTCAAGCCTTGAAATCTTTAGAGAACTTAATTTCTACTTTAATCAAGAGAATTCCTAAGGAATTCTCATTCCTTATGATGTAATTAACTATGGAGGCTTGCCTCGGGAACTTAACAAACTTGGCTTAATATAAACCCTACTTTACTTTTCCATGTAAAGTGAGGAAAGATCTCTTGTACATTTGAAGACCCATCATGCCTTAGAGTCCTTATTAGGTGATTAGGTCAATTATAGGGTGATGACTTCTATCTTACAAGATAGTGCATCATAGCTTAATGTAGTACTCGATCACTTCAAGAAATACCTCCAAAATAAACACCATAACCCTAAAACCCTAAACCCTAAACCCTAAAACCCCAAAACCCTAAAACCTAAACCTAAACCCTAAAACCTAAACCATAAACCTTAAAACCTAATAAAAAAATTAAAGGGAAAAAACCCACCCGACCTAAATCATTCAAAGATGTCTCCTCACTAGTTAGGGATGTTGTCAAGTGAATCTCGAACTTATTTTTGACTTCTTTTAAGGTATGCTTGTAGTTATGACATTATGGAAATGCTTGCTGCTATTTGAATCTAGCAATACGTAACCGAACGAAGTACTCTTCTCTAATAATTCCTTGGGCAAAACTGAAAGATCCTATGGATCCTGCTAGGGCATCATCTACCCTGGCATTGGCTACTTTGAAATCATTCAAAGATGTTCTCACTAGTAAGGATGGTTGTTCAGGTGAATCTCTGGAACTTATTTTGACTTCTTTTCAAGGCATGCCTATAGTTATGTGCTCTGATCTGATTGTGGAAAAGCTTGCTAAGCTGTTTGAATCCACTTTAGTTGGAATGTTTACTCTTTGTAGGCCTAATTTGGAAAACATTCGCTCTTTCTTTCACAGTCTAAAACTTTTGTGTTCTTTTATGATTTGTTTAATTAATCCCCACAAAAAAATAATTCAGTTGATGAATGATTTGGATTACTCTCATGTTTTCTATCTTCATTCTTATTTTGTTTTTAATTCCCAAATGAGGTTACTGAAATGAGGTTAATAAATGACTCTAACTAATTAATGTTAAGAATTCCCAATTGTTCTGGTTTGGATTTCTCTCCCCAATATGCCTATTCATTTCATTAACCATGAATTACTTTTTACTGTGGGTGCCTTATTTGGTTAGCCATTGCAAATTGATCAAGAAATGACTATAAAATCTCATCCTTCAGTGGCTAGATTCCTTGTTGAATTGGACAATACCAAGAAACACCCCAAAAAAATTTGGCTGAGATCTAAAAATTATGGTTATATGCAAAGAATTGAATTTGAAAATTTCCCTATCTTTTATTCTCAATGCAAAATCCACAGGCATGATAATTTTGAATGTTTCATTCTTCATCCTCACTTAAAAAAATCTTTGTTAAGAGAACTTGGTTCTAACCTAGGCGACCATTGTTAAATTCAAAATACTTTGGAAAAAAAGGATTCTTTGAATGTTCCTAATAAGGATAATTTACCTTTTACTTCTTCTGAGAAATTGAAGGCTTCTATTGTGAATAATAATAGCTTTTCTAAACTTTTGAATGAGGATTTTGTTTCCTCTAATTCGATACCTGCATCCTTGCTAGCTTTGATATATGAAAATGAAGCTTTAATGGAGAACATAAATGAGGAATTTAATATTATACATCATTCTAATTCAATGGAGAATATGGCTTTAATACTTCATGATAATCAGGTTGATAAACCAAATTCCATATTCCAAATTAAGTATGATTTAACTTCTCAAAAAGATTTACTTTTATCTAAAAATTTGGCTAATGATGATGAAGGGTTTGGTGTTCCCACTTGCCTTCTTAATAAATTGGTTTATGCTCCCTCCCTTGCTATTCCCGAAGCTCATTTGTCTTTAATAAATTCTAGTGTCTTGGAAGAAGGAGAATTCACTTCTCATCAAGAGATTTCTCCTAATCTATGACTAATATTGCTAAATCCTTTTCGAATGATGATTCAAAGGGCAAAGATAATCGCTTCCAAACTTTCTATTTAGAAATAAAAAAAAATGTTAAATTTTTTTCCCAAATTGCTAAGAAACACTAGTCTTCTCCTCTCTCTCTCTCTCTCACTTAACTCTCTCTACCCTTTTTTCTTTTATTTATGTTTAATTTTTAGTTTGGAATGTTAGGGGTATGCTCTCTATTCATAATGGTATTATAAATCTTTGTCATATCCATAATATTTCTTTACTTATTATTCTTGAGCGCTTATTCATGCTAATAAAATTAACCATGTTGCTAGAATGATCCATTTCAATTTTTTTCTCTAATATTAGTAATAAGATTTGGTGTTTTTGGAATAACTTTGTAAACATTTCTATTCTTGATGATTTTCATCAAGTTGTCAATGCTCAACTCTCTTATGGTGATTATTATATTTTGGGCTCTTTTCTTTATGCATCTTGTAACAGATCTGGTAGAAATCTTCTTTGGGATAACTTGACTAATTTTTCCACCTCTGACAAAAAATTGTGGTTGGTTGGTGGTGATTTCAACACTATTCTGTTTTCTTCTAAACGAAGTGGTGGTTGCTCTCATAATATTCATTCCATGGAAGAATTTTCCAATATGATCCTTGATTGTAATTTGATTAATATTGGTTTTAAGGGTATACTTGGCAAAACTCTAGACTTTGGCAAAGGTTGGACCAAATTCTTTTAATACTCATTGGATTACTCAATGGCCTATTACTTCTCATCAATTTTTTGAACCTTTTCTAATCATGCTCCTCTTTTGGTTTCTATTAAAGATAATTCTAATAGATTAAAAAAATTTCTCTCCTTTTAGATTTGAACATGTGGATTCATGTTGATTTTTTTTAATGTTGTGGCTAAAAATTGGAAAGCTCCTTTACATCTTGAAAATTCTATTATGGGGATGAATAGACTTTGGTTTAAGCTTAAAAGACTTAAACAAAATCAGGGTTTGTGGAACAAGCATTAGTTTTAAAACTTTGCTGCTAATATCAAAGATATGGAAAAATTGGTTTGTGATTTTGAAGTCTCTGTTATGTCGATCCTTCTAAGATTAAGGAATTAACTGAAAAAGATAAGCTTGTTAATTTTAAAAATATGGAAGAGACTTATTGCCAAAAGTCGCTAGTAAATACATTAGGATGGTGACAAGAATACTACCTATTTCCATGCTTTAGTTAATAAAAAGAGAGCTTTAAATAATATTAAAAAAATTAAAGATGACAATGCAGAATGGATTACGAAGAATAATGATATTAAGGATTCAAATATTAATTACTTTAGAAATATTCTTAATAAGAGTTCCTTATAAAATGATATTTCTAAATTGATTTAATTCCATCTATTATTTCACTCCAAAATGATTATTAATTAAATGATTAGATGGTTGTGGTTTATTTTTTTAATGGTAATCCTTTTCCTAGATATTTTTCTAGCACTTCTATTATTCTCATACCTAAGAAAGATAACCTAGACTATTGGAGTGATTTTAGACCTATTAGTCTTTGCACCTTCTTCAATAAGCTGATTTCCAAAATTCTTGCCAACAGGCTTAGTCCTTTACTTCATAAGATTATCTCTCTCAACCAAACTAATTTTGTTAGAGGTAGATCTATTTTTGATAACATTTTACTTACCCTGGAATTAATTCATGATTTAGATGCTAAGACTAGAGGTGGAAACATTCTTTTCAAATTAGATATTACTAAAGCTTTTGATAATATCTCTTGGGATTTTCTTTTCCATATTCTAAATTTTCTTGGGTTTTCTAAAATTTATTTTCTTATTAAAATTGTATTAATAATGTCTGGTTCTCTATTTTGTTTAATGGGGAAGCTTTGGGCTTTTTTCCTTCTTCCCATGGCTTAGGACAATATTATTGTTGAGTACTTATCTAGGAGCATCAATGAATTATTCTTAAATAATCCTAGTATGTACTACAAAACTCTTGGTGGTCTTCTTGTTTCCCACTTAATCTTTGCAGATGATTTTATTATTTTTTGCAATGCTTCTATTCATCATATTAAGAACCTCAAGATTTTTTAAAATAAATTTGGTAGAGAAAGTGGTCTTTCTATCAATGATAACAAATGCTATTTTATTACTTCTTCAAGTATCTCCAATAATAAAATTAATCAAATCTTGTATATCACTAATTTTAAACATCAACACTTACCTTTTAAGTACTTGCGTGCTCCTCTTTTGAAGGTCCAAAATGATCCCACCTTTTTGATGAGTTAATTCAAAAAATTTTAATTAAAATTTATGTATGAAAATTCCATTTGCTTTCCTTTGGTGGTAGGCTCACTATTCTTAAAAGCACTCTCAATTCAATGCCTCTTCATTTGATTCAAACTATTATTCCCACTAATTCTTATCAATTGATCGCTTACTTAATAAATTTTTTTGGTGGTCCAATAATTTTATTAAAAGAATGCATCGGACTTCATGGCATAAATGTTGTGGTCCTTTGGATGAAGGTGGTCTTGGTTACAAACCTATTCATGAAGCTATCATTGCCTTTCTCATAAGCTATAGTGGAATTTTAGAAAGATTGATAGCCTTTGGGCTAATTATATGATGGAAAAATATTGCCAAGGCAAACACCCTCTTACATGTGCTTATAAACTTTGTGACTCTCCAGTTTGGAAAAGGCTTTGCTCCATTAAATGGGTAGTTGAATCCTTAATATCTTGGGGTATTCATTCGGTTCTTCTTTCTTTTGGCAAGACAATTTTTGGCAATGGCTCCATTGACTCCTTTTTATCTACACACCCTACTGCTGCTATCAAATTTAACTCTTTTTTTTCCTTAATAACATTTGGAATGAAAACAAACTTGCAAACCGCATTCTTATTTCTTTTTTTTAACAAGTTTTACAGCATCACTATTTTTATAAGCCCTAAAGGCTAAATCCTAAACCCCAAACCCAAAACCCTAAAAAAGCTAAAAAGCAAAACCTAAACTAAATAAAACTTAAAAGAAAATAAATAAATAAAAAAACTTAAACCAAAATAATATAAAATATAATAAAACATAAATAAACCTAAACCTAAACTTAAACCTAAAGCTAAAAAAAAACAAACTAAAAACTAAAATGAAACCAAAATAAAATAAATAAAAACCTAAACTAAGCTAAAAAAAATTAAAAACCTAAATAAAATAATAACTAAACCTAAAATAAAAATAAATAAACCAAAAATAAAATAAAATAAAAACTAAATAAAAACCTAAACCTAAAAAATAAACTAAACTCTAAACTAAATATTAATAAAAATAATCTAAACCTAAACTAAAAAACCTAAACATAAAATAAAATAAAATAAACCAGAACTTATACTAAAATAAATAAAACCTAAACCTAAAATAAACTAAACCCAAACCTAACTATAAAGCTAAACTAAATAAAATAAAATAAACTAAAAATAAACATAAACCTAAACTAAAAATAAAACTTAAAAATAAACCTAAAATAAAAACCTAAAACCTAAACCTAAAAAAATAAAATAATAACCCAAACCTAAACCTAAAAATAAAAAATAAAACCTAAACCTAAAAAATAAACCTAAACCTAAAAAATAAATAAAAAAAAAAATCCTAAACTAAAATAAATAAAGTAGTAAATAAAAATAAAAAATAAACCTAAATAAAAATAAAAAATAAAATAAACTCAGATAAATATAAAATAAACTAAAAAACCTAAACCTTCCAGTTTACTTAATTTAAAAAAAAACCCTCCCTAAATCCTAAACCCTAAACCCTAAACCCTAAAACCTAAAACCTAAACCTGGAACCCTAAGCCTACAACCCTAAACCCTAAATCATAAACCCCAAAACCCTAAACCTTAAACCTTAAACTCTAAACCCTAAACCTTAAACCTTAAACCTTAAACCCAACACCCTAAACCCTAAAACCCTAAACCCTAAACCCTAAACCCTAAACCCTAAACCCTAAACCCTAAACCCTAAACCCTAAAACCTACAACCCTAAATCCTAAACCCAAACCCTAAACCCTACACTAACCCTAAACCCTAAATTAACCCTAAACCCTAAACCCTAAACTAACCCTAAACCCTAAGAATGGATAGAACCTTGATGACAGGAACATCATTGTCAACTAGGCTCAGTCTTGATATGTCGGTAAAGGCAAGGCGAGGAGACGGTTATGGTAGTGGTGGTGGTGGATCTAGAGGTGCTGGTGGATTTGGAGGTGGAGGTCGGAGCAGTAGTGGTTATGGAGGCAGGAGAAGTGATGGAGGTTACAACCATGGTGGTGGTGGAGGGAGGGATTGGGGATATAATGGTAGATCCAGCTACTCGAGATGTGGGGTGGTTCTGATGGGAATTAGAGAAACTAAAGAATGGCCGATCTAATCTATTGCTTATGGAACTATGTCTTTATAGTAGAGACAATTCTACTTATCTAGGGTTTTTTATTTGCTCTATGGGTGCTCTTTTTTATCTATTTCATCACTTGTGTCTTAGAAAACATGGGGTACTACTTGGTTGATGAAATAAAAAAGAAGATATGTTGAATCTAAATTTGTTCTCTGTTAAAAAAAATCTTTAAACCCTAAACCCTAAACTAAAACTTAAACCCTAAACCTAAAACCTAAACCAAAAACCTAAACCATAAACCCAAAAAATCCTAAACCCTCAATCGTAAACCCCAAACCCTAAACCCTAAACCCTAACCCCAAAACCCTAAGCCCTAAAACCCAAAACCCAAAACCCTAAAAACATAAAAACATAAAAACCTAAACATAAACTAAATAAAACCTAATAATAAGATAAATAAAAAAACTTAAACCTAAACCCTAAATCGTAAGACCATAAACCTTAAACCATAAAACCTACAACCTTATACCCTAAACCTAAACCTCAAACCCTAAACCTTAAACCCTAAACTAACCCTAAAAAAACCTTAAACCCTAACCCAAACCCTAAACCCTAAATCTTAAAACTTGAATAAAGATGTCATTAGAGTAGATCTAAAGAATGACCTAATCCTTACATAACATAGTTATGGTAGCTAAAGAAAATGTCTTCAAGAGATGATCCCTTGACTATTAGAGATTTGAATACCCTAAACCCTAACCTTAAATCATATTATAATACCATATATTATAGTATATTATAGTATGATATATTTGAGCATGTAGTGATGTCTTATAAGATGTTATAAGATGTTTTGAAATATTTTAGTATATTATGGTATTGTTTATTGCCTGTTAATATAAATATATATTTTAATAAATCATATCATAAATTTGTTATTAAATTAATTAAGTTGTAATCATGCAGTCTAGCCTACACTAGCATTGTTTATAAAAAATGTTGATTTAGACTTTAAAATGGTTGAATTTGGCCAAATTCATAATAGGTAGATCATGGCATCATAATATATTATTTCAATTTAAAATATGTAAGTGATAAGACTAAAATATATAGTTTTTTATTGTTTAGATTAATTTTATGATTTTTTATCTTTTGAAACCACTTGTGATGTGATATGCAATATAATATAATATAGTGTTTTATAATATAGGATGCCATAACATAGTGTAGCATCATGCATTATGGCATACTATTGTGTATTAATACTTATTTTTTAGCATATTTTAGTTAGTTATAGTATGATGTAGTAGAGTTTCATAAAAATACTAATTTATAGGCTGAGATGATGGGATTTGGCCAAATTTAAGCTAAGCTTTAGGGAACATCATTGGGGGTGTGATATGGAGTGTCATTTAATCAAAAGAATGAAATTTTGCATCCAAAATAAATGTTCATTTTTCAACCAAATTTTATAAATTTTTTGCTTAAAGTGATTCATTTTAAGGTGTAATGTAAGATAAAATTATATGAAAGCATATTAAAATATAATGTACATAACAATATAACTTCACATATATATGAATGTGGTGGTGTGTTACTAAATGTTGTTGTACATTTTAGTATGCTTTACTTTTGTTATAATACATTGGGTCAAAACTCAAAAAAATGGTAATTTGAAGGTTGAGATGGAAGAATTTTGCCAAATTCATGGCACACAAGAAGAAACCAAAATTATGCTATTTTGTACCATTTATAAAAGAAAAATAACAATTTTACATCCAAAATGAACATTATTCATATTTTGAGAAAATTTTGTTATTTATTCTTTTTAAGTGATTCTAATGAGGTGTAATGTTAGACAATATATTATATTATAGTAAATTAGAATATAACATTATATATTATAATATAATCTTGTGTGTTAATTCACACTATAATATGTTTAGCATGATATTGTATAGTTATTTTGAGCTTGCACCATCACAAATCATAAAATGTTGATTACAATGTTAAGATGATGTAATTTGAATGAATACATTATTAGGCTTTTGGTTGAAGTATTAAAGGTGTGCATAAAAGAAGAAATAAGATTTGATGAGAATTCCATGTCAAGGACATGGAGGGAGATACCGCTAGGGATCACACATGCATTGGACATGACATGTGAGGGGTCTATGTCGAGGGAATAGATGAAGAAAATCTATTGGGGATAAGGTTTGAATTTGATTTAATTATATGACTTGTGGAAAGAAGATCCTGGAGATAAAAATCTATAATCCACGGATTAAGATCAAATCAACTTTAATTTATTTTGTTTTAATTGATGTGGAGGCATATACTAGATATGGGTTGAGAGGGATTGGGTATATGAACCTTGACCAGGGAAGTAGGTTTGGCTATCTGGGGATTGGATTTGAGTTTGATTTCATATATTTGTTTGGGATGTATCTATTGGGAATAAAAGTTTGGTTGGATTCTATTGATTTAGACTCTACTGGGAGTTGGTTTAATTTGGCTCTGGAGAGGTTGGTTTTGAATTTGATTTGTTTGCTTGACTTGTTTATATATGATTCTCCATTGGGGAGAAGGGTATGATTTAACTCCACTTGAGAAAATCATATTGGATTTAATTTAATCTAAATTAATGTATGGACCCTATTAGTGTGCAATAGACCCATTAAGAAGGGGCTATATCAGCCTTGACCTACCTCAGGTTTACAAATCTAGAGGGGTAGTCTACTGGCTACGGGGTAGAGCTAGTTCACTTAGGGGGTTGCCTTTTGATGTGCAATAGCTGTGCTAGGAAGAAGGCTTAGTAGACTTATATCTTCCAAAATGAGGAACAACCGTTGGGGTGACCTATGGATGCACAACAAATCAAACCTGACCTAGGGCGACTACTGAGTGAATGCTGTTGGGGACTTATGTCAACTCAAAAGTAATTAGGATTAATTTTATCTTAATTTTATGTGATTTGAAATGGTTTATTTGGTTTAGTTTGATTTTGAAAGGGCATATCCACTGGAGATCTGAGCTCGATCAAATTTGATAGATTTAATTTATGGACCATGTGCGATGGACCCACTGAGAAGGGGCTATATTAGACTTATCCTATCTCGATTTATAAATCCAAAGAGATAGTATACTAGTGGGGTAGAGCTAGCCAACCTAAGGGGTTTCTTTAGGTGCAATGGCCATGCTAGGAAGAAGGCAGCATACTTACATCTTCTAAAGGGGAACAACGTAGCTGGGTAGCACAAATCAAACCGACTTAGAGTGACTACTGAATGTGAGGGACTTATATCAACTCAAGAGTAGTCGCAATTCTATAGGGAGTTTTGCTCACTAGCCTAAAGATAGAATGCATGGGAAAAGGAACCGCTAAGGGTGTCCTCCTAATCCACAAGTGAATACATATGTTTTATATTTCAATTACAAAAAGGAATACACAATGGGGATTCTCCACAAGGTTATTTATTAGGAGAATCCAGTAGTGTCTAAATGGGGTCACAAATGATATGATCCAAATATAGTGCCCATAGGGGAGGTGTATGATGGAAAAAAAAGCTAGGGGTGTCCTCTTAAGGGCATTATCTTGAGCCTTGGAAAAAAAAAGCTTATAGGTGTATGGTGGCCAACTGAAGGAGAAAGCGTAGCAGACTTACATCTGCCATGAGTGGTATCCTAAGGTGTGGGAACAACCCAACATAAGGTGTATCCGTGAGCATGAGTGGTGTACCCATCATCATAGTGAGAACCAACCAACCTAAGGTGCCCATCGATGTCCAACAATTAATCTAGAAAGAAAGCATGTAGGCTTACAACTTTTAAGGGAGCCGATCATCGAGATAGTATGATGTCATATGATGCTATCGACCTAGAGTGACTACTAAGCGGGAGCCCCGCAAAGGACTAGAGACTTGAAGTGGAGGGAAGAAGCCACTAGGGGACTTATCCTAAACCTCAAATATACTTGACCTAGTCAGTGCACAAAGGCTAATCCAAGAAGAAGGCGTAGTAGACTCACATCCTCTTAAATGAAGCCAACATGAGTTAGCTTACCAGCCATGCAGTAAGGCTTACCAAACTAACAAAGAACTCATCAATGTGCAGTGGCCAAGTAAGGAAAGAAAGCATACCAGACTTACATCCTCCAAAGCAAGAAGACCACTACGGTGACACTCTAATAAGGTAGCATATCACCGACAAGATGAGAGTGCCGGGGGCATTATCTCAACTGAGTAGCCCGACAAAAGATATATGTTTATTTTATATGTTTGTGTGTATTTGTATTTTGTGGATAAAGGATATGATGTCACTCGGGTTCCTTACACCTACCCTAAATACATCATGGTGGATTCACAAACAAGAATACTTTCAACATGGAAGTGATTGAATTTGAAATGAAATTTTCATTGATGATAATTATTTTCAAATATGATTTATAATATTTCTTTAAGTAAAACTTATAGATAAGAAGCTTTGGGCGCTCTCCCTTATGATTAATAAGCTGATAAAATCCTCCTTGGTTGGCCTTCTCTATGACAAAAGGGCCTTCCCAAGTGGGTTCAAACATGCCTCCCATCTTCACGGACAACAATCTCTCTTAGAACTAAAATAAGCTCTCCTACCTGAAAAGCTCTAGGATGGACCAACTTGTTATGAGCTTGAATCATTTTAGCTTTGTATAACTCGAGGTTTTGGCATGCCCAGAAGCATCTCTCCTCCAAACCTTCGAGCTCTTCTAACACAACTTGGCATTCTGCTTTGTTGTGATCTTGCTACCCACAACTATCCTTAGTGATGGGAGTTGGACTTCTAATGGTAGAATGGCTTTAGACCCATACACTAAAGAGAAAGGAGTAGACTGAGTTGTAGTTCTATATGTGATGCAGTAGGCCACAAGGCTTCAACTAACTACTCATGCCACTATCGCTTGTTGTTGTCGAGTGTCTTCTTCAGTATTTAGATGAGAGTTTTATTGAAGGCATTTGCTAAGTTGTTTGCCCTTGGGTAGTAGATGGTAGAATATCTCCAATCTATGATGTACCTTTTGGGTGAAGTTGTTGATCTCGGTGCTCTTGAATGTAGTACCATTATCAGATAAAATTCATTGAGGCACTCTAAACCTATATAGATATGGTTCCTAAAAAATTGGAGCACATGTTGAACTGTCCTCTTGAGCAAAATCACCTTTGCCCATTTGGAAAAGTAGTCGATGCCTAAGATGAATCGATGAACCTTGGAAGAAGAAGAATCAATCAAACCAACTATGTTGGTACCCCAACACTCAAATGCCCATGAGGCCAATGTATTGGTGTAAGACCACACTGTGTATTTGACATTGGTGGCATCGCCTAGCCGTATCCATGCAATATTTGATCATCGATGGCCAGTAGTATCCTAGTCACTTGATCTTGGCTTTCACCTTCGGGCCAGACTGGTTGCTCCACATAATCCTGAGTGTACCTCGGTCATGATCTTACTGGCTTTGTGCTTGTCTAAACAATGTAACCACATATGACTGAAAGACCGGTATAAGACACCATCCACAAGAGCATAAGAAAGTGCTCTCGCTTCATCTGATGGGAGTTTGTCTTTATTTAGGTAATCCATGAATGGTTGCCTCCAATCTTACTCCTCATCCTTCTTGGCAAGAAACCTCCCTTCAAGAGAGTACTTTTGATGAGTTCAATATCAATATGTGATAAGACTTATCTACTTTGGACCTTTATTTATATGGACTCATCCTCCGGACATGCCAACTCCTTGGAAAGCTTAGCTAAAGCCTATGCTACAACATTCTCTCCATGAGGAATCTTATAAATGGTAACCACTGGGATTTGGGACAACAACTATATGGTGTACTTATGGTAGTGGTGGAGCTTGGGCTTTCTAACCTTATAGGACCAAGTGATTTGGTTTATAACTAGCTCGAATCCTAGAAGATGTTGATGTTCGGATGATTAGAGTAATGGCTAACTGCATCGGCAATCGAGCCTCATATTGACTTTTGTTGGTGCAAGGATTGGATGATATGAGAATCTCATCACATCGCGGGGAGTTAAGAGAACTATTCTACCCTGCCTTTCGAATAGTAGATTGTGGTTCTTCTCCTCTTTGAGAGGAAGCCACACCATCAAAGTACATCTCGGTGAATGCTAGCATCCCCTAAGTTCATGATTTGTTCATCAGGGAGATCACCACTAAGTAGAGAGTCAGCAAGAAGTGGATGTGCTTCTAAGAAATTTGCTAGCACTTATCTTTTCACTGCACAGAGAGGTACTAAGGTAATATCAAACTACATAAGGATCATGGACCATCGTGCCAACCATCCGGATAGCATCGGATGTGTCATGAGATACTATAGTGAATTGATCCTAAAGATTAAGTTCACCTTAGAAGAAGCATGTAGTGCTGTAGCTTTTGGGATGCAAAGATTAAAGCTAGATAATTCTCTTTAATGGGTCGATAATTAGCCTTAGTAGGGATTATACAATGGCTGAGGTAATAGAGTGCATTTTCCTTCCCTTCATCATTGTCTTAGGCCAACAAAACACTAAGGGAGTCTTCTAACGTAGCAATGTAAAGTATGAGCGGCTTACCTAGGATAGCTACTAAATTGGTGATGTCATCATAATGCTTGATGTCTTTAAAGGCATGCTCACACTTGTCATCCCACTTGAACTTGGCATCCTTTTGACAAGTGTTGAGATTAGACATCTTCCCAATAAGTTGATATAAAGCATCTTAGATACACCAACCGCTCTTGGAATGATGAAGTTAATTAAATTTTTAGGGGGTCAAATTTCTAATATTGTCTTGATCTTTTTCGGATCAATTTTGATTCCTAGTGGACAATAAACCCAAATAATTTCCCTAAAACTACTCTGAATGCATACTTCAAGGGGTTCACTTTGAGGTAAAATTATCTTAACTATTCAAAAACTACTCTCAAGTCAAAGAGATGGTATTTCTTTTCTCTACTTTTGACTACAAGATCATCGACATAGAACTTCGACTTGATGATGAATAACTTCATCGAAGATTCAAGTCATCGGCCATGTAGCAGGTATTTTAAGGTGAAAGGCATGACCTTATAACAATATATTCGATCAAGCAAAGTGTTTCTTTCATCTTGGGGCCTTCTTTATTTGGTTATATCTAGATGAGCCATACATAAAAGATAAGACTACATGAGATGAGGCAATGTCCACCATCAACTCAAGGATTGGTAGTGGAAATTCGCCTTTTGGACATCCCTTATTTAAATCCATAAAATCGACGCATATGTAAATTTGTCCATTATTTTTTCTTAATGACAATGCGGCTAACCGTAGGGTATTTTTTCTTAGATGAAGCCATCAATCATTTCTTGACTTCATAAATGACCTATTATTTTATGTTTAATTGCATACATCTAGAGCTTGCTTGATAGGTAAGGTAGGCTCTATCTAGTTTATGGATCTACGTCGAGCCAATCCAAGAATCTCTTCATAACACCATGCAAAGTAGTCCTTAAACTAAATCAATAGCCTAACTAAGTCATTGGTTTCAATTTCATTCAACAAAGAACTGATGTTTGTCAGATGTGGATCTTCTTTAGTTCCTAAGTTGATTTCTTAGAGCTCATTTATGGTTGACTTGATCTCTTCTTCAACTCTGGTAGTGCATCTTTGACTTCAAAATCATCTGGATCATCTAAAGTTTTTAAGAACATCTCCACATATGAGTTAATATGATTTGAAAATAACATATCAGATTCTAAGAGATTGGTGATGACTAAGTAGTAATCATTAGAGTGGACCCAATGAACAATCCTAGTCCCAATCTTGATTGATTTTGCATTTATTCTTCCATATTCTTTTGAAGTAGACTGCTTTGACCAAGTATGTGAGATTAACCCTTTCTTTGCTAAATTATGAACACAAGGAAAGTACCAATCAAAAGGTAATTCTATTAAATCTTTATATGAATCATCCTCAAGTTCTACATTAACTTCTTGACTTGAGGATGATGCTCACAAAGAACCTCGAGGCTTCACACTGGATGACTTAGGGCTTCCTTAACTACCAAACTCTTAGCTTTTGAGAGGAAAGTGGGTTAAAGCTAAGGTTCCCAACCGATGCCTAACTATTTCACATATAGACTTGGATACTTATGCTTTTCTTTGGAGCTGGACTTCATCTATCGACTCAAGTGTCACCTCCAAGGGAATCTACTACTAAGAAGAGATGGTGCATGCTAATTGTATAAGACTCATCCTATGAACTAGATTCTAAGTTTATATGGATAGCAGGTCTACTCCTAGTAGTTGGGACATATCTTCTATTGGGTGGCCAATAAGGAGGTTTTCCACCCCTAGGACTGCCTCTGAACTCTTCCTCTACCTGGTGGAGGTCAGGTCATCCTACCCATATGTTCGAATAGAGTAATGAACTGTGGGTTGAATCTAATGTCCCCACTTCCTCCTCCAAGTCTATTTTCACTCCTCTTTTCTTTATTTTCTCTTTTCATTTTTCTTTTCTTTTTTCTTTTTTCTTTTATTTTTTAAACTTTGGCCAAGAATAGACTTGTTGATTTTGAGGGAGGTAGTGTCGCATCCTCATATATATGCCACCTCGTGAACTAAATGGCTTCAGATCTCCTTTGACAAAGTAGAGGATCCCACCTCTCACGAACTTCATGCAATGATCTAGAGAGGATGGAACTATGTTGTTCTCTTGTATCTACGGTCTCCCAAGCAAAGCTTTGAAAGATGTATCCAAGTCTATAATGTGAAACTTGGCTTTGGTCTTCCAATCATCTATCTCCAAGGGCAACACTATGGAGCCTAAGGCCTATTGACCTCACTTTCGGAGTGTAGATTCAATCTTCCCATGTTAGACTTAGGAGTCTTCTAGACACTAAGACTTCCCTAGTCATAAGACACTTCTAATAATTAGGTAAAACTTAACCTAAGCATAAAGACTTAGAAGGTTTAACCATATGATTAGTTATGCCTTGGATTAGGATAATCAACCTACCCTACAACCCAAATCCATTCCATGTTCATCTTTTCAAGCCAAACCTCTAGTTCAATTCAAACATCAAATTCAAATCCAAATCCAAACCAAAATTCTAAAACCAAATGATTGAAACCCATGATTAAATCCAAACTTGAAACCCTTCCTAAGCCATATGACCTATCCCATGGACTTAGCCAAATCTTAATCCAAATCAATCCAAAATCAATTGATTTTCTCATAATCAATTTATATCTTCAATCATCTTTCTAAATATAAATAAAATCAACATTCAAATGATCAAAACTAAATCAAATTAAATCAAAACCCCTTCTTAAGCCATATGACCTATCTCATGGACTTAGCTAAATCTTAATCCAAATCTAGTCAAACTCAATTGATTTTCTCATAAATCGATTATATTTTCAATCATCTTTACAAATTTAAATGAAATATACATTTACATCAAAGCAAAATCAAACTAAATCAAAGTCCAAACCTAAGCACATGACCCAACTCCATGGACTTAGGCAAATACTTTCATTCAAAAACTCAATTCAATTGATTTTCTCATGAATCAATCATACCTTCAATCATATTCACAAATATAAATGAAATCTACAATCATCAAGCCAAACCAAAATCAACCCAAGTTAAACCCAACTTAACCCTTTTGACTTGAAATGTTCAAATGAACTAAAACCCATTTGAACCCATGCCAATTGCAATTGAATTTATATATCAATCCCAAATCCATATATAAACTCAACCCAAAATCAAGCCAACTAAACCCAATTGGTCCACTTGACCCAAAGTGGCCAATTTGACCTATTTGAGCCAAGTTATAATTCTACCCAAATTGGATTGAACCAAGCCCATCAAAACCTCCCATCATGATTGTTGATCACCCTAGGTTGACCAATTATCACAAAGTCAAACCAAGCCAACTTGGTCATTTGACCAAGTCAACCCTTAACCCATATGAACCTAAACTAGCCAAATTGCAACCTAAGCCAAATCCTTGAAACCAATGATTCATACCAAATCAAAATCAATATTTGAATATGACTTGACCTTCAATTGAGTCAAACCAAGCCCAATTGGCTCTCTTGACCCAAGTTGACCCAAATTGACCTAAAAGACCAAATTAGGTCAAATCAAAATATAAACCAAATTGATTGCAACCAATGGCTCAAGTTCATTCCAAATTGATTGTTGAACTTGACCAAAGCCATAATTGGACCCAATTGAACCCAATTGACCTACATAGCCCAAATTGACCTAATGGTTCAAGTTGGAATAAATCTAAACCAAAACCAAATTAATTGAAACCAAAGCCTACAATCATCATAAATTGGTCAACTAAACCCAACCCAACACCCAAGCCAATTTGGCTAATTTGATCAAATTGGTCAACTTAACCCATTTGACCCAAATGAATTCAAATGTGCCAAAATCAAATCTAAGCCAAACTAAACCAAACCAATTAAACCAAAACATCCCAAATGATCATATGAACTTGACCCAACCCTTGGTTTGACCCAACTTGACCAATTGGTCAACTTGACCCAACCTAATCCAATTTGACCTAAATGAGTCAAATTGAGCTAAACTTAACCAAATTGACTCCAATTGACTTGAAATTTGGGCTAACCCACTTTTTGGCTCATTTCAAATCTACCCAAATCAAATCCAATGCAAAATGATTATTATACCCTTGGGTCAAGGGCATCACATTCAAAAAATCACTTATGTATGTGGTCATTTCCATTCCTTGACCACTTGGTACTCTCCCAATGGTCCACCTAGGCACCTAGGACACTACACAACCTAACCCAATGGGTGATTTGTTGGCCATGACCCATGGGAGGTGAAATCACCTCACCCTCTCCATTGGAGCATTTGAAACCCATTAGACACCAATGATTCCTCCTTGGAATCCACCTCCACACCTTCAATAAAGCAAGCCGAGCCAACTCACCTCCTCCCTACCACCCATGACTCTCGAGATGGTGGATGACTAGCCAAACCCAATCCCACCATCCATCAAGATGAAGGGGTATACACCCCTCATTTCCACTCAAACACAAAAAATTATTCCTAGAGCCCTACCCAAGATGAGCCTAGAGCCATTCCCTAGCTCTAAGCTCATTCCTCAAAAAAATACCATTCCTATCCATCTCAAAATAAGACACTCCCATTTTCGACCTAACTTTCCCATTTCTCCATCAAATTCAAATTAACTTTGCACACCTTCCCTTGGCATCATCGAGCAAGAACTAATCATCTCCCAAGCTTCCTGAGCACCGGAGGTGGGACTTCGATCAAAGCTAAGCTCCAAATCATCAGTTCATGGCCATCCAAGCGAATGTTGAGGAATTGATCCAATTGCTGCTCAACATAGCTTCATCTCCACTAGATGAAGCTTCCTTAATTATTCTAGCCACCGGACTTGAGCTCTAGTGAAGTATGCTTCCAAAATTGATCCTTAGGCAAAAATATGTTTGAGATTTTGAAGAAAACTTGCATCTCATGTGATCTTGACCATTGGATCCCCTCTGATCAATGTCGTGAAGGTGTGGGATCCTTTTGGAGTTGATCTGAGTTCAGATAAGCTTGGATAAAGTGAGCAATAGAAGAAGAACTCCATTCTCCCTCACTCGCATGATGTTAGATCATGCACTATCCATTCTGCATGAACAGAATGGACAATCGTGATTAAATCTGCTAGATTGATCTGATTTAATCTTAATAAGTTATGGGATTAATCAGATGTCCAATCTTAGATCAATGGCGATGAGAAAGCCATCGCCACCGCCATGTACCTAAGTCGATAAGTTTTCAAGTAACCAATCTCAGGTAGAAAGTGCCACACGCCACATGGCCAATAGATTAGGCTTTAATTAGGCTTAATTAATCATTTTAATGCAAACTTTTAAAAATCATAAAAATCATAGAGAAATAAAATATGCAAATAAATACTCATTTTAAAGGTATTTAGAAATTAAATAAAATGATCTTAATTAATTTTGAATAGTAATTAAGTTTAATTACAAAATTAATTAACTTAATTACTCCTTAATTACTTGAGCAATTAATCCCAAATTTTATTGGTTAATTTAATGGGATGACCCTCCCATGATTTTCTTGGGATTTATTGCTCACTTAATTAGGAATATTGACTAATTAAATCTTAACTTTTTTTAACTTTAATAATGATTAATTAATCCCATGAACATAATAAATTGGTTAATTAATTTATTAATCATTGTTCAATAGTAAGTGAACTAAGGAATAGGGTTGGGACCCCTTTCCTAAGTTCATTTCACCTTTTTTAAAATGAAATTAATTAAGATTTAACTAATTAATTAAATCACTTAATCAAATTGAAATCATAATCACATCGACCTTAATTAAAATCATGGGGTAGATCTTTAGGTGTTTAATAACCTAAAGGAGTTTAATGAAATTATGGTTAGTCCAGATGTGTGGGAAAACCATAAGAGTAATTAATTAAGTCCCTTAATCTAGTTAAGTATTAATCATGAGCCAATTGCATTAGGCGCCTTTTATTTCTTAGGATCATTGCATGTTTATTTTCCATGCATATCATGTTGGCACATAATTATTTAGTTAATTACTTTAAGGTGACATAGGTAAGGGTAATTGATTCATCTAATTAAGGGTTCAACTTAATTAACCCATAAAATCAACTTAATTACATTTCCTTAAATTAAATCAAATCACTAATGCTGGAATGGGTTTAAAATAGCAAGTGATGATTTCTCTTCTCCTCTTAAATCAAATCAAATCCAAAACTTAATTAATAAAGAAGCTTTGGTTTGCTTTAAATAATCTTATTTGATTTGATTGTCCTTAAGAACTAGTTTGGTTGAATAAATCACATGCTTATATTTGATTATCCTCTTTCCAATCATGTTAAATTTGGTATGTCATTTGAATTCATGCTTCCATCTTTTCAAAATCAAGTAAAATAAAATGGATTTCCTTTATGTAGCTTGCATGTTTTGATTTAATTTAATATATGCATGGCTATTATCACTATTAAATCAAATGTATTTTCAAAATCTTCTAAATGAATAATAATATGTGTTATGACACTAGTTATAAATACATAAGAAATGCATGTGCTTATAGCTTTAAGTGTATGAATGTTGAGTTCTCTTTCCTCTATTCATGTGTTGATTTATATAAGATTGAATGGTAATGGGTATATAGTCCGGACATCCCAAGAAGAAGCATTAGCTAGCCCCAAGGAGGTCATTTGATTACCTCACTTCCCTGGTTTAACAATGGCACGTACCCATTTGATTTCATTCTTATGTATTTCAACATTAGAATTTGGATAGAGCTTTAATTCATATATATAAATGATTCAATCAAAAAAATATAAACAATCTTTGCATGGGTTTCTTTCCCTCATTTATGTATACATCCATGTGTATTGAAAAAAAAGCAAGTATATCCGGACATCCGGAATACAAGGCTTTAGTTAGCCCCAAGGAGGTCATTTGATTACCTCACTTCCTGGTTTGAGACACATGTACTTGCCTATATTTTTGTACATGTATGTGTATATGTGATTAGTTAATGAAAATCCCATTTTACATTAAAATTGCATGCATTCATAATTGAGTAAGTGGTTGAATTAATTAGCCATATGATTTGGAGCTTACTTCGTATGTTCATGTATATGAATTTACATATGTTTGAATGCAAATGGGTATATAGTCTAGACATCCTAAGAATATGAGGCTTTAGCTAGCTCCAAGGAGGTCATTTTGATTACCTCACTTTGGTTTAACAATGGCACATGCCCATTTAATTTCATTCTTATGTCCTTTTGTATAAGAATTTGGATAAAGTTTTAAATTAATATGGTTAAATAATTCAATCAAATAAAATATAAATTCTAAACATACACATACATTCATCATTTAAGTGTGCTAAAATATATGTTGCATGTATAGATACATTTAGGATTAAATCATATGCATGTTACATGTGATGTAAAGGAATGATTTAATATATGTCATGTGGTAGTAATTCAATTAAATTAATCTTAAGATGCTTTTCATTTTGAATAGGATTATTTAAAGTGAACCTAAACTTAGGATTAATTAAATCATTTAATAAGCCATTCACTAAAGAGAACTAAATCAAATTAATATACTTTAGAAAGTGACTTAAGGTAGGGAAAGAGGGCAATCTCTTTTCCTCTCTTTATAACACTTAGTTGCTAAGTGTAATCAAATGAAACAAAAGTAAACACAAATTAAAATTCTCAAATCAATTAAACTACTTCAAGTGAAATCAACCTTTCATGTTAAATTGAATCCTTCTACACTTAGAAAATACAACACTAATGCCTAACAAGACTTAACACACAAGCCTTAATACATACATTAGAATTAAGTCACCACTTCTAGCTCTAAGTTAGGATGGTGTATGATGTGATGTATATTTTGTTTTATGATGATTGGATGTTAGGGTGTATGCTTGTATAATGGATGACAATAATAGCTTAATCATGTTTTTCGTGGGATTATGCTTAAGGGATGCATAAAATTAAATGTGAATGCTCTTTTTGCTTAAATCCTTAAGCAAAATCTAAGTTAGGATAGGTGGGCTTTAGTTATGTGTGTAGAGTGCTAAGTTCAAATTATAAATACAATTACTTGGGATTATATGTATATTTAGCTAACCTCTATTTTGTGGTGTAGTTAGATTTACTTTTCCCACATAAATGTAATTTTGTAATAGTAATTAGGATTAGTGCTATGGGGGAGGATGAGGCAAAGGCTTTGTCCTATGGTTCCCTGTGATGCCTTTGAAGCAAGCACCATCCAAATCAAAGAAAGAACCAAATCAGAATTGGAGATATGAAGAAATAAGTCCCCAATAGCATTTAATACAATTATAATTATTCTTTCATATTCCAAGTTATGTAGAGCTCGCTACCCATCTTTTCTCTCTTAGGTTGTATGCTACCGACCACATCGCATTTTATTATTTTATGATAGTTTATATAATTATTTGATGTTATGTTTACATTGTGCATTAGGATGGCATTCTTTTCATAGTTTCTTAAATGATTGAAGCTTTAATGTGTGGCTTGGATATGATTAGGCTCCTAGGATAAAAATAACTTTTCTACCATAACTAAATTTTAAGTAACCCATAACCTCATCATAAAAAGACATAAATAAGATAATTATGTTTACATGTTAATATTTTTATTCTCTTCTCTCTGAACATGAAGGATCTCCATCCTTGCGATAAAGGAATGCTTGACCTGTGAGGGCATCCCTTGGTGGAGAACACCTTCTTCTAGCTTATTTGACCCATAACCTATTTCATCATGCATTTAGAATAAGAAATCCTAAAGCCTCTATCAAAATGATGTGTCTAAAATGAAATAAAATTTGAAAATATTTTGCATCTATATTAAGTTATATGCTCACACCACTCATGCTCTAGTCTCTTAGAGAGTGTGTTTAGGACTTTAGTCTCTTTCTAATTAAATAACTACTCTAGCTATCTTGCAATTCATAAGACTGGACTACATGGTTTTAAAATTGTAGGAGGAGTTAGCTGGTGGCCATTCGGGTGGTTATAAGTCCAGAATTTGGACAATTTATTCTCTCTTGTGGAGGTAAACCCTTATGTCCACTTATCGCTTAGATTTAGGTCATGCATTAGCTCTTACTAAAGCTCCCTAGATTTAGGATATGATGTAGTTATTTTTTTCAGGCTATGAGCATAAATCCTCACCTCTTAGGCATTCCCACAACCTTATGTTGGTGGATTATAAGCCTTAGTAATTTAATTAAATTTCAACTCAAAACATATAAATCTCCTCAACTTCAAAAATTATAAATCCCAACCATAAGATAGATTAGAATGCTCACTAGGCTTCCTAGTATCATGAGCATTTCCTACTTATTTCATTTGGATTCCAAAAATAAGTCTTTTCCTTGAACTTTCCCAATTGATTTTCCAAATACAACTAATCCTTTGATAGTCTAACCTTGACATTTTTGGAGATGAAAATTATCTACTTTAATCGATAGTATTCTTAGAAAATTTCATGTCTTGAGAAGTAATTAACTATGGCTTCCATAGGGAACTTTAGAACCTAGTTTAATATAAACCCTACTTTATTCATTCATGTAAAGTGGGGGAAAAATATCTGTACATTCAAGACCCATCATGCCTTAGAAGTCCTTATTAGATTAGGTCCATTGTAGGGTGATGCCTCTATCTTTGAGATAGTACATCATACCTCAATGTTGTACCAATCACCTAAAAAGTACCTCCCTCTCTGGGTGTCCCTCCCCATACATCCAAAAATAAACACCACAAGGCCCTCTCTCTTGTTCATTGAATCTTTCTAACATCATCCTTTCTTTTGGAGTTTGGAGATGTGATCCTCAAGTAGGCAAGGGTTCTTAGACTCATAATGTTGACACCGTGGAACTCGGATAGCTTGTATCCAAAATATGTAATAAAAAAGAGGCTTGTGCCTCATCCCAGAGTAAGTTTTCATCGAATGTAACTCCTAAGATGTCCTTTGAGTGGCAAGCCTCCTCTTTAATAGTGGTAAAGCATATCTCTAGATCAAGTAAGGCCTTGATTAGAGATTCCCTCATCTCTTTGGATAAGGCAAGGGCAGATATGCTTAACTTTGCTAGAAACTTTCTAAGGTGAGCTAGGATATTATAATGAACTCTAGCTTGGTCCTCCACAAGCATATCCATGGGTGGGGTATTCTATGTAGGGGTTATCTACTCACTAGAACCAATGACTTGCTTACCCTTATCCTGAGGTGCTACCCTAGGAGGTAGAACTTTGCTACTGTGTAGATTGACTTCAGTGACTTTTTGGAATGATGAGCTTGTGGAAAGTTCTACCTTTTCATTGGGAATACATACAGCTTCTCCTATGGAATCCTCAAAGTCAGTTGACTCTAAGTCAATCTCAAGAAGTGAACTTGATTGATTCAAAGAAGGATAGTCCAACTCTAAATCAGAAAGAAAG
Source organism: Cymbidium sinense (assembly GCA_021442155.1). NCBI lineage: Eukaryota > Viridiplantae > Streptophyta > Magnoliopsida > Asparagales > Orchidaceae > Cymbidium > Cymbidium sinense. The sequence goes on along the minus strand of CM038220.1, from coordinate 49,480,743 downwards.
AATCAAAACTACTAGAGCTATTATTTTCATTTAGCTTAGAGCATTCAATAGGAATAAAATTAAGAGCATCAAGTAGACAATATATAAGTAGAATCAACTTTCTTCATTAATTTCTTTTTTGGGTGGAGGTACATAATATAAATCAAGTAAAGCAAGTGAGTAAGGGATTCAGTCTTATCCACAAGATACAATGCTCTCGTATAAGAGGAGCTAGCAAGAGGTGGCTGCAATGGTGGAGGGAGTACTAGACTCGATAGTGGCTATGCTGACTATCCCAAAGTATGGTGTGTTGTCGATCTATCACCCTCCTGTTGTTTGCAACTAGAAAACCTTCTTTGGTGTTGGAGGTTTGAGCTATTTCGGCATCTACAAGGAAAGCTTCTTGATCTTAGAAATGATATTATTAGAGATTTGGGATAGGGAGATATCCTAACCTTCTTTGGTCTTAAGATGATCGCAAGTATCCCCAAGGATTACTCTAACAGAACTGGATGGTTGTTCTAATAAGTATTCCTTAGGGATAACTATGGATCCCAACTTGTAGCACTCAAGCTAGTCTTTAAAAGTGATACAATCATCTAAGACATGGCCTAAGATGTGTCGATAAGGGTAATAAATAGGATCGTTGCTCCTGCCCACCTCCTCTGGCCTCTTAGGCTCTGGTAAATAAAAGTTAAGTTTCTTTAAGAGATTCAAAGATTTTTCTAACTATCTCCCTCTTGAATGAATATGGCTTATTCAATATATTGGCAAGAGTAGGTGGAAAGTAGCTACCTAGCAATGGATATGAATACCACCACCGGGTACGAGGTGGTGGAAATGGTCATTGTGCAGCTATGATGATGGCCAAGGTGGTGGAAGAGGAGGTGGTAAATGAGGTTGTTGAGCTCATAATCTCATATTGAACTCTAGGCTCTTCCCCACATACCAACTATCCTGCTTCTTGTCAAACACCTTTTGGCTAGATGATTGGTCGAGAAAGGGCAATTATTTGGCTTCCTCTTGTAGGCTAGCCTTGTTATTAATTTCTCAAATGTTTTGATGGTAAATCCCTTAAGAATGGGCCATGGATATTCTTGAGAAGAATCTAAATGGCATGCTATTAGATATCTGTGGTTCACATTTCATGTTGGTTGTTGAGAATGTAATCAACAAGGGACTCATTGAGTTTTGTTTCTCTTCAATGAGGTCACTTACGTCACCCTCTCAAGCTCCAAACTTCTTGATGAAGAGGTGCTAACTCAATAAAGTCTTCACCAATTATTAGGTAGTTTGTGCCAATCAAATGAAACACGATAGAATGAAAGGAGGAAGAGGAGTGCATTGCTACCATCAAGTTGCAATGCTCTAAAGTGTGCAATGTGTTATGGGTTCCCACTACCATCAAAGAACTTGAAGGATGGTGGCACAAAACCTAAATAAAATAGAAACTAAATAAAACCTAAACCTAAAATAAACCTAAAACTAAACCAAAAAAAATAAATAAAAATAAAACCTAAACCCTAAACTAAAAAAAACCTAAACCTAAAATAAATAAAATAAAATAAACATAAACCTAAACTAACATAAATAAAACCTAAACCTAAACCTAAAATAAACTAAACCAAAACCCTAACCTAAATAAAATAGAATAAACTAAAGATAAACCTAAACTAAAAATAAACCTAAAATAAAAAATTAAAACCTAAACCTAAAAAAATAAAATGAAAACCTAAACCTAAAACTAAAATAGAAATAAAACCTAAACCTATAAAATAAAATAAAAATAAAATAAACTAAAAATAAACATAAACCTAAACCTAAACAAAAAAATAAACTAAAATAAAAACCTAAACTAAAATAAATAAATCAATAAAAATAAAAATAAAAATAAACTAAATAAAATAATAAATAATTAAACTTATGGGTTTACTTAATTTAAAATAAACCCTAAACTAAACCTAAATCCTAAACTATAAACCATAACCTAAACCATAAACTAACCTAAACCCTAAACCCTAAACTAAACCCTAAACTAAAAAAAACTAAAAAACTAACCCTAAACCCTAAACCCTAACCTAAACCCTAAACCCTAAACCCTAAACCCTAAAACCCTAAACCATATAACCCTAAATCCTAAAACCTAAACAAACCCTAAACCCTGAACCCTAAAACTAAACCCTAAATCCTAAACCCTAAACTAACCTAAACTAACCTAACCTAAACCCTAAACCTAAACCTAAACCCTAAAATCATAAACTCTAAGCCCTAAACTAATAGAAAATCCATTCGTTTGAGCATCTTCTCTCTTTTCCATTTTTTTGGTGCTCTGAATTTGTTTCCCATGGAGTGCACCCTCTATCTTTTTTTTGTGGCAATTTTTGTTGTTGCTTCCATTTTGGTGAGTTTGATAACCATTCAACTTCTCCAGTCATGCATGATTGTTGATCATGGTTGTGATTTCTACTACCTCATGGGAAAATCCTAATAATGTTGCTCTGCTAATGTTTCTGGCTCTTTGGGGGATTCAAGCTTAAATCCATCACTAGCTTCAAAATCATTCGAGGATGTTCTTGCTAGTAAGCCTAATTGCACTGGTGAGTCTCTTGAGCTTATTTTGACTTCCTTCTAGGGTTTTCCCATGATAATGTGTTCTGATTCAATTATGGAAAGGCTTACAAAGCCTTTTAAATTTATGGGTAAATTTGCTTTGGTTGTCCTACATTGGAATATATTGATCTTTCTTCCATAGCTTGAAAATCTCTAGAATTTTTTCCGTCAGATTGATCGATTCCCATCATGTATTAATCTAGCTTTCCAACAATTTGGATTACTCTCATGTTTTTTCTCATTGCTCATATTTTGTTTTAATTGTCGATGAGATTGTTGAAATGGATGCCTCTTTTGATATTTAGGAGGAATCTCATTGTATTTGGATCTCCCAATCATGTCGTGTCCATTTCATTAATCATGAATTTTTATTTTATGTGGGCATTGTTCTCATCCTCTTCAAGTTGATCGAGAGCTTCTAATACTTCCTCCTATTGCTCAGATTCTAGTCGAGTTGGATATAACTAAAAATTTCTAAGGAAATTTGGCTAGGATCGAGAAATATGGATATTTACAAAAGTGGAATTTGAGAATTTTTAATTTTTTGTTCCCATTGTAAAATTCATGGTAATGGTTTTCGATTATTTTTGGTTCACCATCACCTTAAGAAACCAAAATTAGTTAATAATAATTTGGATCCCAACCTTAAGGTGCCATCAATTAAAGCATAAAATTTTGCTCCTATGGACATTTCTTTACTTGAAATTGAGGGACATTGTCTTGATCCACCTTCCTATGGAGAATGTTACGCCTTAAGCTGATCAATTTTTTGGATGTTAGTCATGTTAATAAGGATGCCTTACCCTTCAATGATTCTATGAATGCCCCCCAATATTGGTAATAATATGGCTAATAATATGTTTTGAAACTTATGGATGATGATTCTCTCAAATGATTCAATTCCGCTTCTATTCCACCATTAATGAGAATGTGATCCTAGATGAGGGTTTGAATGGTGAGCAAACTAATGAGAAGGCTTCTAATTCTGACTTGGGCACTTGTGCTTTAAATGACTCTAATCCCTTTCCTGCCTCCTCTTCTAATGTTGAACTGATTTCTATTTTGACATTTCAACCTAATACTGATTTGGAAGAGGTGAAGTGGCTTGAAATGATGCTTTAAATGTGCAAATTTCCTCCAAAAATAACCCTAAACAATCTCTCTCGGATGGTGATGTAGTGGATATGAATAATAAGTTCCAAACTATTTTTAGAAAGAAAAATAAAACTCATAAAACCAAACTTCCTAATTTTGTAGATTTACTAGATATAGCTCTTCTGCCTAAAAATAAATATTTTCTTTCTTAATTTAGAATGTGAGAGGGATTGGTACCCTCTTTGTTAGAAATAGAATTAGAAACTTAGTTCGTACTCATAACATTTTCTTCTTGGCTATCTTGGAACCATTTATTCTTCCTTCTAACATTTCTTATGTTGCTAGAATGATTGGCTTTAGCATTTTTTTTGCTAACTCTAGCAATAAAATTTTGATTTTTTGGAATAGTCTTTATGTTTTGTAGATTTTAGATGATTTATCCCAAGTTGTGAATGTTAAGATTACTTATGATAATTTTAGTTGTTTTGGTTCCTTTATTTATGCTTCTTGTAGAAATGGTAGATGCATTCTTTGGGAGAAACTTATTAGTTTTCTTCCTCCTCAAAGTGTTGGTGGAAATACTCTAACTTATTTTCTATGGAATATTTTAATAACATGATCCTTAAATTTCATCTTACTGACATTGGATTTCTTGGGTCCCAATTTACATGGAATAATTATAAACTGTGGCCAAGGCTTGATATGGTTCTTTTTAATCATCTGTGGATTAATCTTTTCCTATTACTTTGTGGAGCACTTAAGCGTAACCCTATCGGGCCATTCTTCCATGCTTATTAATGTTAATTTTAATGCTAACAAATCCTTCTCCCTATCCCTTTCATTTCCAAAATATGTGGCTTATGGATGATAGATATTTCAATGTTGTTGCTAGTAACTGGGAGAACCTCTCCATCTGATGACTCTATTTTGGGATGAAGAGATTGTGGTTCAAATTAAAAAGACTTAAACAATGCCTTTCTTGGTGGAATAAACACTATTTTAAGAAGCTTTTTGTCAATATTAATAAAATAGAGAATGAGGTGATCTTTGGAAGATGCTATTAATGATCCTTCTAAAATTCATGTTGGCTCAAGCTAAAGATAGGTTGACATGTTTTCAAGATATGGAGGAGCCTTATTAGTGGCAAAAAGCTTCTATGAAATGGATCTCTAATGGCGATCACAATGCCAAATATTTCCATTCCATGGTTAAAAAGAAAAAAACTATAAACCATATTCATAAAATTAAAATTAATGATGGAGTTTGGTGTTTTGATAAAAGGAGCTTGTTGAGTCTGTTTTTTTTTTATAAAGAGCTTCTGAATAAAAATGTTGCTTATGAAGATATTTCATGGCCTAAAGTTATTCCTAATCTTATTTTGGATGAGGATAACAATATGCTTTCTTCCTTACCTTCTAGACCAAATTTTGATATTTTGTAGAGTATGAATAAAGACTATGGTGGGCCCGATGGTTATAGTACCTTTTTCCAAAATGTTGGATTGTCATTAAAGAGGACCTAATTAAAGTAGTTCTTGATTTTTTTAAGGGTAGTATGCTTCCCAAATATTTTCTAGCACCTCCATTATTTTAATTCCTAAAAAGACAATCCAAGTTTGGAGTGATTTTAGGATTAGCCTTTTCTCCTTTTTTTTTAATAAACTTATCTCTAAGATTTTGGCTAAAAGATTGAGCATCTTCTTCCTAAAATTATCTCCCCAATCAAAATAATTTTGTTAAAGGGAGATCCATTTCTGATAATGTTCTTTTAGCTCAAGAGATGATCCATGATTTGAATGCCAAAGTTCATAGTGGAAACCTGCTTTTTAAGCTTGACATTTCCAAAGCCTATGATAATATTGGTTGGGTTTTCCTATATAAAATTTTTTTGCTTTATTTGGATTCTCTAATCAATTTATTGCTTTAATTAAGAATGGGATTGAGCATTCTTGGCTTTCTATGCTTCTTAATGGTGAAGTGCATGTTTTTCTCCTTTCTCATGTTCTATAGAAATGGGTTTCTCACCTGTATTTTCATTATTATTGTGGAATATCTTTTATCTAAGTTTTTTTAATGCTCTATCATGTATCTGTTCTATCATTGGTTATCTAATTTCTTTCATCAAAGTATCTGGGACTCCTTATATAGAGGCACGAAAAGATCTTCTTTATTTGATGAAGTTATTCAAAAAATAAATAAGAAAACCTCCTCTTGGAAATTTCATTTACTCTCCTTTGGTACTAGACTTATCCTGATCAAAAGTACCCTTTTTCAATGTATCTCTTGTCTACTATTGTCCCTACCCATTCTATTATTAAAAGGATTAATAGACTTTTTAATAAATTTTTTTGGGGATCTAATACATCTACCAAAAGATTACCTTAGGCTAGTTGGCATAACTATTATGGTACTAAAAAAGATGGTGGCTTGGGTTGCAAAACCTTAGAGGATTCTATTAATTATTTTTCCTATAAAATGTGGTGGAACTTTAGAAATAAAGATAGTTACTGGTCAAAGTTTATGCATGCTAAATATTGTCAAGGAAAACACCCCCTCATTAGTGCTTTCAAATCTAGGGATTCTCCTATTTGGAGAAGACTTTGTAGTATGAAATGGAGTGCTGAGAATTTAATTTCTTGGGGTATCAATTCTGGTTCCTCATTTTTTAGCAAGATAATTGGCTTGGTCAGGGCTCTATTGATTCTCAATACTCATTCCATCGTGGTGCTTAAGGTTCACTTATTAATAATAATAATGGGATGTGGCTCAATTGAATAACCTTGTCCCTAATGTGATCATCAAGAAAATCTTAAAATTTGCCCTCACCAATGAACCCCGACTAAATTTTTCAAACTTCTTCTTCCTGTTACGGAGATTTTGTTTTAAGGATGTGTGGCATTTTATCAGATTTAAATATCAAGAGTCCTCAATTTTTACTAAAATCTAGAATAATAGTATCCCTATTTTGTTCTCGATCTTAACACATTCTTAAGCATTATATCCTTGTGGATGCTAAACTTTTGAAAAAAGGTTTCCAACTCCCCTAAATGTCACTTGCTATCACATTGAAAGTGTGGATCATGTTTTATGAATATTGCTAGAATGTGGAATTGGTATGATAATATTTTTAATTCTTTCCACTTTAATGGTTCATTTTTTATTATTATGCAACTCCTTGAAGCATGATTCTCTCATACTTCAAAGGGTCATGTTAAAATTGTATTAGCTATTACTATTCTTTGGTATATTTGGATGGATAGAAATGATGCAAAGCACTGTAATATTCTTATGAATTATAATCGTATCATTGCTAGATCCAAATATAAAATTTTGTCTCTTTTCAAATCCAATCTTCTTACTCACTCCAATTTTAAAGGGTACAAGTCTGTGGCCTTGAAATTTGGATTAACCTTCCTCCTTGTAATGTCTCTCCTACCCAAAAATTATATATTGGATTAAACCTAATTATCATTACATTAAGGTTAACACGATGGCTCGTTTCTAATGGTTATTATGGTTGTGGTGGAATTTTTTGAGATCATGGTGGCAAGGTTATTTCTTTTGCTCCTTTAGAGCCTTGTTCTATTTTATTTCTTGAACTTAAGGCATTCATCATGGCATTTCCATTTGTTTACAATAAGGTTCTATTAAGATTTGGTTTGAAGTTGATGCTCTCCTTCTTTTAGATTTACTTAAATCTAATTCCCATGGTCTTGAAGTGTTTTATTTGCTTAATCATACTAGGAGTCTTCTTGCTAACCTAGATTTTCAAATTTCTCATATTTATAGGAAGGCAATTCTTGTGCTAATTTTCTTGCAATTTGGGGGCCAGGTCTTCTTGTATGCAAATGTTTTCTAATGATGTCATACTTTTCCTTTTAAGGGGTCTTATGAATCTAGATAAAATTGGATTGTCTTACTTAGAGGCTTTTAGATTTTCCTTCTTCCATTGGGGCTTTGGCTTTCTATATGGTGGTGCTTTTTCTTAGTAGTGGTTAATTCCTCTGCTGGTTTGGTCTTGAGTTTTCTCTTCACCTAAATCTATTTTTATTCTCCAGTTTGAGGTCTTCCTATCTTTTGGATTGGTTGGGGTTATTTTTCTTTTTTATGGCTTTCTACTACAGTTTTTTGGTTTGGTTTGTTTCTATCCCACCTTGGTGGATGTGTTTGTACAAGTAGAAGCTTTGGGTTTTTTCTTTCTCTTCTAGTTGGTGTGGTTCTCTTTATTGGTTGGATATCTCTACAGCCTAGTTTATTTGTCTTGGACTTTTTGGATGGCTGGTTTTTCCTTAGTGGTGCTATCTAGATGTGTGGTATTTCCCTTCCTAAGTGTTGCTCACTTTGGATTTGTTACCTGCCTTTGGTTCTAGCTCTCTTTTCTGGTGGTCATTTTTTTGAGTTTTTCTAGAATGGTTGTTCAGTGGTTGGATGACCTGTCACCTAGTTATTTACTGATTAGGGTGGTTATTCCTAGTGCTTTTGGTTGTCCATTATCTCATGAGTTTCACCCTTCTCACCTACCCGCCTTTAGGGTTTTGCTATGCTATTTGGTGTGTGGGTTTCTTGGTTGTGGTTTGATAATTGTGGCTTTTGACAAGCTGTGTTTATGTGGTTATTGCTCTACTAAGAGGGTTAGGTGCCCTTGAGGGTTGTTTGTTGCTTTATTGTAGCTTGGAGAACTATTTTGTGACTCTTTACCCTTACTTTGTTTTTTTGTTTGGATGAGTTTGAGATGGATGTAATGGATTGTTATATCTTGAATATGGTTTGTCCTCCCCTATTACTAAGGTTTTGGTTTTGGTTTTGTTAAAGGCAGGAAGACTATTGGTGGGCTATTTTTTTGGCCTTGGGTGATGGTGGTTCTTTGGGTTTCTATTTTGCTACTATTTGTTTATTGGATTGTATTTGGTCTAATGGGCATTTTTTCTATCATTGGCTATATCTTTATCTTTTGGACTAGATTCTCCTTTCCTTGGATTGGGATTGGTGGTGACTATTTCTAAGGGATATTTTCAATGTTTGTATTTGGATGACTATTGTTGGCTTTTCTGATGATTCTGGGTTTGATGACTTGAATCTTTGGCTGTTATGGTGGCTTGTGGGGTGGTCTTCCTTGTTGTTTGCTTTGATTGGTTGTTCTGGCTGGCAGGGTTGGTTAATGGAGTATTTATTTTGGTATAATTTTCTGCTCCTTTGGAGACTATCTTTGGGAACCTACTTATCTTTCTATCATTCTTTTCTTCTAGTTTCTTCTTGCTGGGCTTTTCCATTCTGGGTTGCAGCTGAACCTCTCCCCTTTCTTGTTTGGATGGTTGCCTTGCTGCCTAACCCTCTTGCTATTAGTCTTACTGTTAGATTGGGTATTATTTCTTTGGGCTCTTTGCATGTCCTTTTAATGGAGGATCCTACCACCTATGTGTTTTCTTTTGCTTTTGTCTTGTCTCTATTTAGTGCTTTTTCTCATATTCTGATGTTTGTTCTTAATGATTTTATTAGCCATTCTTGGTGGTGGCTTTGGTGGTGCTCCCTCGGTGCTATCGATGGTTTACCTCCTTATCTTATACTAAACTTAATATCTCGAGTCTTTGGGTGTTTGGAGGTTATATTTGTTGTTTGAAGTTTTATGCAGGTTCGTGTGATCATCATCCTTGGATAAGATGCTACAAGAGGTATGTTGGCAATGATGGCCTTGATGTTTCCACTCTTTCATCTTTTGGCTGGTAGCGCTATATGTAATTGTAACCCTTCACCTGAAGTTTGGATGCTTTCATATAGTGTTGCTCCTTGAGACGATTATAACTGAGCCTGAGCCTTTTCTTTATCTTATTCCTTTTATCTGCTCTTACTCTTTATGCTTGATTAATTATTTGATTATTATCTCATCCTTTAAAAGCATGTTGGATCTTTTCTGGTTGGGAGACTATTGATGGTGGATCGTCTTTGGTTTCAAAGGAGCTGAGGAAGTTTGTTGCTACTTACATGGACTTTCTTTTGTGGATTACTATTTCTATTTTCCTTTGCTTGCTTTCATTAACTATTGTATTAGTTAAGGGGCTTATCTCTTTAGGACTTTTTGTAGCTCTTTGAGCATTAGCTTAGAGATTTGCCCCTCAGGACTTTGTACCTTTTTCTTTGTGGCAGTAAAATTTCCTGGTTTCCTTTAGAATCCAGACCCTGGGCCCTGGGGCTGGGCCCTGGGCCCTAAGGCCCTAGAGACCATGAGCTGAGGCCCTCAGGCCCTGGGTGGCACAGGCCGCAAGACCCAGACCCTGGGTAACTGAGCTGAGGCCTGGACCTGAGGCCTGGGCCACAAACTAAATAAACCTAAAAATAAAATAAAAAAACCTAAACCTAAATAAAATAAAAAAATAAAATAAAAAAAAAAACTAAAACCTAAATCTAAACCTAAACATAAATCTAAAAATAAAATAATAAAACCAATACAAACTAAACTAAAATAAAATAAATAAAAAACTAAACTAAATTAAAAAATAAAATATATTTAAAAATAAAAATCCTAAATGAATTAAAAACTAATTGTAAAATAAAAATAAAATAAACTTAAAATAAAATAAAATAAAAACCAAATGAAAACCTAAACAAAAAAATAACCCTAAAAATAAATAAAAAAATAAAACCTAAACCCAAAACTAAAAAAAAATCTAAACTTAAAATAAAAAAATAAAATAAACCTAAACCAAACTAAAATAAATAAAACTTAAACCTAAACCTAAAATAAACTAAACCTAAACCCTAAACTAAATAAAAGAAAATGAACTAAAAATAAACATAAATCTAAAGGAAAAAATAATACCTAAAAATAAACCTAAAATAAAAACCTGAAACCTAAACATCAAAAAATAAAATAAAAACCTAAACATAAATCTAAAAATATAAAATACAGCCTAAACCTTAAAATAAACCTAAACTTAAACCTAAAACTAAAAAATAAACTAAAATAAATAAACTTAAAATAAATAAACTAAACTAAATAAAAATAAAAATAAAAAATAAAATAAACTAGAATAAATAAAAAAATAAACAAAATAAATTAAATAAACATAAACCTACCAGTTTACTTAATTTAAAATCTTAATACAAAAATAAAAATAAATAAAATAAATAAAAATACCCTAAACCCTAACCCTAAATGTTAAACCCCAAAACCCAAAACCCTAAACCCTAAACCCTAAAACCCTGAACCCTAAAACCTAAACCCTAAACCCTAAACCCTAAAATCTACAACCCAAAACCCGAAAACCCCAAACATCAAACCCTAAACCCTAAACCCTCAACCCTAAACCCTAAAACTAAAAATTTAAACTAAACTAAATAAAACCTAAAAAATAAAATAAATAAAAAAACCAAAATAAAATAAAAATAAAATATAAAATAAAACCAAACTTAAACTTAAACCTAAAAATAAAATAAGTAATACTATACAAAATAAAATAAATAAAAACCTAAACTAAATAAAAAAAAACCAAAATAAAATAAAAAAAGCTAAATTAAAAATAAAATAAGCCTAAAATAAAATAAAATAAAAGCTAAATAAAAACATAAACCTAAGCAATAAACCAAAAAATAAATAAAAAATAAAACCTAAACCCTCAACTAAAAAAAATACTAAACCTAAAATAAAAATAAATTAAACCTAAACCTAAACTTAAAATAAACTAAACCTAAACCTAAAACTAAACAAAATAAAATAAAAAACCTAAAACCTAAACATAAAAAAATAAAAAAATAAAATAAACCTAAAAAAAAAATAAAAATAAAATAAAATTAAAGAAAATAAATAAAATAAATAAAATAAATAAAATAAAGGCATAAACTAAAATAAATAAACCTAAAATAAATAAAATAAATAAATAAAAAATAAAATAAACTAAATAATAAATAAACTAAATTAATCTAACTATTGGGTTACTTAATTTTAAAAGTATAAAAAAAACTCCTAAACCTCAAACTTAATCTCTAAATCTAACCTACAACCCTAAACTAAACCTACCACCCTAAACCCAAACCTTAAACCCTAATCCTTCCTAAACCCTAAAGCTACCCTAAACCCTAAACCCAAACCACAAAGCCTAAACCCAAATCTAAACTAAATAAAACCTAATAATAAAATAAAACCTAAACCTAAATAAAAGTAAAAAACCTAAATAAAAATAAATAATAAAATAAACTAAAATAATTAAAATAAACAAAATAAACCTAAACCTAATGGTTTGTAATTTAACAAAATAAAATTAAAAATAATCAAATAAACCATAACCCTAAACCTAAACTGACCTTACCCAAAAACCTAAACCATAAACCCTAAACCCTAAACCCTAAACCCTAAACCTACCCTCCCTAACTCCCCAAACACCACCATCTAACCACCCTAAACCCAAAACCATAAAAACCTTAAAACCTAAACTTAAACAAAATAAAATCTAAAAATAAAATAAATAAAATAACCTAAACCTAAATAAAATAAAAGAAATAAAATAAAATAAAAACCTAAACTAAAACCTAAACCTAAACCTAAACCTAAACATAAACATAAACCTAAAAATAAAATAAAATAAAGAATAAAAACTAAAATAAAATAAAATTAATAAAATCCTAAATAAAATAAAATAAACCTAAAAATAAAACCTAAATAAAATAAAATTAAACATAAAATAAAATTAGAAAATAAAATAAAATAAAAACTAAATAAAACCTAAACCTAAAAAATAAACCTAAAAATAAATAAAAAAACCTAAAGCTAAAATAAACAAAATAAAATAAACCTAAGCTTGCACTAAATAAACTAAACTAAAATAAATAAAACCAAAACCTTAACCTAAAATAAACAAAACCTAAACCTTAAACCAAATAAAATAAAATAAACAAAAATTAAACCTAAACCTAAACTAAAAAATAATACATAAAAAAAATCTAAAATAAAACCCTAGAACCTAAACCTAGAAAATAAAATGAATACCTAAACCTGATCCTAAAAATAAAAAGTAAAAACTAAACCTAAACAATAAAATAAAATATAAACTAAACAAAAAATAAACCTAATCCTAGATAAAAAACATAATTAAATAAACCTAAAATAAATAAACAAAATTAAATAAACATAAAAAACAAACCTAAAAACCTAGACCTAAACTAAATAAAACCTAAAAATAAAATAAATAAAAAACTTAAACTTAAATAATATAGCAAAATAAAAAAAAAAAAAACTTAAACCTCAACTTAAACATAGAAATAAAAGAAAATAAATTAATATAAATAAACTAGAATAAAATATATAATCACTTAAACTAAATTAAAAAAGTAAAATAAACCTAAGAATAAAAATCATAAATCAAATAAAAACTAAATGTAAAATAAAAAAATTATAATTATAATTTACCTAAAATAAAATAAAATAAAAACTAAACTTAAAAAATAAAGTTAAAAATAAAACCAAGAAATAAATGAAAAATAAAACCTTAACCCTAAACTAAAAAAAAACCTAAACCTAAAATAAAATTAAAATAAACAAAATAAAATAAACCTAAACATAAACTAAAATAAACTAAACTAAAACAAATAAAACCTAAACCTAAACCTTAAATAAACTAAACCTAAACTTAAACCTAAACTAAATAAAATAAAATAAGCTAAAAACCAAACCTAAACTAAAAAAAAATAAAACCTAAAAAGAAACCTAAAATAAAACCTAAAACCTAAACCTAAAAAAAAATAAAATAAAACCTAAACTTAAAAAATAAAAAAATAAAACCTAAGCCTAAAAATAAAATAAAATAAAACTCAACTAAAAAAAAAACCTAAACCTAAAACCATGAAATAAACTAAAATAAAAAAGTAAAATAAATAACATAAATAAATCATAAAACCCTAACCTTAAACCCTAAATTCTAAACCCTAAAAAACCTAAACTAATTTAAAACTTAAACTAAACTAAATGAAATCTAAAATAAATAAATAAACCTAAGCCTAAATAAAATAAAATAAAGTAAAATATAATAAAAACCTAAACTAAAACCTAAACCTAAACCTAAACTTAAACATAAACCTAAACCTAAAAATAAAATAAAAAATAAAATAAAAACTAAACTAAAATAAAATAAAAAATAGCTTAAACTAAATTAAAAAATAAAATAAACCTGAAAATTAAAAACTTAATTGAAATAAAAACTAAATGTAAAATAAAAATAAAATAAAGCTAAAACAAAATAAAATAAATACTAAATAAGAACCTAAACCTAGAAAATAAACGTCAAAATAAAAACCAAAAATAGAACCTAAACATAAAATAAACAAAATAAAATAAAAATAAACCTAAAATAAAATAAACTAAACAAAAATAAATAAAACCTAAACCTAAAATAAACTAAACCTACATGCTAAACTAATAAAATAAAATAAGCTAAACATAAACCTAAACCTAAACTAAAAAATAATACCTAAAAATAAACCTAAAATAAAAACCTAAAACCTAAACCTAAAAAAATTAAATAAAACCTAAACCTAAACCTAAAATAAAAAAAATATAACTAAACAAAAAAATAAAATAAAATAAAACTAAACTAAGAAATAAACCTAAACCTAAAAAATCAACTAAAGTAAATAAAATTAAAATAAATATACTAAACAAAATAAAAAGAAAAATAAACCTAAATAAAAAAAATTCAACCTTAAAACCTAAAAACCTAAACCTAAACTAAATAAAACCTATAAATAAAATAAATAAAAAACCTAAACCTAAATAAGATAATAAAATAAAATAAAATAATATAAAAACCTAAACTAAGACCTAAATCTAAACCTAAAAGTAAACCTAAAAATAAAAAATAAAAAAATAAAAACTAAACTAAAATAAAATAAATAGAAACCTAACTAAACTAAAAAATAAAATAAACTTAAAAATAAAAAACCTAAATAAAATAAAAATAAAATAAACTTAAAATAAAATATAATAAAATCCTAAACCAAAAAAAGTAACCTAAAATAAATAAAAAAATGAAACCAAAACCCAAAACTAAAAAAAATCTAAACTTAAAATAGAAAAAATAAAATAAACCTAAACCAAGGTAAAATAAATAAAACTTAAACCTAAACCATAAACTAAATAAAAGAAAATAAACTAAAAATAATCATAAATCTAAACAAAAATTAATACCTAACAATAAACCTAAAATAAAAACTTAAATAAAAAAATAAAATAAAAACCTAAACATAAAGCTAAAAATAGAAAATATAGCCTAAACCTTAAAAATAAACCTAAACCTAAACCTAAAGCTAAAAAATAAACTAAAATAAATAAACTTAAAATAAATAAACTAAACTAAATAAAAATAAAAATAAACCTATATAAAAATTAAAAATAAAATGAATTAGAATAAATAAAAAAAGTAAATAAACTTAAACCTACCAGTTTACTTAATTTAAAATTTTAATAAAAAAATAAAACTAAATAAAAATAAATAAAAAACCCTAAACCATAACCCTAAATGCAAACCCCAAACTAAAACTACCCAACTCACAACCCTAAACCCTAAACCACAACCTAACTAAACCCTAAACCTAAACCCTAAACCCTAAAATCTACAACCCAACTCACCCTAAACTCAAACCCTAAACCTAAACCCTACCCTAAACCTCAACCTAAACCCTAAAACCTAAAATTTAAACAAACTAAACAAAACCTAAAAAAATAAAATAAATAAAACCAAAACCAAAATAAAATAAAAATATAAACTTAAACCCAAACTTAAACCTAAACCTAAAAAGAAAATAAAATAAGAAATATAAACTATACAAAAATAAAATAAATATAAACCTAAAATGAATTAAAAAAATAAAAAACCTAAATTAAAAAAAAGCAAAAATAAAAATAAAATAAGCCTAAAATAAAATAAAATAGAAGATAAATTAAAACCTAAACCTAAGCAATAAACTTAAAAATAAAACCTAAAAATAAATAAAAAATTTAAAACTAAACCCTAAACTAAAAAAAACTAAACCTAAAATAAAAAAAATTAAACCTAAACCTAAACTAAAATAAATTAAAGTAAAATAAATAAAACCTAAACCTAAACCAAAAATAAACTAAACTTAAACCTAAACCTAAACTAAATAAAATAAAATGAACTAAAATAAACCTAAACCTAAACTAAAAAATAAAACCTAAAAATAAACCTAAAATAAATACGTAAAACCTAAACTTAATAAAATAAAATAAAAACCTAACCCTAAACATAAAAATAAAAAATAAAATTGAAATCTAAAATATATAATAAATATAAAACTAAACTAAAAAATAAACCTAAACTTAAACCAAAAACATAAACTAAAATAAAAGATAAACTTAAATAAATAAACCTAAAATAAATAAAATAATCTAAATAAAAATAGAAATAAACCTAGATTAAAATAAAAATTAATATAAACTAAAATAAATAATAAATAAACTAAATTAATCTAAACAGACTAGTTTATTTAGTTTAAAAAAATTATAAAAAAAACCCTACGCTAACCCCTAAAACTAATCCTAAACCTTAAACCCTAAACCCTAACTCTACAACCCTAAACTATAAACCATAAAACCAATAACCCTAAACCCTATAGCATACAACCCTAAACCCTAAACCCTAAACCACAAAGCCTAAACCCTAAATCTAAACTAAATAAAACCTAACAATAAAATAAATAAAAAAACCTAAACCTAAATAAAAGTAAAAATAGACCTAAATCAAAATATATAATAAAATAAACTAAAATAAATAAAAAAATAAAATAAATAAACCTAAACCTAATAGTTTACTTAATATAACAAAAAAAATAATAATAAAATAAAACCCTAACCCCCCCTAAACTTCGTGACCTCCTAAACCATAAACCTAAACCCTAAACTCTAAACCCTAAACCCTCCCTCCTAAAACCTACTAAACCCTAAAACTCAAACATAAACCTAAATCCAAAACCTTAAACCACAAACCCTAAACCCTAAACCCTAAAACCTACAACCCTAAACCCTAAACCCTAAACCCTAAACTCCAAACACTTAAACTTAAATCCAAAACCTTAAATCACAAACCCTAAACCCAAAACCCTAAAAACCTAAAAACCTAAACTTAAACTAAATAAAATCTATAAATAAAATAAATAAAACTCAAGATAAAAGAATAAAATAAAATAAAACCTAAACTAAAACCTAAACCTAAACCTCATAAACCTAAAAAGATAAAATAAAATAAAAACTAAAATAAAATAAAATTAATAAAATCCTAAATAACTAAAAAATAAAATAAACCTAAAAATAAAAAACCTAAATAAAATAAAAATTAAACATAAAATAAAAATAAAGTAAACCTAAAATAAAATAAAATAAAAACTAAATAAAACCTAAACATAAAATAAACCTAAAATAAATAAAACCTACCCCACCAACTCCCACCCTTAAACACTTAAACTAAAAAAACCCTAAACTCTCAAACTGTAAACTAAACCAACCATATCCTAAGCTGACCACCTAAACACTAAACCCTAAACCCCAAGCCCTCAAAACTCTAAGCCCTAAAGCATAAACACTAAACATTAAACACTAAACTTTAAACCCTAACCCTAAACCCTAAACCCTAAACCCTAAAACCTAAACATTAAAACCCTATATCCTAAACCCTAACCCTAAACCCTTAACCTTAAAGCATAAACCTTAAAACCCTAAACTCTAAACCTTAAACCATAAACCCTAAATCGTAAACCCTAAACCCTGAGCCTAAACCACAAACCTAAAACCTAAAGCTAAAGTAACAAAATAAATTAAAAAAATAAACCTAAACACTCTAACCTAATAAACCTAAACCATAAGAATGGTCAGAACCTTGACGGTAGGAACATCACCGTCAACCAGGCTTAATCTAGATCATATAGTGGAGGTCAAGGCAGGGGTGGCGGTTATCGCAGTGGTGTTGGGGGATCTGGAGGTGATGGTGGATATGGAGGTGGTGGTCAGAGCAGTGGTGGTTATGGAGGCGGGAGGAGCAATGGTAATTCTAGTCATGGTGGTGGCGGAGGGAGAGATCAAGGATATGATGGTGGATCTCGCAACTAGAGAGGCCTGGGTAGTTTTGATGAGAATTGAAGAAACTGAAGAATGATCGATCCAATCTGCTGCATAAGGAAGTGTGTCTTTATAGTAGAGATAGTTCTAGTTATCTAAGATTTTTAATTTACTCTATGCTTGCTCATTTTTGATCTATGTCATCGGTTGTGTGTTAGAAAATAATGAAGAAATGTTGAATATGAATTTTTTCTCATTAAAAAAATAACCAAAAATGCAAAACCCTATACTAAAACTTGAACTCCAGACCTAAAACCTAAACATTAAACCCCAAACCCTAAACCCCAAAAACCCAAACCCCTAAACCATAAACTAAAAACCCTAAACCCTAAACCTTAACACCTTAAACTCAAAACCCTAAACCCTAAACCCTAAACCCTAAACCCCAAACCCTAAACCCTCAACTAAGCTTAAACCCTAAACCTAAACTAAATAAAACTAAAAATAAAATAAATAAAAAACCTAAACAAAAATAAAATAAAATAATAAAATAAAATAAAACCCTAAAGTAAAACAAAACCTAAAAATAAAATAAAATAAAAATTAAAAACTAAAATAAAATAAAATAAATAAAAACCTAAACTAAACTAAAAAATTAAAAAATATAAATAAAATAAAAACTAAACTTAAAATAAAAAATAAACCTAAAATAAAATAAAATAAAAGATAAATAAAACCAAACCTAAAAATAAACCTAAACCTAAAAAATAAATAAAAAATAAAACCTCAAACCTAAACTAAAAAAGAAAACCTAAACCTAAAATAAAAATCAAATTAACCTAGACCTAAATTAAATAAACTAAACTTAAATAAATAAAACCTAAACCTAAACCTAAAATAAACTAACTTAAACCTAAACCTGAACCCTAAATAAAATAAAATAAACTAGAAGTAAACCTAAACCTAAATTAAAAAATAAATCATAAAACCTAAACCTACAAAATAAAATTAAAATGTAAACTTAAAAAATAAAATTAAAATAAAACTAAACTAAAAAATAAGCCTAAATATAAACTTAAACCTAAAAAATAAACTTAAATGAAAAACCAAAATAAAAAAATTAACCTAAAATAAATAAACTAAACTAAATAAAAATACAAATAAACTAAAATAAAAAAATAAACTAAACTAAAATAGTAATAAAATAAAATAAATAAATAAAATAAACCTAAACCTCTGAGTTTACTTAATTTAAAAAAATAAAAAATAAAAAAAATAAAATAGAAACCCTAACCATAATCCCTAAACCCCAGACCTTGAACACTAAACCCTAAATCATAAACTTTAAAACCAAAAACCCAAAACACTAAACCCTAAAACTTAAACCCTAAACCCTAAAATGCTAAACCCTAAACCCTAAAGCCCTAAAATCCTAAACCTAAACTAAATAAAATCTAAAATTAAAATAATTAAAAAAACTTAAACCTAAATAAAATAAAAACCTAAACTAAAACCTAAACCTAAACTTAAACCTAAACCTAAACCTAAACCTAAAACATAAACATAAAAATAAAATAAAATAAAAAATAAAAACTAAACTAAATTAAATAAATAAAAAACTAAACTCATCAAAAAATAAGATAAACCTAAAAATCAAAAATGTATATAAAATTAAAACAAAACATAAAATAAAAAATAAAATAAACCAAAAATAAAATAAAATAAAAACTAAATTAAAACCTAAACTTAAAAAATAAGCATAAAAATAACATAAAATAAATAAAAATAAAACTGAACCTAAACTAAAATGAAATACTTAAACATAAAATAAAATAAAAAAACCTAAACCTAAACTAATAAACTAAACTAAAATAAATAAAACCTAAATTGAAACCTAAAATAAACTAAACTTAAACCAAAACCTAAATTAAATAAAATAAAATAAACAAAAAAAAACTTAAACCTAAACTAAAATAATAAAACCTAAAAATGAACATAAAATAAAAACCTAAAACTTAAAACCTAAACTTAAAAAAATAAAATAAAAACCTAAACCTAAAAAATGAAAAATAAAACCTAAACCTAAAAAATAAAAAAAATAAAACTTAACTAAAAATAATCAACTTAAAAAATAATTTAAAAGAAAAACCTAAACTAATATAAATAAACATTAAATAAATAAAGTAAACTAAATAAATTAAAAAAATAAACTTAAATAAAATAAACTAAAATAAATAAAATAAACTAAAATAAATAAAATATTCTACTTGGTTTACTTAATTTTTTTTTAAAACCCTAAACCCTAAACCAAACCTAAATATACTTAAAGCCTAAACTTTAAATCCACATTACTGAACCTAAACCTAAACCACTAACCAGCACTAAATCCTTAAAACCCTAAATCCTAAACCCTAAACCATGACCTTTAAACCCTAAACCCTAAACCCTAAACCTGACTCTAGGCCCAAACCATCCCTAAAGCCACACTCACCTAAACCTGATCCTAAACTCCCCAGGCCTATAAAATCCTCCCTAAACTAGACCCTCCCTAAAACCTAAACCCTAAACCCTAAACCCTAAACCCTAAATCTAAATCGACCTAAAACCTAAACTAAATAAAATCTAATAATAAAATAAATAAAAAAATTAAACCTAAATAAAATAAATAAAATAAAATAAAAACCTAAATTTAAACCTAAACCTAAACATAAAAATAAAATAAAATAAAACATAAAAATAAACTAAAATAAAATAAATAAAAAACCTAAACAAAACTAAAAAACTAAAATAAACCTAAGAATAAAAAACTAAAAGTAAAATAAAAATAAAATAAACTTAAAATAAAATAAAATAAACACTAAATAAAAACCTAAACTTAAAAAATAAACCTAAAATGAAATAAAAAATGAAACCTAAACTCTAATATAAAATTAAAACATAAACCTAGAATAATAATAAAGTAAACCTAAATCTAAACTAAAATAAACTAAACTAAAATAAATAAAACATAAACCTAAACCAAAACCTAAACATAAAATAAATTAAACAAAAAATTAAACCTACACTTAAACTAAATAATAAAACCTGAAATGAAATCCTAAATCCTAAACCTAAAAAAATAAAATAAAACCCTAAGCCTAAACCTAAAATAAAAAATAAATTTGAAACATAAAAAATAAAAAAAATAAACCTTAACTAAAAAATAAACCTAAACAAAAAAAAATAAACTAAAATAAATAAATGTAAATAAATAAACTAAAAGGAATAAAAAATAAACCTAAATAAAAATAAAAAAAATAAAATAAACTCAAATAAATAAAAAATAAACTAAATAAACCTAAACTTACCGGTTTACTTATTTTTTTAAAATAACCTTAAACCCTAAATCCTAAACCCTATACCCTAAATCCGTAAACCCTAAACCCTAAACTCTAAATGCTAAACCCTAAAACCTAAAACCTGAAACCTAAACCCTAAACCCTAAATCCCAAACCCTAAACCCTAAAATAACCCTTAACCCTAAACCCTAAACTAATGCTAAACCAAAAGAATGGGTGGAACCTCGATGACAGGATCATCACCGTCAACTAGGCTTAGTCAAGATCTAGCAGTGGAGGTTAAGGCAGAGGCGGCAATAATTATAGTGGTGGTGGGAGATCTGGAGGTGCTGGTGGATATGGAGTTGCTGGTCAGAGCAGTGGTGGTAATGGTGACGGGAGGAGCGACAGAGGATACAGTAGTGGTGGTGGTGGAGAGAAAGATTGCAAATACGATGAAGGATCCCACTATTCGAGAGGTGGGGATGGCTCTGATGGGAACTGGAGTAACTGAAGAACGGCCGATCCGATCTACTGCTTATGGAACTGTGTCTTTACAGTGATGCAGTTTTACTTATCTAGGGTTTTTGATTTTCTCTATGGGTGCTTATTTTCTATCGATGTCCTTGCTTGTGTCTTAGAAAACATGGGGTGCTACTTGGTTGATGAAATCGAAAAGAAGAAATGTGGAATCTGAATTTGTTCTCTGTTAAAAAAAACCTTAAACCCTAAACCCTAAATCCTAAACATAAACCCTAAACCTAAAACTAAAAAATAAAATAAAAATAAAACTCAACTAAAAATAAACCTAAACCTAAAAAATAAACTAAAATAAAAAACTGAACCTATAATAAATAAACCTAAAATAAACAAACTAAACTAAATAAAACCTAAACCTAAACCTAAAATAAACTAAACCTAAACCTAAACCAAAACCTAAACTAAATAAAATAAAATAAACTAAAAATAAACCAAAACCTAAACTATAAAATAAAACCTAAAAATAAACCTAAAATAAAAACCTAAACCTAAACTTAAAAAAATAAAATAAAAATCTAAACCTAAACAAAAAAAAACCCTAAACCTAAAAAATAAAAGAAAAATAAAACTCTACTAAAAATAAACTTAAAATAAAAAAATAAACTAAAATAAAAAATCTAATCTAAATTAAATAAATAAAAAAACCTAAATAAAATAAAATAAAATAAAATAAAATAAAATAAACTCAAATAAATAAATAATAAACTAAATAAACCTAAACTTACCGATTTACTTAATATAAAAAAACCATAAACCCTAAACCCTAAATCCTAAACCTACAACCCTAAACCCTAATCCCTAAAACCCTAAACCATAAACCTTAAACATTAAACCCTAAACCCTAAACCCTAAAATCGTAAGCCCTAAACTCTAAGCCCTAAAATGTAAAACCCTAAACCCTAAACCCTAAACACTAATCCCTAAACCATGAACCCAAAAACCTACAACCCTAATCCCTTTACCCCAAACCCTAAACCCTAAACATTAAACTAACCCTAAACTCTATGAATGGGCAGAGCCTTGATGGTAGGAACATCACCATCAACTAGGCTCAATCTAGATTTGGCGGTGGAGGCGAAGGAGGAGGAGACGATTATCTCAGTGGTGATCAGGGATTTGGAGGTGTTGGTGGATATGGAGGTGGTGGTCGATGCAGTGGGGGTTATGGAGATGGAAGGAGTGACGGAGGTTACAACTGTGGTCATGATGGAGGGGGACATCGGGCATATGATGGTGCATCCCATTACTCGAGAAGCAGGGGTGGTTATGATGGGAACTAGAGAAACTAAAGAAAAGTTGATCTGATATGCTACTTATGGAACTGTCTTTACAATAGAGATGGTTCTACTTATCTAGGGTTTTTATTTCACTCTATGGATGCTTATTTTATATCTATGTTATCGCTTATGTCTTAGAATACTTGGGGTGATACTTTGTTGATGAAATAAAGAAGAAATGTTGAATCTTAATTTGTTCTCTGTTAAAATAAAAAAATCTCAAACCCTAAACCCTAAACCATAAATTAAAACTTAAACCCTAAACCATAAACCATACACCCTAAACCCTAAACCATAAAAATCATAAACCCTAAACTCTAAACCCTAAACCATAAAACCCTAAACCCTAATCCCTAAACCTTAAACCCTATAAACCCTAAGCCCTAAACCCTAAACCCTAAACCCTAAAACTTAAAACCCAAAACCATGAACCTCAAACCCTAAACCCTAAGAATGGCCTAAACCTTGATGGCAAGAACATCATTGTCAACTAGGCTGAGTCTAAATCTAGCGGTGGAGGTGAAGGAAAAAGTGGTAGTTATCACAGTGGTGGTGGGGGATCTAGAGGTGCTGGTGGATATAGAGGTTGTGGTTTGTACAGTGGTGGTTATGGAGGTGAGAGGAATGATTGAGGTTACAGGTGTGGTGGTGGCAGAGGGAGAGATTGAGGTTATGATGGCAGATCCATCTACTTAAGAGGCAGGGGTGGTTCTGATGGGAACTAGAAAAACTAAAGAACGGTCGATCCGATCTGCTGCTTATGGAAATGTGTCTTTATAGTAGAGACGGTTCTACTTATCAAGGGAATTTTATTTGCTCTATGTGAGCTCATGTTTTATCTATGCCATCGCTTATTTTTTAGAAAACTTGGGGTGCTACATGGTTGATGACATAAAAAAAAAGAAATGTTGAATCTAAATTTATTCTTTGTTAAAAAGTACCTTAAACCCTAAACCCTAAATTGTAAACTAAAACTTAAACCCTATACCTAAAATCTAAATCCTTAAACCCTAAACTATAAACCTTAAACCCTAAAAACACAAAACCCTAAACACTAAGCCCTAAATCCTAAACCCTAAATCATAAACTAAAACTTAAACCCTATACCTAAAATCTAAATCCTTAAACCCTAAACTCTAAACCCTAAGCCCTAAACACTAAAAAAAAATCCTAAACTGATCCTAAACCCTAAACCTAAAACCCTAAACTAAATCCTAAACCATAAACCTAAACCTAAAACCTACAGCCTAAACCCTAAAACTCAAACCCTAAACTTACCCTAAATCCTAAACCTTAAACTAACCCTAAACTCTAAACCCTAAACTAATCCTAAACCATAAACCTTAAACCTTGAATAAAGATGTCATTAGGAGTAGATCTAAAGAATGACCTAATCCTAACATAGTTGTGGTAGCTAAAGAAAATATCCTCAAGACTTTCCCTTGACTATTAGAGATTTGAATACCTAAATCATATTATAATACCATATATTATGGTATAATGTAGCATCATATATTTGAGCATGTAGTGATGTGTTTTAGATATTATAAGATGTTAAAATATTTTAGTATATTATTGTATTGTGACTTATAGTCTATATTAATATAAATCATAAAAATATTGATTTAATAAATCATATAATGAAATATGTTAAATTCGAAGTGGGAATTAGTTTGTAGTACCAAAGGCGTGCTACGTCACTTGTAGTCTAGAAGGTAAGATTTTATGTTCAAAATAAATATTATATGTTGTAGCATAGTATAGCATCATATATCATATTATATTATTCTATGCATTTTAAATTCTTTTATAATTTTACAATATTGCAATTAAACCTAGAAATTGATAAAATGTTGATTTAGACTTTAAAATGGTGGAATTTGGCCAAATTCATAATAGGTAGTGCATGGTATAATAATATATTATTTCAATTTAAAATATGTAAGTGATTTGACTAAAATATATAATTTTTATTATTTGGACTAATTTTATGATTTTTTATCAGTATTCCCTTGTGATGTGATATGTAATATAATATAATATGATATGTTATAGTTTATTATAATATAGGATGCCATAACATAGTGTAGCATCATGCATTGTAGCATACTATTATGTATTACTATTTATTGTTTAACATATTTTAGTTTGTTATAGTATGATGTAGAAGAGTTTGTACTGGGATAATTCATAAAAATACTAATTTGTAGGCTGAGATGATGTGATTTGGCCAAATTTAAGGCTAGCTTTAGGGAACATCATTAGGAGTTTGCTATGTTGTGTCATTTATAGGCTAAAATAAAATAAATAAAAACATAAACTAAACTTAAAAAATAAAATACCTAAATAAAATAAAAGCTAAACTTTAAATAAAAATAAAATAAACCTAAAATAAAATAAAAAAAAAACTAAATAAAACTAACTTAAAAAATAAACTTAAAAATAAAACCTAAAAAAATAAAAAATAAAAAATAAATCCTAAACCTTAAACTAAAAAAAAATTATTCCTAAAATAAAAATAAAATAAACATAAACCTAAACTAAAATAAACTAAACTGAAATAAATAAAACCTAAACATAAACTTGAACCCCAAATAAAATAAAATAAACTAAAAATAAACCCTAAATAAAAAATAAAAACCTAAAACCTAAAAGTAAAAAAATACAATAATAACCTAAACCAAAACCAAAAAATAAAAAATAAAACCAAAACCTAAAAAATAAAATAAAAATAAAACTAAACTAAAAAAAACCTAAACCTAAATAAAAAAACTAAAATAAAAAACTTAAAATAAAATAAATAAACCTAAAATAAATAAACTAAACCTAAATAGAAATAAAATTTAAAATAAACATAAATAAATAAACTAAATAAACCTAGGCTAGTTTAATTTTAAAAAATAATAATAAATATAAAATAACCTGACCTACTAAATGCTAAAACTAAACTGAGCCACACTCTAAAATCTACAAAACTCTAGGCCACACCCTCCCAAATCTGTCCACACCCCTAGCCACCTGACTAAACCCTAAACCTGGGCCAACTGAGCCCTAAAAATAGTGTCTAAATGACCCCACCCTAAACTGATAAACTGACCCACCACACCCTACCCAGGCCTATGACCCAACTTACCCACAAAACTTACCCTGAGCACCACTGACCTGGCCAAACCCTAGGCCCTAAACCACTGACCACAACTAACTAAACTAAATAAAACATAAAAATAAAATAAATAAATAAACCTAAAGAAATAAAATAAAATAAAATAAATAAAACTAAAATCTAAATTTAAACTTAAAAAATAAAATAAAATAAACTAAATTAAATAAATTAAACCAAAAAAATAAACCTAAATAAAATAAAACTAATAAAAATAAAAATAAAATAAACCTAAAATAAAAAAAATCAATTAAAACAAAATCCTAAACAGTAAACTTAAAAAATAAAATCTAAAAATATATAAAAAAACCTAAACCTAAATAAAATAATATAAACCTAAACTAGCTAAACTAAAATAAACTAAAAAAACTAAAATAAAACCTAAATGTAAACTAAACCAAAACTAAATAAAATAAAATAAACTAGAAATAAAATAAAACCTAAATAAAAAAATAAACTAAAACCAAAACCTAAAAAACAAATCCTTAAACTAAATAAAAATAAAATAAACCAAACCTAATAAATAAACTAAAAAAATAAAAACCTAAACTAATCTTAAAAAAAATAAACTAAAATAAATAAACCTAAAATAAATAAACTAAATAAAATAAAAAAACCTAAATAAAAATAAAAAATAAAGTAAACTAAAATTAAAAAAATAAAAACCTAAACTAAACTAAAAAAATAAAAAATTGAAAGATAATAAATAATAAACCTAAAATAAATATAAAATAAACCTGAAATAAAATAAAATAATAACTAAATAAAAACCTAAACCTTAAAATAAACCTAAATAAAACTAAAAAAAAAACCTAAAACCTATCTAAAAACTTAATCCTAAAATAAAAATAAAATAAACGTAAACCTAAACTAAAATAAACTAAACTAAAATAAATAAAACTTAAACATAAACCTAAACCCTAAATAAAATAAAATAAACTAAAAATAAACCTGAACAAAAACTAAAAAATAAAACTTAAAAGTAATCCTAAGATAAAAACCTAAAACCTAAACCTAAAAAAAATATAATAAAAACTTTAACCTAAATCAAAAAATAAAAAATAAAACCTAAACCTAAGAAAATAAAATAAAAATGAAACTAAACCAAAAAAAACCTTAACCTAAACTAAACCTAAAAAAATAAACTAAAATAAAAAACATAAACTAAAATAAATAAAGCTAAAGTAAATCAATTAAATTAAATATAAATAAAAATAAACCTAAATAAAAATAAAATTTAAATAAACATAAATAAATAAAAAATAAACTAAATAAACCTAAACTTATGAGTTTACTTAATTAAAATAATAATGTAAATAAAAAAATAAAAAAACCCTAAACCCAAACCTGAAACACTAAACCCTAAACCTAAACCTAAACCTAAACCCCAAACCTAACCCACAACCCCACCCCAAACCTAACTCACTAAACCCTAAACCAAATCAAACCTAAACAAAAAACCACAAAACCTAAAACCTAAACTACTAATAAAAAAAAAAATAAAATAAATAAATAAACCTAAACCTAAATAAAATAAAATAAAAACCTAAAGTAAAACTTAATTCTAAACCTAAATGTAAATATAAAATAAATTAAAAAAAATCAAACTAAAATAAAATAAATAAAAACCTAAACTAAACTAAAAAAAATAAATTTAAAAATAAAACTTATAAAATAAAAAACTAAGCATTAAAATAAAAATAAAATAAACTAAAATAAAATAAAATAAAAAAGCAAATAAAATAAAAATAAAAAAATAAAAATAAAACCTAAAAACTAAACTAAAAAAACTAAATCTAAAATATACAAAATAAACTAAACCTAAACTAAAATAAATAAAACCTAAATGATAAATAAAATAAACTAAACTAAACTAAAAAAATTAAAATAAAATAAAATAAAAATAAAATAAAACCTAAACTAAAAATAAACCTAAAAAAACCTATAATAAAACCTAAAATTTTTTAAAAAAAACCTAAACCTAAAAAAAAAAGCATAAACCTAAACCTAAATAAAAATAAAACTAAACCTAAATAAAATAAAAATAAATAAACTAAAAAAATAAATAACTAAACTTAATCTTAAAAAATAAACTAAAATAAATAAACTTAAAATTAATAAACTAAACTAAATATAAAATAAAAATAAACCTAAACAAAAATAAAAAAATAAAATAAACTAAAATGAAAAATAAACTAAAACCTACTCGTTTAATTATTTTAAAAATAAAAAACCACAAACTACCATCCACAATCTTTATGACTATTGAGCCATGAGCTAACCTGACTCTGATCCTAAACTGGATCCTAGGCCTGAGCCTGAGCCACTAAAAATTCTAAACCTAAGGCCACCCAACCCTAAACCTGGACCTGTGAAACCCTAAACTACAACCCTAGGCCACAACCTTTAACTAAATTGGCCTGAGCTGACTGACCCTACCATAAACCTCAAACTAAACCTAAACTTACACTAAACCTGGCCCTACTGACACTGAGCCTAAAAACTGAGCCTAAACCTAAACCACAAACCTAAACACTAAATACCTAAAACCTAAACTTCAACTAAATAAAACCTAATAATAAAATCCATAAATAAAAGCTAAACTTAACTATAATAAACAAAATAAAATAAAATAAAAACCTAAACATGATGGTTCATCTACGAGGTGGTTTGATGGGGTGGACAAATTGAAAATGATCGATCTATCCCTACTTATGGAACTACGTCTTTATAGTAGAGGTTCTCTAGGGTTTTGATTTTATCTATGTGCACATTTTTTATCTTATGGTTGCTTGTGTTTTAGAAAACTTGGTGTGTATTATTTGGTTGATGAAATCAAAAGAAAAATGTTGAATCAATTTGTTCTCTGTAAAATCAAATACCCAAAACCCAAAAAACTAAAACCGAAAACTAAAACTAAACCTAAATTCAAACTCCCTAAACCCTAAACCATAAACCTAAACCCCAAACCTAAACCCTAAACCCTAAAATAAAATAATCCTAAACCATAAACTTTATTATGAAAAACCAAACCACCACAAACCTAAAAAACCAAAACCTAAACCATAAACCTAAAAAAAAACCCAATCCCTAAAATTCCTAAACCCTAAACATTAAACCCTAACCTAAATAAACCCAAACCCACAAACCCTAAATAAACCTAAACCATTAACTAAAATAAATAATAAAAAAATAAAAATAAATAAAATAAATAAATTAATAAAACTAAAATAAAATAAAATGATAAAACTTAAACTAAATAAATAAAATAAAATAAACTAAAATAAAAACTAAATAAAATAAACCTAAATAAAAATAAAAATAAAATAAAATGAACTAAATAACTCTACCTAAAAAATAAACCTAAAGTAAAATAAAAAGTAACTAACCATGAGCTACAAACCAACTAAAATAAAACTACTAAATAATAAAAAACCCAAACTAAATAAACTAAATAAAACCTAAACCTAAACTAAATAAAATACTAAAAAAATAATCTGACCCTAAACTAAAATAAACTATTAAACCTAAACTTTCTCTAAAATAAGATAAAGAAATAATCAAAATAATAAATAAATCTAAAAAAAAAAAATAAAATACTAAAAATACTAAACTAAACCCTGGCCTAACCATGATCCTGGGCCCTAAACCCTATGACCACACCCACACCCTAGCCTTGACCCTAAACCCTAGCTCAGGCCCCAGGCCCTACCCACACTGATCTCTGACCCCACCTATAAATCCTCTCACCCTGGGCCCTAAACCCTGGGCTCTGGGCCACTGACCTAAACCCTGGGCCCTCCACCCACTATAACTACCTTAAACCCTGAGCCCAAACACCTCCAACCTAAACCTAACAAACCTCTGACCTATAAACTACCTCTCTCCTCCCCTCTCCCCAACCTAAACCTAAACCTAAGTAACTAAATAAATTAAAAATAAACTAAATGAAAACTAAACTAAATCTCTAAACCCTAAGAATGGTTTGAACCTTGGAGAACATCACCATCAATGAGGCTAAGTCTAGATCTAGTGGAGGCAAGGTGAGGCGGTTATCATGGTGGTGGGGGATGAGGTCTTGGGATATGGAGGTGGTCGTCAGAGCAATGCTGGTTATGGAGGCATGAGAAGTAATGGAGGTTACATCCATTATGGTGGAGGATAGAGAGGTTGGGGATATGATCGTGGATGCCACTACTCAAGAGGTTGGGGTGGTTTTGATGGGAACTAGAGAAACTAGGGAACGGTCGATTCGATCTATTGCTTATGAAATTGTGTCTTTGCAGTAAAGATGGTTTTAGTTATCTAGGGTTTTTTATTTGCTCTATGCGTGCTCATTTTTTATCTATCTTATCACTTGTGTCTTAGAAAACTTGGTGCATTACTTGGTCGATGAAATCAAAAAGATGAAATATCAAATATGAATTTATTCTTTGTTAAAAAAATAATCCAAAAACCCTAAACCCTAAACAAATACTTGAACTCTAAACCTAAAATATAAACCCTTAACCCTAAACCATAAACCCTAAACCCTAAAACCCTAAACCCTAAACCCTAAGCCCTAAAAACTTAAACCCTAAACCTTAAACCTAGACCTAAATAAACTAAACTAAATAAACCTAAATAAAACCTAAACTAAATAAACCTAAAATACACTTAAATAAATCTAAATAAATAAACTAAACCTAAATTAAATAAACCTAAACTAAGAATAAGATAAAAACTAAACTATATAAACTAAATAAAATAAACCTAAACCCCCTCCCTTGCGGCGCTCTAGCAATTTCATTTCCCATTCGTCAACGCATCCCCTTCTTGCATTTTTGGTGGATCCTTCATCATTCTTAATTAATTTTTAGAGTTTTTTCAATCTTTGGCTACTCGCGTGTTGTGTCTCTTCTGATTATG
This sequence comes from Cymbidium sinense, assembly GCA_021442155.1. NCBI lineage: Eukaryota > Viridiplantae > Streptophyta > Magnoliopsida > Asparagales > Orchidaceae > Cymbidium > Cymbidium sinense. The sequence goes on along the minus strand of CM038220.1, from coordinate 49,449,805 downwards.
GCTGCGGAGCCCTCAAACTCATGGCTTATTTCTCCCATTTTGGATGATCTGACTAGGGCATCCAATTTTGTGGGGATTCCTAAACCTAATGCCATTCCAGCTATTAAATCCTCTAAGGATGCACCTTCTAGTAAGAGCTCTACCTCTTATGACTCGATGAATCTTATTTTGACTTCTTTTCAAGGTATGCTTGTGATCATGTGTTCAAATCTTGATGTCAAAAAGCTTGCAAGACCTTTGAAATTAACTTTGATTGGAAAATTTTCTTTGTGCTGACCAAATTTGGATAAGATCTGATCTTTTTTCCATAACCTTAAACTTTCAAGTGCTTTCTTTGGGTTGACATTTTTGATATAAGGAGGAATCACCTACTATTCTATGTTAGCTCTTCCAAATAAGAATCCACTATGGTTAGCTCTTAAGTTTTATTTGCCATCGGGGCTCTTTTCAATCGATCGCTCCAAATTTATAAGGTGACCTCTGTGAGATCCCATCCCTCTATTTCTCATATGTTGGTCAAACTTGACATATCTAAAAAATATCCTAAGGATTTTGGATCGAATCTAAAAAGCTTGGTTATTTATAAAAGGTCAAATTTAGAATTTTTCCAATTTTCTATTCCCATTGCAAGATACATGTTCATGATAGTTTGGAGTGTTTTGTTCTTCACCTTCATCTTAAAAAGAAAATTTTGAATGATCCTAACTCTAAATTAATCTTGATAAAGTTAATAAAGCTTTTTTGTGCCTAAAATTAACTTAAATGTTGATATTAGGTCAGATTCTTTGGAATCTTCTGATGTTCCTAAAATTGTTATTTTTGCTTCTCATTTTGACCATGTCAAAGGTACTAATAATGTTGAAAAAGATTATTTGTCCAATAACCTTTTTTTACATGAGAATATGCCTATTATGGCTAATTCCATATTCAAAGAGAAAGAAAAAAATGATGATTCATTCTCTAATGAGTCTATTCCTACTTCTTTGCCAGCATTAATTGATGAGAATGATGTTTTAAATGATAACTTGAATGCGGCTAAAATTCTTGAGCAAAACACTGATTCTGACATTGGTAATTGTTCTTTGAATGGTATAATTCCTTCTCATTCCCCTAATTCTAAAATTAATCTTCATTCTAATCCCACTTTTCAACAAAATGCTACTTTAGAAGAGGGGGAAGTTGTGATTAGAGATGTTCTTGTCGATCATTATTCTATTAATAATATTCCTAATCAATCTTATTAAGATGGTGACACTTTGGATAAAAAATAGAAAATTTGAGCTGTCTTTAAAAAGAAAACTAAGAACTCTAAGATGTAACCTCTAATCTTGATCTAGATCTAGATCCTCTTCACATAAATAATGTGTTGTTTCAATTTTTGGCTTGAGAGAGGATTTGTTATTCTCTCTCTCTCTCTCTCTCTCTCTCTCTCTCTCTCTCTCTTTATTATTATCATTTAATTTCCTTTTATAATTTTTTAAATTTAATTCTCTTATTTGGAATGTTAGAGTGATTGGTACCCTAACTATTCGTAATCATATTAGAAATCTCTATAGAAATAATAATATCTATTTTCTTATTATTATCGAACCTCTTATACATGCTGATAAAATCAACCATGTTGCTAGAATGCTTAATTTTAGTAATTTATTCTCTAACATCGGTAATAAAATTTGGTGCTATTGTAATAGCTTCTTAAATGTTTTAAATTTAGATGATCTTCAACATGTTGTCAATGCTCAAATTTCTTTTGGTGATTCTTGTGTGCTTGGCTCTTTTGTTTATGCTTCTTGTAGTAGAGCTGGTCGGAATGTTCTTTGGGAGAATTTGAGAAGTTTTGCTCTTTCAATTAATAAACCTTAGTTGGTTGGGAGTGATTTCAACACTATTCTATATTCATCTAAAAGAAGGGGTGGTTGCTCTCCTAATATTCATTCTATGGATGAATTTTCAAATATGATTCTTATTTGCAATCTTATTGACATTAGTTTTAAAGGCTATAATTATACTTGGCAAAACTTTAAGCTCTAGCAACATCTTGGTAGAATCCTTTTCAACTATCATTGGATTAATCAATGGCCTCTTACCTATGTTGACCATTTGAGTAGAACTTTATTTGATCATGCTATTCTTTTGGTTTCTGTTAAAGATAACTCTAAAAGATTAAACACGTCGCCCTCTTTCATATTTCAAAATATGTTGATTCAGCATCTGGATTTTCTTAAATTCATGGCCATTAATTGGATTGCCCCTTTACACCCTGATAATTCAATTAGGGGAATGCATTGATTATGGTTTAAGCTTAAAAAGCTCAAACAAAATCAGGTTTGGTGAAACAAATGTTGTTTTAAAATCCTTTTTACTAATACAAAAAATATGGAACTTTTGGTTTGTGATCTTGAAAATGCTATTTTGACTGATTCTTCTAAGCTTAAGTATTTGAATAAAGCTAAAGATAATCTTGTTAATTATCACGAATATGGAGAGACTATTGGCGACAAATTGCTAGTAAACATATTAGTGATGGGGATATAAATACTTAGTATTTTCATGCTTTATTTAATAAAAAGAGAGCTTTAAATTCTATCCAAAAAATTAAAAGTGATATTGGAGATTGGATCACTAATATTAATGTTATTAAAGATTCTGTTATTAACCACTTTAGAAATATGCTTAATAAAAGCCACTCTTATGAAGTTATTTCTAATTCGCTTTTAATCCCCTCTATTATTACCAATGATGATAATCATTGGCTTACTAGGTTGCTTACTAAAGATGAGATTGGTAAAGTTCTCAATAACGTGAACATTTATTTCATTGCTAGTCGAGAGGGTTATACAAATCAATTTTTTCAAAATTGTTGGTCTAATTTTAAGCATTACTTAGTTGATGCTATTGTTGATTTCTTAATTGGTAATCCTCTCCCTAAATATTTTTTAAGCACTTCCATTATTCTCATACCTAAAAAGATAATCCAGATTCTTAGAGTGACCTCAAACCTATTAGTCTTTGTACTTTCTTTAATAAATTGATTTCTAAAATTTATGCTAATAGATTAAGTCTTGTGCTTCAAAAAATTATCTCTCTCAACCATACTAGTTTTGTTAGAGGGAGATCTATAACTGATAACATTCTTCTTGCTCAAGAGCTTATTCATGATTTGGATGTTCCAACTAGAAGTGGTAACATCCTTTTTAAATTAGATATTTCTAAAGCCCTTGATAATATCTCTTGGGATTTCCTTTTAAATATCCTGCATTTATTTGGTTTCTATGATAATTTCATTAACCTTATTAAAAACTATATTAATAATGCCTTATTTTTTATTCTTCTTAATGGTGAAGCTTTAAGCTTTTTTCCTTCTTCTCATGGTTTGAGATAAGGAGATCCTTTGTCCCCTTCTTTATTTATTATTACTGTGGAATACCTTTCTATGAGTTTAAATGATTTATTCAATAACAATCCTAGCATGTACTTTAGAACTCTTGGTGGTATCCTTATTTCTCAGCTTAGCTTTACTGATGATTTCAATATCTTTTCTAATGCTTTCTTTCATCATATCAAAAGACTTAAGAAATTTTTAAATAATTTTGGTAGAGAAAGTGGTCTTTCTATTAATGAAAGCAAGAGCTGCTTTATTAGCACCTCTAAAATTTCTAATAATAAAAGTAATCATATCTTGAGAATCACTAACTTTAAACACCAACAACTCCTTATTAAATATCTGGGTGCTCCTATTTTAAGAGGTCAAAAAAGACCCCATCTTTTTGACGAGCTTATCCAAAAAATTTCTAATAAAATTTTACTGTGAGAATTTCACATACTCTTTTTTGGTGGCAGGCTAACTTTGTTTAAGAGTACTCTTAATTTGATTCCTTTATATCTTATTCAAACCATTATTTCTACTAATTCTATCTTAAATAGAATTGTTCATCTCCTTAATAAAATTTTTTGGGCCTCTAATAATTCGGTTAAAAGGATGCATTGGACTTCTTGGCATAAATGTTGTGGTCCTCTAGGTAAAGGTGGGCTTGGCTACAAACCTATTCGTGAAGCTATTCTGCCTTCTTAGATAAACTCTAGTAGAATTTTAGAAAAAAAGATAGCCTCTAATTTTATGACGACTAAATCTTGCGGGGTTACCCTCTAATTTGTTCTTATAAAGTGGGTGACTCCATGATTTGGAAAAGGCTTTTCTCCATTAAATGGGAGGCCGAATCCTTGATATTTTGGGGTATAAACTCAAGATCTTCTTTCTTTTGGAAAGGCAACTAGATTGGTTGTGGCTCTATTGATTCTTTTTTATCTACCCATTTCTTGTTGTTACTAACTCTTTTGGCTTAATAAGTGGTAAACTTAGCGACTTTATTCCTATATCTCTTTTTTATAAATTTACTAATATTCCTATCCTTTCCAACAAGCCTGATCAAATTCTTTTTAAGCTATCTTATAATGGTGATTTCATTCTTAAAGAGGCTTGGAATTATATTAGAGACGCTCATATTTCATCTAATGTATTTATTAAACTTTGGAATAATATAATATCATCCCGATCTCTTATTCTATTCTTACTTGAGAATTAGAACTTCATTCTTGTTGATTCTTGCTCTGGGATAAAGGTTTTCATTTGCCTTCCAAATGTAATTGTAGATTTCATATTGAAAATGTTAATCATGTTTTGTCAATGATGTGTCCAAATTATGATTTTGGTATGATGATCTTTTTAATACTAACAATTTCTAAGGTTTTCTTTCTTTATATCAATTTCTTGAAGCATGTTTCCAAAAAACTATGAAAGGTCATATCAAAGTTTTAATTTCCATTACCCTTATTAGGTTCATATGGATGGATAGAAATGATGCTAAATATCATGGTATTCCTATGAATCATAAAAGGATTATTACTAGAACCAAAGAAAAAAATTCATGCTTTAGTTAATGCTAATTTAATTAGTAACACTCATTTTAGAGGTTGCAAATTTGTGGCAAAAAAATTGGTTCTTTACTTGCCTGAGATCACCTTCTGTAAAGAAGATAAGATTATATATTGGATAAAATCTCATAATAATATTATGAAAATTAATACATATAGATTTGTCTCTCAGAATACATTTGGTTATGGTGTATTTTTAGGGGTTTTAAAGGTAATGTCATTTGTACTTTTGCTTATCCTCCTAAAGCTTGTTATGTTATCTATGTTGAATTAATCACTGTAAATAAAGCTATTGACATTTCTTTGCTAAAAGGTTTTATCAATATTTGGATTGAAGTTGATGCTCTCTTACTCATTGATATGCTGACTTCTACTAAGATGGGGAATGGAGATTTATTCTACCTTCTTAATCATACTAGAACACTCTTCTCTCAATTTTGCTTTAAAATTTCTCACCTTTGGCATGAAGGAAATGTCTGTGTAGATTATCTAGCTAATCTAAGTGCTAAATTAAATGATCTCACTCTTTATGAACATCATAATTTACCTAGACAGTTGAGAGGCTTGGTTAATCTAGATAACACTAGATTATATTATCTTAGAAATTAAGTTAACTTCGTGTATTTTAGGTTCTCTATGATTTTCTATGTGTGCATTTTCATTTTGCTGCATTTTTTTGGTTGTTTCACACTCTTGTCTAGTTTGTACTGTAGTACTTGGGAGATCTCTTTGAGGTGGTGGCTAGCTATTCAACCAATTTTGTTGGAGAGGTGTTCTCTTTGGTTGACTATTTTATTTAGGGATCTAAATGTCAATAGTTTCTTCATGTAGCCCGATCTTGTCGTGGCCTCCTTATGGGTTATTCCTCTATGTGTTTTTGGCTTTTCTCCTTTCTTAATTAGTTCTAATTTTGCCTCTAATTTTGGCTGGTTGTTTACCTAGGGAGGTTTTTCTACTTCTATTTTTGGGCGTGGTGGGTTCTGCTATTTGCTACTACCCTCTACATGGCTATCTTGGGTGGCTATTATTTGATGGCTACTATCAATCTTTTTACTCTTGAGTTTTTGTTGGGCCTTTTGGTTGTTTTTGTGTTTAGATGGGGCCTTGGTCTATTTTCCTTGCCACTCTGGTTCATTGTATGTGGTTTGGTGGTCCTCCTAGGCTGTAGCATTTCATCTAATTGGGTGATTACCATTTGTTTCTTGGTAGTTTTGGGTGGCTTCCTATTAGTTGTCACTATGCCTGTCTTTCTCTGTGTTGGGATTGCCTCACTTTTGGATTGGCTATTTCTTTATCGGTTTGGCCCTTCTACTACTTTTATATTTGGATGGATGGCTTGTGGTTGGTTGGTTTATTTTGGTTAGTTTTCCTTTTGGTTTTCTTTCAGATCTATTGTTAGCTTGTAGGGTTGACCTTTTGGTGGCTTTTCTTTATTTTGGTTTTGGCCTTATGGTGGTTGGGTGCTGCTATTTTTTTGTGGCTATCTTTCTATTTCTGATGGAGGTATTGTGATTGTCTTTTATTCTTACCTCTGCTATATGGGTTGGAGTGGTGGCTACTATTAGTGTTGGCCTTGACCTCTAATTTGGTTTGGAATTGTTGGTTTCTTGGTGCTAGTTGTAGGTTATTATTTTGGTTTTGGGTTACTGGGTTGGTGACTCTAGTGGGTTTGGTTCTTATTCTGGTTGCTTTATTTTTGGGTGATATCTTAGTAGCTGCTCTTTCATTTATACTATGGTGGTTTTATTGATGCTACTTCCTTTGGACTTTCAGGCTAGGTGTTTCGCCTTTTTTTTATTGTTTTTGTAGGTACAAGAGAATTGTTGACTTTCACTCTTTGGCGGAATGCCTTCATCGAGCTAAGTGGGCTATGATGGCTGGGATGATTTCCCAATTATTTTTTGGTGGTATATGTGTAACCTTTCTTTTAAGTCGGATACTCACATTTATGGTTGCCTGAAGATGGTGACTCACTGAGCCTTATTAGAAATTTTCTCTTATATTGCTCTTTATTATGTGCTAAAGCTTGATTTCTATCAGGCTTACAATTTCTAGTTGCTTGCAAGATTCTTTTACCGGTTCTCTATAGATTTCAAAACCTAGATGTGGATTGTGCAACTCTCAAAAGACTTCTGACCCTAGTAGTGGGCTTTGGCTGATCATCCTATTTCCTGTGTTATTTTTTATTTGTTTTTCATCTATTATTGCTTTTATTTATTTTCCTTGCTTTTGTTGCATTAGATAGGGGATTTTTCTCTCTAGGCTAAATGTAAAAAGAATTAGCCCCTCTTGAGGACCTTGTACTCCTTTTTTTGCGACAATATAATTCCCCCCTTTGTGGGTTTCCTTAAAATCTCTAAATCCTAAATCCTAAATCAAAAACCCAAACCTTAAACCCTAAAACCTAAACCCTAAACCCTAAACCCTAAACTAACCCTAAACTAAGACCTAAACCTAAACTAAATAAAACCTAAAAATAAAATAAATATATAAACCTAAACAAAAATAAAATAGAAAATAAAATAAAATAAAAACCTAGACTAAAACATAAACCTAAATAAATAAATAAAATAAAAAATATAAACTAAATCGTAAACCTACAACCCTAAACCCTAACCACTAAAACACTAAACCCTAAACCCTAAACACTAAACCCTAAACCATAAACCATAAAACCCTAAACCCTAATCCCTAAACCCTACAACCTACAACCCTAAACCCTAAACCATAAACCCCAAACCCTAAACCTTAAACCATTAACCCTAAACCCTAAACCCTAAAAATCTAAACCCTAAACCCTAAACCCTAAATTAACCCTAACCCCTAAAAACCCTAACCCTAAAGCTAAAACTAAACCCTAAACCCTAAACCCTAAACCTAACCTTAGACTCTAAACCCTAAAAACATAAAACCTAAAACCTTAAGCCTTAAAATCCTAAACTTTAAACTATAAACCCTAAACCCTAAACCCTAAAAACCTAAACCTAAACTAAATAAAACCTAAAAATAAAATTAATAAAAAAAACTTATACTAAATAAATAAAATAAAATAAAATAAAAACATAAACTAAAACCTAAACTTAAACCTAAAAATAAAAAGAAAATATAACAAAAAAATAAAAACTAAACTAAAATAAAATAAATAAAAAACTAAACTAAATGAAAAAAATTAAAAAACCTAAAATTAAAAAAGAAAACTAAACCAAAAATAAAAATAAAATAAACCTAAAATAAAATAAAATAAAAACTAAATAAAAGCCTAAACCTAAACAAAAAACCTAAAAATAAAACCTAATAATAAATAAAAAAATAATACCTAAAACCTAAACTAAAAAAAACCTAAACCTAAAATAAAAATAAAGAAATGTAAACTTAAACTAAGATAAATTAAACTAAAATAAGTAAAACCTAAACTTAAACCTAAAATAAACTATTCCTGAACTTAAAATAGAGTAAACCTAAACCTAAACCTAAACTAAATAAAATAAAATAAGCTAAAAATAATCATAAACTTTAAAAAAAAATTAAACCTAAAAATAAACCAAAAATAAAATAAAAGGCTAAACCTAAACCAAAAAAATAAAATTAAGATAAAACTAGACTAAAAAATAAACCTAAACCTAAACTTAAAAAATAAACTAAAATAAAAAACCTAAACTAAAATAAATAAACCTAAGATAAAAAAGAAAAATAAATAAAAATAAAAATAAACCCTAAATCCTAAACCCTAAACCCTCAAACCTAAACCCTAAGCCCTAACCCTAAAAACCTAAAAATGTAAACCAAAGCTGAATTAAACTTAAAAATAAATAAATAAAAAACATAGACCAAAATAAAATAAAAAATAAAATAAAATAAAAATAGAATCTAAAACTTAAACCTAAACCTGAACCAAAACATTAACCTAAAAACCTAAGCTAAAATAAAATAAAAACTAAACTAAAATAAAATAAATAAAAACTGAAACTAAACTAAAAAAAAAACCTTAATAACATAAAAACTAAACCTAAAATAAAATAGAAAAAAATGAAAACTAATAAAAACATAAACCTAAATAATAAACCTAAAAATTAAACCTAAAAATAAATAAAAACTAAAACCTAAACCCTAAACAAAAAAACCCCTAAACCTAAAAAAAAAATAAAAAAAGCATAAATAAAAAAATAAAACCTAAACCTAAAATAAACTAAACAACAAATAAAACCTAAACCTAAATAATAATAAACTAAAATAAAATAAATAAAACTTATACCTAAAGCAAAAATAAACTAAACATAAACCTAAACCAAAACTAAATAAAATAAAATAAACTAAAAATAAACTTAAACCTTAACTAAAAAATAAAACCTAAAAATAAATCAAAAATAAAATAAAACACTAAACCTAAACCTAAAAAAAAAAAATAAAACCTAAACCTAAAAAATAAAATAAAAACAAAACTAAACTAAAAAACATACCAAAACCTAAAAGTAAACCCTAAAATTAAACTAAAAAAAACCTAAATTAAAATAAATAAACTAAACTAAATAAAAAAATAAACATAAATAAAAATAAAAGGTAAAATAAACTGAAATAAATTAAAAATAATCTAAATAAACTAAATAAACCTAAACCTATCAATTTAATTAATTTAAAAAAAAAACCACTAACCCCTGAGCTAACTCTAAACCCTAAACCCTTAACCCTAAACCTTAAAACCCTAAGCCCTATAGCCTTAACACTAAACCCTAAATGTTAAACGCTAAACCCTAACATTATGCCCTAAACCCCAAAACTTAAAATGCTAAAATCCTAAAGACTAAACCCTAAACCCTAAAAAACTAAAAACCTAAACCTAAAGAAAATAAAACCTAAAAATTATATATATATATAATATAATATATATATATATATATATAATATATATATATATATAATATATATATATATATATATATATATATATATATATATAACAACCTAAACAAAGAAGTAAAAAATAAAATAAAATAAACTAAAAACCTAAACCTAAAAATAAAATAATATAAATAAAAACTTAAACAAAAATAAAAAAATTTAAATAAGCCTAAGAATAAAAAACCAAAATAAAATAAAAACTAAATGTAAAATAAAACAAAAATAACCTAAAATAAAATAAATTAAAAACCTAAACCTAAAAATAAAACTTAAAAATAAATAAAAAATGAAACCTATACCCTAAAAAAAAAACTTAAAAAAAAAAATAAAAACAAGCCCACACCAAAACTAAAATAAATAAAACCTAAACCTAAACCTATAAACAAACCTAAACCTAAACTAAAACTAAATAAAATAAAATAAAAATAAACCTAAACTAAAAGTAAAACCTAAAAATAAACCTAAACCTAAACTAAAAAAATAAAACCTAAAAATAAACCTAAAATAAAAACCTAATACCTAAACCTAAAAAAAATAAAATAAAAACCTAAACCTAAATTGAAAAATAAAAAAAATAAAATAAAAATAACACTCCACTAAAAAATAAACATAAACTTAATCATAAAAAATAAACTTAAATAAAAATTGAAACTAAAATAAATAAATCTAAAATAAATAAACTAAACTAAAGAAAAATAAAAAATAAACCTAAATAAAAATTAAAATTAAAATTAAATTTAAATTAAAATAAATTAAATAAACTAACTAAACCTAAACCTACTGGTTTACTTAATATAAAAAACCATAAACCTTAAATCCTAAACCCTAAACCTATAACCCTAAACCCTAAACCCTAAAAGAATAAACCTGAAAACCTTAATCCCTAAACCCTAAACCCTAAACCCTAACCTTAAACCCTAAATCCTAAACTCCAAACCCTAAACATAAACCTAAAGTAAATAAATAAATAAAAAAATAAACATAAACCCAAAAACCTAATAAACTTAAACCTAAACCCTAAGAATGAGCAGAACTTTGATGATAGGAACATCACCATCAAACAAGCTCAGTTTAGATCTAACGATGGAGGCGAAAGTGGAGGCTGCAATTATCACAATGGTGGTGGGGGATCTGGAGGTGCTAGTGGATATGGAGGTGGTGGTCGAAGTAGTGGTGGTTATGGAGGTGGGAGGAACGACAGAGGTTACTGCCGTAGAGGGAGAGATCGAGGATATGATAGTGGATCCTGCTACTTGAGAGGCCTCGATGGTTTTGATAAGAACTAGAGAAATTGAAGATCTGCCCAATCTACTGCTTATGGAACTATGCCTTTACAATAGAGATGGTTTTAGTAATCTAAGATTTTTGATTTATTCTTTGTGTGCTCATTTTTTATCAATGTCATCGCTTGTGTCTTACAAAACTTGGTGTGTTACTTAGCTGATGAAATCAAAAAGAAGAAATATTAAATATAAATTGGTTCTCTATTAAAAAAAAACTAAAAACCTTATACCCTAAACTAAAACTTGAACCCTAAACTAAAAATATAAACCTTAAACCCTAGACCCTAAACCTTAAAATCCCTAAACCATAAACCCTAAACCCAAAATCCTAAACCCTAAAACCCTAAACCCAAAACCCTAAACCATAAAACCTAAACCATAAACCTTAAACCCTAAACCCTAAACCCTAAACCCTATACCCTATACCATAAACTAAACTTAAACCCTAAACCCTAAAATGCTAAAACCCAAACCTAAACTAAATAAAACCTGAAAATAAAATAAATGAATAAACCTAAACCAAAATAAAATAAAAAAGAAAATAAAAGAAAAATAAAAACTAAGACCTAAACCTAAACCTAAACCTAAAAAATATAATAAAAATTTAAAATAAAATAAAAATAAAATAAATAAAAACTTGAACTAAACTAAAAAATAAAAACCTAAATAAAATAAAAACTAAACTTAAATTAAAAATAAAATAATCCTAAAATAAAATAAAATAAAAACTAATTAAAAACCTAAACCTAAAAAATAAACCTAAAAATAAATCCTAAAAATAATAAAAAAATAAAACCTAAACCCTAAACTAATAAAAAAAACTAAACCTAAATTAAAAATAAAATAAACATAACATAAATTAAAATAAGCTGAACTAAAATAAATAAAATATTATCCTAAACCTAAAATAAACTACACCTAAACTAAATAAAGTAAAATAAACTAAAAATAGACCTAAACCTAAATTGAAAAATAAAACCTAAAAATAAACCTAAAAGAAAAAACTAAAACCTAAACCTTAAAAAATAATGTAAAAACATAAACCTAAACCTAAAAATTAAAAATAAAACCTAAACCAAAAAAATAAAATAAAAATAAAACACAAGTAAAAAAATAAACTAAATGAAAACTTAAACCTAAATACTAAACTAAAATAAAAAAGCTAAACTAAAATAAATAAACCTAAAATAAATAAACTAAACTAAATAAAAAATAAACATAAATAAAAAAAAGCTAAAAAAATAACAAATAAATTTAATAAACCTAAACCTACAAGTTTTCTTAATTTAAAAAGTTACAAAAATATAAATAAATAAAATAAAAAAACCCTAACCTAAACCCTAAACCCTAAAAACCTACAACCCTAAACCTAAAAAAAATAAAAATCAAAAATAAAAAAAATTTAAATCTAAAAAACCAAAAAAAAGTAACCCCCCTCCCCCCAAACCAAAGCTCTAAGCCTTTTTCAGCATCCCATTCCAGTCTCGAGCTCTGGCAATTCTTGAATCCTTTTACTTTTTGTTCTCTTTATCATCATTTTTGAGTTCTCAAAATATTTCTTCTCGTTTGGCTTCAGCCTTTGGCTGATCCTTGTTTAGTTCTTAAGTGGCACCATTTGCCATAGCAATGATTTCTGTGAATATTTGGGTAAAACTAAATGCTCCAGCTTCACCAGCTTCCAATTCTTTGGGTATACCTAAACCTTTTGCCTCTAAATCCTTCAAAGATGCCTTATCTGGTAAGGATTCTTCAACTACTTTGATATTTCTTTAAACCTGGTTCATATGACCTTCAAAAGTGTTCTGGCTATTATGTGCTCTGATTTGGAAATTGAAAAACTAGCTGAGCTTTCTACAATCATTGCAAAACTTATGGACCTGATGTCTTAGAAAGTTTTGTTACTCATCCACATCTTGGGAAGAAAGTGGTTAAAGATCCTAAGGTTGTTGGAAAAATTGGAGATTTAAAAAGTGATAAATAAAAATTACTTTAAATGAAAAGGATAATGGTGCTATGAATGATATAAATGATGTCTCTAATGTTGTTCTTAAAGTTTCTAATGTTATTCCTAATGTGAGTGGTAGTGATAAGCTTATTAAAAATGCTTCTGAAATTGTTTTGGAGAGTAATAAAGTTTCGACTGCTATTATTTTTGTTATTCCTGAAAATTTGCAAGTTGATGATTTTTTTTTATTTTAGTTTCAAATTCTAAGGAAATTTGTGTTGTTGAAAATCTAGAAAATGGTTTTTTTATTTCGCCTAATAAAATCTTGGTTTATCATCTTTGAATTTGGGCAAGAATGATGGTATGGAGCTTCTTGATAATGTGCAGCCAAGTGTTTGTTTGCTTAATAAATCTGTTTCTACCCCTTCTTTAAATGTTATTCTGGATGGTACTTTGCTTAGTGATAATTCTCCTTTAATGGATAAAAAGGATTTGTCTTCTTATCAAATGAGATCTTCTCCTAAATCTATTGTTAATAATGATGATAAAACTTTTCTGATGATGAACAAATGGAGAATGAGACCAGTTTTCAAACTATTTTTGTGAAAATGAAAAAGATAGTTTAAAAATTTTCCTCATAAAGTTCCTAGATCTACTCAATCTTCTTCATTTTCTTTGCCTAATAAAAATTAATGTTAAACTTTCTTATTTGGAATGTGAGGGGCATTGGTACTCTTGCTATTAGGAATAGAATTATGAATCTTTGTGGAATTTATAATGCAGTTTCTTGGTTATTCTTGAACCTCTTAATTTTTCTTCTAAAATAATGCATGCGGGAAGGATGATTGGTTTTAGCAACATTTTTTTCAATAGTAATAAAAATATTTGGTTATTTTGGAATAATTCTCTTACTATTTATGTTATGAATGATTTTCATCAAGTTATTAATGTCGATATTTCATTTGGTGATTATAATGGTTTTGGCTCTTTTGTTTATGCTGCTTGAACAATCAAGTTATTAATGTGGATATTTCATTTGGTGATTATAATGGTTTTGGCTCTTTTGTTTATGCTGCTTGTAACAAGTTAGAGAGGAGAATTCTTTGAGATCAATTATCTAGTTTTGCTTCTATTATTAATGATTCCTGGATTGTTGGTGGGGATTTCAATACTGTCCTTTCCTTGAATGAAAGGAAAGGGGGTTCTTTACTAAATTTACATTCAATGGAAGATTTTGCAATTATGATTTTGGATTGAAATCTTCATGATGTTGGTTTCATTGGTTCTCAATTTACTTGGAATAATCATAGATTATGGCAACGGTTGGATCATGCCTTATTTAGTAATTATTGGTGAAACCATTGGCCATTAACTTTGGTGGAGCATCTTAATAGAACTCTCTTGGATCATGTTCCTCTTTTTATTTCCATTAAAGAAGTTGTTCATAGCTATAATATCATTAAAAAATTTTGTTTTCAAAATATGTGGTTAAAAGATAAATGTTTTCTTGATGTTAATGCTTATAATTAGTGTGCTCCTCTTTCTCTTGATGATTTTGCATTTGGTATGATGAGGTTTTGGCTTAAGCGTAAAAGGCTTAAGCATAATATCACTTAGTGGAATAGAAACTATTTTAAAAATCATTTTGATAATATCAATAATATGGAACAAAAGGTGAAAGATTTGGAAGAACATGTTATTACTGATTCTTTTTTTCGTTATAATCTTAGAAGCTAAAGATAATCTCATTAAGTTTTAGGATATGGAGAAGACTTATTGGATACAAAAAGATGCCTCTAAGCATCATTTTGAAGGAGAAAGAAACACTAAATATTTTCATGCTTTGGTAATGAAAAGGAGAGTTCTTAGTTGCATTCATAAAATCAAGAACTTTGATAGTTCTTAGCATATCAAAAAAGAGGATATATTTTCTTCTGCTCTTAATTATTTTAAAGATCTTTTAAATAAAAATTATCAGCTTGAGCATTAATCCAATCCCTCTATCATCCCTTTATTATGTCATAAGGGATAGTTACTCCTCCCATATGATGAAATTAATATTCTTAATGGTATAAATGCTAATTTTTTTGTAGGGTCGGATAGTTACACTACTTTATTCTTTCTAAAAGCTTGGTTCATTATTAAAGTTGATCTTGTTAATGCTGTTGAGGATTTTTTTTCAAAGGAATTATATTCCTAAATATTTTACTAGCATTTCTATTGTTCTTATTTCTAAGAAAGATAATCTTATCTTTTGGAATGACTTTAGACCTACTAGTCTTTGTACCTTTTTCAATAAATTGATTTCTAAAATTTTGACTAATAGGCTTAGTATGTTTTTTTCCTAAGATTATCTCTCTAATCAAACGCGGCTTTGTGAAAGATAGAACTATTTTAGATAACATCTTGCTTATTCAAGAATTGATTCATTATTTGAATGTTAAAACTAGAGCGGGAAATTTACTTTTTAAGCTTGACATCACAAAAGCTTATAATAACATTTCTTGGGATTTTTTTAATAACATTTTAACTTTATTTGGTTTTTCTAGTCATTTTGTTTCTTTGGTTAATAATATAATTAGAAATGTTTGGTTTTCATTAGTTGTCAATTGTGAAAACTTTGGTTTCCTTAATTCCTCTCAAGGTATAAGACCCTCTTTCTCACTTTTATTATTGCGATTGAATATTGGTCTTGTTGGCTTAATCTTTTTTTAGAAGAATTCTAGTATGTATTTCAAGAATCTTGGTGGTTTGGCTATCTCTCATTTAAGCTTTGTTGATGATTTCATAATATTTTGTAATGGCTCATTACATTATGTTAAAAAGCTTATGGTTTTTTAAATAAATTTGAAAAGGAAAGTGGCCTTTTGATTAGTACTCATATAAGTTATTTTGTCACTTCTACTTCTATTTTTGTTCATAGAATTAATAAAATAAAGGATATCACTAGTTTTTCTCGTCAAAATCTTCCTATTAAATATTTAGGCTCCCCTTTATATTGTGGTCAGAGGAGATCCCATCTCTTTGATGAGTTAATTCATAATATTCAAAATAAAATTTCTACCCTTTGATTTCATTATTTTATCTTTCGGTGGTAGATTAATTATTATTAAAAGTATTCTTTATTCTCTTCCTTTTTATCTATTACTTAATATTGTTCCAACTTCTCTTATTCTTATCTGGATTAAAAGACTTTTTAATAAAAATTTTTGTGGTTCTAGGAATTCGACCAAAAGTCTTCATTGGACTTTTTGGTCCAATATGTGTGGTATTATTTATGAAGGTGGCCTTGGGTGCAGATCTTTGATGGACTCCACCAATGTTTTTTCTTATAAACTTTGGTGGAATTTTCATAAAAATGAAAATCTTTTGGCCAAATTTATGAAATTTAAATATTACAAAGGTAAGCATCCTTTGATTTGCAATTATAAACATGGTGATTCTATTGTTTGAAAATGGCTCTGTGATATTAAATGGAAAGTGGAACCTCTCATTTTTTGGGGTATTAATAATGAGTTTTCCTTCTTTTGGCAAGATAACCGGATCAGGGACTTTTCCATTGATTCTTTGGTTAATAACCATTCTATTATTTATAATGGGGAATGGAATTTTTCTTTTTTAAATGAGTTGATTCCTGCTTTCATTAGTAATAACATCATTAATATTCCTATTGATGGTAATTTTTTGTTCAGATTATTTTTAATTTTTCTAGTAATGGAGGATTTTCTTTTAAAGATACTTGGCATTATGTTAAAGTTAAAAAAATCCACTTCTCCTATTTTTCTTTAAATTTGGAATAATATTATTCCTACTTCTTACTCTATTCTTGTGTGGAGAATTTTAAGGGATTATATTATTGTTGACTCTTTACTTTGGGACAAAGGTTATTATCTACCTTCCAAATGCATGTGTTGTTTTAATATTGAGAATGCTAATCATGTTTTTGTTAATGGTGCAATTGCCTCTAAAGTTTGGGGTTGGTATGAGGATTTATATAATTTAAGTTATTTTAATGGCAATTTAATGTTAATGCAACATCTGGATGCTTATTTTCTTAATACTGTTAAAGGGCATATCAAAATTGTTGTGGCTATTACATTGATTTGGTTTATTTAGCTTGATAGAAATGATGCTAAACATCGTGATGTGCCTATGAACCATAAGAGGATTATTGCTATGACTAAAGAAAATATTTCTTCTTTACATAAGGCTGTTCTTCTCAATAGTACTAATTTTAGAGGGTGCATGTTTGTTGCCTCTAAATTGGGTATCAGTTTTCCATATTGTGACTCGTCTCTTAAATATAAAATTATTCATTAGATTAAGCCTCCTAATTGTTGTATTAAAATTAATACTAATGGATCTGTTGCACATAACAAGTCAGGTTGTGGTGGTATTTTCAAAAACAATCATGGGAATATTATCTTCGCATTTTCCACTCCTCTTTCTACTAAATCAGTTATTTTTGTTGAATTGATGGCTATTTTTTATGTTCTTAAGCTTTGATTGGAGAGAAATTTTAAAGCTATTTGGTTGAAATATGATGCTAAGATGTTTGTTGCTAGGATCAATTCTAACCATGAGGGTAATGTTGGGCTTTTCTATTTAATTAAAAATATTAAAGCTATTATCCCTAAACTTTCTTTTAAAATTACACATATTTTAAGAGAAGGTAACTCTTGTGTTGATTTTTTAGCTAGTTTGGGGTGCAATCTCTCAGACTTTAATTTGTTTACCAATGATAATATTCTTAAGCATTTAAGAGGTTTATCTAATTTAGATAAATTAGGTTTTCTTAATGTTATATTCTTTTAGATTTTCTTTATTTTTCTTTAGCTGTTTGATTTTCCATTGGCTGGTTTGGCCTGGTTGTTTTGTTGGCCTTTGTTAGAACTTTGAGGCCTTGTCTCCTACTTTGTGTATTGCTTTTTGTTTTGGATTTTCTTTTTCGTGGTTGGATTTCTTTTGTTTTTTGTTGGCTTTTATGCTTATATTTTTCCATTTGTTTTATGTCGGTTTGTTTGGTTGGTTGGGCTTTTCTTTATGGTTTTGTGGCTTGCTTGCTGTTACTTGTTGTTTGGTTTGTAGGGGTTTGATGGTGGCTATTTTTCTTTGGTTGTTGCTCCCGCTATTCTTTGTGTTAGCGTTTGATGGCATTAGAACCTTGTTATTAGTTATGTTAGTCGAGGTAAGTTTGGCTATGATGGCTGGAATGTTTTATTCATTATATTTTTTTTGGTAGAATTATTTGTGATTTTAAGCCATCTTTTGGAGTTTGGATGCTCACAAATTTTGTTGTTCCTTTAGTTGATTGTGACTGAGTTTGAGCCTTGTCCATGGATTTTATTTCTTTTCTCTCTTTATGTTCTTACATTCTTTTCATCATTTTTCTTAAATTATCTCTGCTTAAGTTTCTTGTTAGTTTTTTTTTCAGATCTTGGGTTCTTACAGGTGGTTTGTGATCAACTCAGAGGGTTTCAGTGTTATTGCTGAGTTTTCTCTCTTTTCTTTTTGCTTTTCTTTTTCTCTTGTATTAGTTGATTTATCTCTTTAGGCTTTATTGTAGCTCTTTGAGCAATAGCTTTGAGATTTATCTCTTTTTAAGGACTTTCTAATCCTTTTCTTGAGGCAATAAAATTTTCCCTTTTTTGGAAAAAAAACCCTAAACCCCAAACCCTAAACCCTAAACCCTAAAAAACCTAAAAACCTAACCCTAAACTAAATAACCGAAAAATAAAATAAATAAATAAACCTAAACCTAAATAAGATAAGTAAAATAAAATAAAATAAAACCTAAACTAAAACCTAAACCTAAAACTAAACCTTAAAATAAACTAAAATAAAAAAAAAACTAAATGAAAATAAATAAATAAAAACCTAAACTAAACTAAGAAAATAAAATAAACCTAAAATAAAAAATCTAAACAAAATAAAACCTAAACGTAAAATAAAAATAAAATAAACTTAAAATAATATAAAATAAAAACTAAATAAAAAACTAAACCTAAAAAATAAACCTAAAAATAAATAAAAATAAAACTTAAACCCTAAATTAAAAAAAAACCCAAAAAATAACCTAAACCTAAAATAAAAATAAAATAAACAAAGTAAAATCAACCTAAACTTAAACTAGAATAAACTAAAATAAAAAAAATAAAACCTAAACCTAAACCTAAAATAAACTAAACCTAAACATAAACCCAAACCAAATTAAATAAAATAAACTAAAAATAAACCTAAACCTAAACTAAAAAATAAACCTAAAACCTAAACCTAAAATTATAATATAAAAACCTAAACCTACACCTAGAAATAAAAAATAAGACCTAAACTTAAAAAATAAAATGAAAATAAAACTCTACTAATAAAATAAACCAAAACCTAAACCTAAAAATAAATCTAGAAAATAAACTAAAACAAAAACCTAAAATGAAATAAATAAACTAAACTAATTAAAAATAAAAATAAACCTAAATAAAAATAAAAATATAAAATACCTAAAATAAATAAAAAATAAACTAAATAAATTAAATAAACCTAAACTTACCAGTTTACTTAATTTTTAAAAGGAAAAAAAAACCATATACCATAAACCATAAATCCTAAACCCTAAACCTTAAACCTACAAAACCCTAAACCATAAACAATAAAAAACCCTAAACCCTTAAAGCATAAAACCTAAAACCCTAAACCCTAAACCATAAACCCTAAATCCTAAACCCTAACCATAAACCCTAAACCGTTAACACCAAGCCCTAAACCAAAACCTAAACTAACTAAATAATATAAAAAATAAACATAAATCCTAAAACCTAATAAACCTAAACCTAAACCCTAAGAATAGGTAGAAGCTTGAGGGTAGGAACATCACTGCCAACTAGGCTTACCTAGATCTCGCATGGAGGCAAGGCGAGGTAGTTATCGTAGTGTTGGTGGGGATCTGAGGTGGGTGGATATGGAGGTGGTAACAAGCAGTGGAGGTGGGAGGAGCAATAGAGGTTACAACCATGGTGGGGGTAGAGGGAGAGATCGGGGATATGATGGTGGATCCCACTACTCGAGAGGCTGGGGTAGTTCTAATGGGAACAAGAGAAACCGAAGAATGACCCATCCGATCTACTACTTATGGAACTGTGTCTTTACAATAGAGACAGCTCTAGTTACCTAAGGTTTTTGATTTGCTCTATGTGCGCTCATTCTAATCTATGTCATCGCTATGTCATAGAAAACTAGGTGTGTTACTTGGTTGATGAAATCAAATAGAAGAAATGTTGAATCTGAATTTATTCTCTTTGAAAAAAGAAATTCCAAAAACCCTAAACCCTAAACTAAACCTAAATGCTAAATGTAAAATGTACCCATAACCCTATACCCTAAATCCCAAAAACCTTAAACCTTAAACCCTAAACCCTCAACCCTAAAATCTTAAATCCTAAACCTAAAACCTATACTCTAAACCCTAAGCCCTAAACCCTAAATCCAAAACCAAAAAAAAAAAAAAATCAAACCCCAAACACTATACCCTAAACCACAAACCCTAAACCTTAAAACTTAAACTAACCCTAAACCCTAAACCCTAAAAAGCTAAAAACCTAAACCTAAATTAAATAAAACCTTAAAATAAAATTAATAAAAACCTAAACCAAAATAAAATAATAAAATAAAATAAATTAAAAACATAAACTAAAACCTAAACCTAAAGCAAAACCATAAAATAAAATAAATAAATAAAATAAAACTAAAATAAAATAAAATAAATAAAAACCTAAACTAAACTAAAAAATAAAAAACTTAAATATAATAAAATGTAAATGTAAAATAAGAATAAAATAAGCCTAAAATAAAATAAAATAAAAACTAAATAAAAACATAAACCTGAAAAATAAACCTAAATATAAAACATAAAAATAAATAAAAAATAAAACCTAATCCCTACACTAAAACAAACATAAACCTAAAATAAAAAAAACAAATAAACCTAAACCTAAACTAAAATAAACTAAACCTAAACTCTAACGTAAATAAAATAAAATAAAGTAAAAATAAGCCTAAACCTAAACAAAAAAATAAAACCTAAAAATAAACCTAAAATAAAAACCTAATACCTAAACCTAAAAAAATAAAATAAAAACCTAAACCTAAACCAAAAAAATAAAAAATAAAACCTACACCTAAGAGATAAAATAAAAATAAAACTAAACTACAAAATAAACATAAACCTAAACCTAAGCCTAAAAAATAAGCTAAAATAAAAAACCTAAACACAAATAAATAAACATAAAATTAATAAACTAAACAAAATAAAAATTTAAAAATAAACCTCAATAAAAATATAAAATAAAATAAATAAATTAAATAAAGCAAAACATTGGTTTACTTAATTTAAAAAAACCTAAACCCTAAACGCTAAACACAAAATCTTAAATCTAAACCCTAAATCCTAAACCCTAAAACTAACCCTAATCCCTAAACCATAATCCCAAAACATACACTAAACCGTAAAAAAACCTAAAACCTAATCCCTAAACTAACACTAAACCATAAACCCTAAACCTTAACATAAACCCTAAATATTAAACCTTAAACAAACCCTAAACCCTAAACCATAGACCCTAAAAATCATAAATAATGAACCTTAAACCCTAAACCCTAAACCCTAAGGTAACCCTAAACCCTAAACCATAAAAACCCTAAACCCTAAACCCTAAAAATTAAACCTTAAACCCTAAACCCTGAACCCTAAACCTAAACCCCAAACACTAAAATCCTAAACCCTAAAACACTAAACCCTAAACCCTAAACTCTAAATCCTAAAAGCTTAAAAACCAAAAAATCTAAAAAGCTAAACCTAAATTAAATAAAACATAAAAAATAAAATAAATAAATAAACTTAAACCTAAATACAATAATAAATAATAAATAATAAAAACCTAAATGAAAACCTAAACATAAACCAAAACCTAAAAATAAAAAAAATAAAAAATAAAAATAAACTAAAATAAAATATATAAAAACCTAAACTAAACTAAATAATAATATAAACCAAAGAATAAAAAGCCTAAATAAAATAAAAACTAAATGTAAAATAAAAAATAAACCTAAATTTAAAATCTAAAAATTAATAAAAAATAAAACCTGAATGCTAAACTAAAAAAAAAAAACCTAAACCTAAAATAAAAATAAAATAAATAAAATAAAATAAACCTAAAACTAAACTAAAATAAATAAAACCTAAACCTAAACCTAAAAGAAACTAAACTTAAACCTAAACCTAAATTAAATAAAATAAAATAAACTAAAAATAAGCCTAAACTTAAACTAAAAAATAAAACCTCAAATAAAAACTTAAAACCTAAACCTAAAAAATAAAATAAAATCCTAAACTAAACCTAAAAATAAAAAATAAAACATAAACCTAAAATTAAAATAAAAATAAAACTCAACTAAAAACTAAAACTAAATCTAAACATAAACCAAAAAATAAACAAAAATAAAAAACCTAAAGGAAAATAAAAAAAAACTAAATAAAATAAAAATTTAAAATAAACTAAACTAAATATATTAAATAAACCTCAACCTACCGGTTTACTTAATTTAAAAAAAAACTTTAAACCCTAAACCCTAAAAGTATAAAACCTAAAACCCTAAACCCTAAACCCTAATCTCTAAAACCTAAAACCTAAACCCAAACCCTAAACCCTAAACCCTAACCCCAAACACTAAACCTAAACCTAAACCTAAAGTAAATAAATAAATTAAAAATAAACCTAAACCTAAACCCTAAGAATGGGCAAAACCTTGATGAGAGGAACATCACCATCAACCATCGGCCTAGATCCCGATGGAGGCGGAAGCGAGGGTTATCATAGTGGTGGTGGGGGATCTGGAGGTGCTGGTGGATATGGAGGTGGTGGTCACAGCAGTGGTGGTTATGGAGGCAGGAGGAGCAACAGAAGTTACAACCATGGTGGGGGCAGAGAGAGAGATCGGGGATATGATGATGGATCCCCGCCGAGAGGCGGGGTGGGGAACAGAGAAATCAAGAATGACCCATCTATCTCTTATGGAACTGCGTCTTTATATAGACAGCCTAGTTATCTAAGATCTTTGATTTGCTCTATGTGTGTTCATTCTAATCTTTGTCATCGCTTGTGTCCAAGAAAACTTGTTGTGTTGCTTGGTTGATGAAATCAAATAGAAGAAATGTTGAATCTGAATTTATTCTCTGTTAAAAAAAAATTCCAAAAACCCTAAACTGTAAACTTAAACTTGAATACTAAACCTAAAACCTAGACCCATATCCCTATACCATAAATCCCAAAAACCTTAAACCATAAACCCTAAACCCTAAACCCTAAAAACTTAAATCCCTAACCTAAAACCTAGACCCTAAACCCTAAGCCCTAAACCCTAAATCCAAAACCCAAAAAAAAACAAACCCCAAACACTAAACCCTAAACCCCAAACCCTAAACCCTAAACCTTAAACTAACCCTAAACCCTAAACCCTAAAAGGCTAAAAACCTAAACCTAAATTAAATAAAACCTTAAAATAAAATTAATAAAAAACCCTAAACCAAAATAAAATACTAAATAAAATAAATTAAAAACATAAACTAAAACCTAAACCTAAACCTAAACCAAAACCATAAAAGAAAATAAACAAAAAAAAAACTAAACTAAAATAAAATAAATAAAAACCTAAACTAAACTAAAATAATAAAAAACTTAAATATAATAAAACCTAAATGTAAAATAAGAATAAAATAAGCCTAAAATAAAATAAAATAAAAACTAAATAAAAACCTAAACCTGAAAAATAAACCTAAATATAAAACATAAAAATAAATAGAAAAATAAAACCTAATCCCTACACTAAAAAAAAACTTAAACCTAAAATCAAAAATAACAAATAATCCTAAACCTAAACTAAAATAAACTAAGCCTAACCCTAAAGTAAATAAAATAAAATAAAGTAAAAATAAGCCTAAACCTAAACTAAAAAATAAAACTTACAAATAAACCTAAAATAAAAACCTAATACCTAAACCTAAAAAAATAAAATAAAAACCTAAACCTAAACCAAAAAAATAAAAAATAAAACCTAAACCTAAGAGATAAAATAAAAATAAAACTAAACTCCAAAATAAACATAAACCTAAACCTAAGCCTAAAAAATAATCTAAAATAAAAAACCTAAACTCAAATAAATAAACATAAAATTAATAACCTAAACTAAATAAAAATAAAAAATAAAACTCAATAAAAAATATAAAATAAACTAAATAAAGCAAAACATACTAGTTCACTTAATTTAAAAATCCCGAAATTCTAAACCCTAAACACAAAATCCTAAACTCTAAACCCTAAACCCTAAACCATAATCCCAAAACCTACATTAAACCCTAAAAAATCCAAAACCTAATCCCTAAACTAACACTAAACCATAAACCCTAAACCTTAACCTGAACCCTAAACCCTAAACCTTAAACCCTAAACAAACCCTAAACCCTAAACCATAAACCCTAAACCCTAAGGTAACCCTAAACCCTAAACCCTAAAAACCATAATCCCTAAAGCCTAAAAATTAAACCTTAAACCCTAAACCCTATACCCTAACCCTAAACTCCAAACACTAAAACCCTAAACCCTAAAACCCTAAACCCTAAACCCTAAACTCTAAACCCTGAAAACCTAAAAACCTAAAATCTAAAAAGCTAAACCTAAACTAAATAAAACATAAAAAATAAAATAAATAAAATAACCTAAACATAAATAAAATAAAAAATAATAAGTAATAAAAAGCTAAATGATAACCTAAACATAAACCTAAACCTAAAAATAAATAAAATAATAAATAAAAATAAACTAAAAAAAGATATATAAAAACCTAAACTAAACTAAATAATAATATAAACCTATGAATAAAAAACCTAAATAAAATAAAAACTAAATGTAAAATAAAAATAAACCTAAAAATAAAATCTAAAAATAAATTAAAAAAACCCTGAACGCTTAACTAAAAAAAACCTAAACCTAAAATGAAAATAAAATAAACTTAAAACTAATCTAAAATAAACTAAACTAAAATAAATCTAAGGAAACTAAACTTAAACCTAAACCTAAACTAAATAAAATATAATAAACTAAAAATAAACCTAAACTTAAACTAAAAACTAAAACCTAAAATAAAAACCTAAAACCTAAACCCTAAAAAATAAAATAAAATCCTAAACCAAAACCTAAAAATAAAAAATAATACATAAACCTAAAAATAAAATAAAAAGAAAACTCAACTAAAAAATAAACCTAAATCTAAACATAAACCTAAAAATAAACTAAAATAAAAAACCTAAATGAAAATAAATAAACTAAATTAAATAAAAATTAAAAATAAAATAAATAAAATAAAAAAACTAAACTAAATATATTAAATAAACCTAAACCTACCGATTTACTTAATTTAAAAAAAACTTTAAATCCTAAACCTTAAAAGCTAAACCCTAAAAGCATAAAACCTAAAACCCTAAACCTTAAACCCTAATCTCTAAAACTTAAAACCTAAACTCTAACCCTAAACCCTAAACCCTAAACCCCAAACACTAAACCTAATCCTAAACCTAAAGTAAATAAATAAATTAAAAAATAAACTGAAACCTTAACCCTAAGAATGGGCAAAACCTTGGCGAGAGGAACATCACCATCAACCGCTCGCCTAGATCTGATGAAGCCAAAGGATGGTTATCACAAGGGTGGTGGGGATCTGTGTTGGTGGATATGGAGGTGGTGGTCGCAACAGTGGTGGTTATGGAAGTGGGAGGAGCGATGGAGGTTACAACTGACGTGGTGGCAGAGGGAGAAATCGAGCATATGATGGTGGATCCCGCTACTCGAGATGCCGAGGTGGTTCTAATCAAAACTAGAGAAACTGAAGAATGGTCATTCCAATCTACTGCTTATGGAACTGTCTTTATAATCGAGATGGTTTTAGTTATTTAGGCTTTTTGATTTTCTCTATGCGTGCTCATTTTTTCTATGTCATCACTTATGTATAAAAACTTGGTTTGTTACTTGGTTGATGAAATTGACAAAAAATAAATGTTGAATTTGGATTTTTTTCTCTATTAAAAAAACCTAAAATCCTTAAACCCTAAACTAAAACCCTAAACCCAAAAACCATAAACCCTAAACCCTGAACGATAAAACCTACATGCTAAACACTAGACCCTAAAACCTAAACCCCAAACCCTAAACCATAAACCCTAAACTAACCCTAACCCTAACCCTAACCCTAAGAAATAATAATAATCAAAATTAAAAATTAAAAAATTAAAAAAAATTCAAAAAAACATTTTAAAAAAAACCCTAAACTAACCTTAAACCCTAAACCCTAAACCCTAAACCCTAAAAAACTAAAAACCTAAACTTAAGTAAAATAAATCTTAAATTTGTAATAAATAAAAAACCTAAACCAAAATAAAATAAAAAATAATTAAATTAAAACTAAAACCTAAACCTAAACCTAAGCCTAAAAAAATAAAATAAAAAATAAAGACTAAAATAAAATAAAATAATTGAAAACTTAAACTAAACTAAAAAATAAAAAACTTAAATAAAATAAAAGCTAAATCTAAAATATAAATAAAGTAAACCTAAAATAAATTAAATTAAATACTAATTAAAAACCTAAACCTAAAAAATAAACTCTAAATAAATTGAATAAACCTAAACCTACCAATTTACTTAATTTAAGAATAAAAAATAAAAAATAAAAATGTCCTAATCATAAACCCTAAATCCTAAAACTAATAACAAACCTACAACCTTAAACCATAAATCCTAAACTTACAACCCTAAACTCTAAACCCTAAACTCTTAACCTAAACCCTAAACCCTAAACCCTAAAACCCTAAATGCTAAATGAAAAAACCTAAACCCTAAACCCTAAAATCTACAACCCTAAACCTGAAACCCTAAACCTTAAAATCTACAACCCTATACCTGAAACCCTAAACCCTAAAACCTAAACCCTAAAACCCCTAAACCTTAATCTTTATACCCTAAACACTAAACCCCAAACCTTAAACCCTAAACTAACCTAAACCCTAAACTAACCCTAAACCCTATACCATAAACCCCCTACAACCCTAAATCTTAAACCCTAAACCTTATAATACTAAACCCTAAACCCTAAACCCTCAAAATCCTAAACCTAAAGCCTAAGCACTAAACCATAAACCATAAACCCTAAACTCTAACCCTAAACCCTAAACCAAAAACCATAAACTTATTTTCACATTTTGGCCTAAGCTGGGTTAAGTTTTTGACCTTTTACTTTTGGGTTGGCTTGGTGGTTCTTATATTTCTAGCTTGGGTTGGCTTGGTTTTCTCAGCTTGATGACTGTTATCTTCTTTACCTTGTTACTCTGGTTGCTGATGGATGAGATGGTTTCTGCTCTGGCTTTATTCTATTTTTTTGCATTGGTTGGTTCGTTAGCTCTCCTCTTGAACTCAAATTACTTTTTGCTAGTTTTTTATGGTTGAATGTGTGGCCTTCCTAGTGGAAACAATTATTGGTTATTGCCTTTTCGGGCCATCTTTTGGAAAGTTTCATGGCTGCTTTTTTGGGGGTTGCCTCCCAGTTCCTTATTCTTTGTTGTTAGATCCATCTTTTTCCTGGTTTTGTGTTTGGTTATTCTCCTAGGATTAGCCTCTATTGGGTGCATTATTTGCAACAGGTTTTATGTTATTATTATGCTTGTTGTTGGCTTAGTCTTTATTATTGAGGAAGTTTGGTTTTTTGGTGTCTTTTCTCTATTGCCTTTTGTGGTTTGCTTCTTTTGGACCTATTGTATGGTGCTTTTTGGTTTTCTACTTTTCTTGTTCTTGGGATGCTTCTTTATTGGTTTGCTTATGATGGGTTGTTCTGGTAGTTTCCTTATGCTATTTTACAGCTATTTGGTTGAGGACTTTTAGTTATCCTTGGAATCTTGGTTGTTTTGATTTTTCCTTGTTGGTTTTTTTCCTTCTTCTTGACAATTTTGGTGCATTTTTTGTCTTTGCGTTTATTTTTTGATCCTTTTGGATTGGACTTTTTCATTACAGTGGTTGGTGGCCCCACTTTTAATATTTTATCTTAGTGATTTGCACTTCTTATGTTTCCTTCTTGATGGTTTCATTTCACTTTAGTCATGTGGTTTCACCGGTTTGGCTTGGTGGGCTACATGTTGGGATTGCTTGATGGCTCTATCTTGGTTTTGTTCATTATTTCTCTAATAATTGGCATGGGTGCATTTTTATCAGTTCATTTCCTTAGTTTGGAGCTTGGATGAGTTTTGATAATATTGTTGTTGGTGTTCGACTTTATTTTAGCCTCTCTTTAAGTTATTATGATTAGTTTATTGTGGTTTTTATTTTGTGGTTTTAGATTGGTTCTTTGTTTTCTTTTATTTAATGGTGTAAAATCTAGAACTCATGGAGGCCTTGGATGTTTTCTTATATATCAATTATCTAGCTATGATGGCTATGATGTTACTTCTTCTCTTTGGTTGGAAGCATTACATATGATTGTAACACTTCTTTATGAAGTTTGGATGCTCAAATGTATTGTTGCCCCTTGGGATGATCCTAATTGAGCCTGAGCCTTCTCATTCTTAGCTCTCTCCTTTTCTTCTCTTTGTCCTTATCCAGTTTAGCTATTACTTTTGCCTCTGTAGTGTTTTGCAAATTTCTTTTACAGGTTAGAACTTTACAAAGGGAATCATGAACTACTGCTGACTCATCCTTTTACTATTTTTAGGATTTGTTTTAGTCTCTATCTTTTCTCTTATGCTTTTTATTTGTATTTGCTCTTTTGTTTTCTTTTCTTCTAATGTACTTAGATGGGGTTTAGCTCTTTAGGTTTCTTGTATCTTTAAGTAAAATTTTGAGCTTTTATTTTAAGGTTGTATTTTTCCTTTTATGGTAATAAAATTCCAACTTTCCCCAAAACACTAAATCCTAAACCACAAAAAAACCTAAAACCCTAAACCTAAACCTTAAACCTAAACCCAAACCCTACTAAACACTAAACCCTAAATCAAACCCTAAACCCAATCCTAAATTAAAGCCTAAACACTAAATCCTAAACCCTAAACCTTAACCAAACCTTAAAATTTAAACCATAAAGCATAAAACATAAAACCTAAACCCTAAACCTTGAACCCCAAACTAAAACTAAACCTTCTAAAGCAAATAGAGCTTTTTATAATAAAATCCTATGTATGAAGGTAATGCATGTCTTACCTTGCTAATCTTGGAAGATTGGATGACATAAATTTTTGGTCAACACATCAAATGTTGCATGGTTTGGTTAATTTAGAAATATGATTATCAAAATTATCTATTTTTTGGGTGTTACATTACATGTTTATGCAATCAACTTATTTAGTTTGTAGATTTTCTTGATGCTAATTATATTTGGTTAATTATCACTATGAATGTTGGATTACTTATACCTTATTTGGGGTTTTTTAATAGCTATTTTATTCTTTTTTTGGTAAGGTTTCTCTTATAGAGGAGAAGATTATTTTATGCTTTTCTTTTGCTTTCATACTTCTTGCTATCATTATTCTTTATGGGTCTATTATAATTTTCCATTATATAATTAAGGCTATGCTTTCTCTTTTTTAATATGTTCATGGCCTATGAATTTGCTATCTCATTATGTAATTGCTATAATTTTATGACTTATGGTCTTGAATTTATCTGCTTTT
Organism: Cymbidium sinense; assembly: GCA_021442155.1. Taxonomy (NCBI): domain Eukaryota; kingdom Viridiplantae; phylum Streptophyta; class Magnoliopsida; order Asparagales; family Orchidaceae; genus Cymbidium; species Cymbidium sinense. Next base: position 49,419,996 of record CM038220.1, on the reverse strand, counting down.
CTCTCTATAATGATTTATGCTATATAACCTATTCCATTATATATCTTAATAACCTTCCTATTAGTATCTTGCGATGGGTTTTATTCTTGATTTCATTTCATCCTATTTTTGTGATGTTAATGGTCAGGTTTACTTTTGTCTTGAAGGATTTCAATGATCTTTTCTTGAACCCTTTCAAGTCTATAGTCTTTTTATTACTAATTTATCTTATGGTGGGTGCAACAATTGTTTTGCTATTTTAATTATTGGCGATTATGGTCTTTTAATTGATTAGGGGTTATTTCTAATTTTCTTCTTTTGCTTTGATTTGGTGCTACTTATCATATGGAATAAATTTGTTGCTATTTATTCCATCTTTTGTATAGACTGTAGGTCATTATCTTATGAAATAACAATGGGTGGTTCATGGTCATAATTGTTATATCATATTTGTTGTCTTGGTTATTTGTTGTCTTGGTTTTTTTTGGGTTCTTATAATCTCATCTCCCAAATAGATGGAGAGACATATTATACCATTATTATTATTATTATTTTTAGCTTGATTGGACTTTCTTTTTGTCTTCTTTCTATCATTTTACTAAGTTGTTGGCTTAACTATATGTGCTTTTCTTCCTTGAGATGTTGTCAAATCAGATTTAACTTATTAATAATATGGCTTTGATTTTATTTGTTGCCTTTGATTATACACTACAAGGTTACTAACTAATATTATAAATCAATTGTTTTTATCATACATGTTATCTTTTTTGTTGTCTTTTAATATCTTTTTGATTCAATGTTGGCTTTCTTAGTTAAATTAATAATTTTATTTATTTTATATTGGTTTATCTTATGGTGGGTGCAATAATTATTTTCTATTTTATCTTGACTCACACTTTAACATGAAAACAAAAGATGTTAATGATTGTCTTTGTTGTTGATAATGATTTTTGTATCACATATATGTGGATACTTAATCTTATTATTTTTTCTCTTGAATTAGACTTTTAGATCTCATGAGTCATCTACATGGTTATTATTTTAATTTGATTCATATTCTATCCATTTGTTGTCTTTGCTTTCTTGATATCTTGGTTGTTGCTAATGATTATCATTTTATGTCATCTTTATTCAACCATCTTTATTTGTTTATTTTTATTTACGATGGGATACATTTATTTGTATTCTTGTACAATAATCATGAACATTCTAACATTAAGAAAAATTAATTAAAACAAAAAAAAGAAAAAACCTAAACCCAAATTGAATTAAATCTAAACCTAACATCAAATAAATACAAAGTAAACCAAAATAAAACACAAAAAACATAAACCCAAATAAAAAGAAAGGGTAGAATTGATGCAAGAACATCATCAACTTTTTATTAAATCTAGTGGAAAAGCAATGATTTTTGATTAAATCTAGATACTAGTGGATATAGGTGTTCAAGTATTTCAAAACATAATTTCATTTTAAGAGATAATATAATGGTATTCTAAAATCCTATTTTATGGATAAATTGAAGAACATCAATTTGATCTATTATAAATTGTGTCTTTATAGAGATAATTTAGTTATCTAGGATTTTTGATTTTTTCTCTATGATCATTTTTTGTCAATATCATCATAATGTCTCAAAAAAATTTGTTGTTTTTATTTTTAATGTGAATACCACATGATCTTATACTTTGAAATGATTATGACATTAAATAAATATGCATTTTTTAAGATAATTATCATATAATGGATAATCATCTAATAAGACTTTAAGGCATGATGTCTTTGAATGTACCATGAATTTAATTTACATGAAAAAGTAAATTAGATTTATATTAATATTCATTAATTCCAAGGCAATCATTTATTGCATGAAGGGATGTGATAAAGAATATCTCAATTGAGTAGCAATTAAATTCAAGATTTACTATATAGATTAGTTGTATTAAAAAAAATCAATAAAACTCATAAGAATTAAAAAATGAAATAAGTAGGGAATGCTCTTGATATTAGGAAACTTAGTGAGATAATCCACTTTTCTTAGGATGTCAAATGACCTCCTTAAGGCTAGCTAAAGCATCATATTCATAGGATGTCCAGACTATATACTACTTTACTTAGATACATGCACATGTATTCATAATTTGGAGAATGAAAATCATGAAAAAATGATATTTAATTTGATTGAATCATTTATGTATATGAATTAAGCTCATCCAATTCTAGTATTTGATACATAAAATTAAATCAAATGGGTATGTCTTGTTAAACTAGAGAAGTGGTAATTTATGACCTCATTGGGGCTAAGTAAAGCATCATATTTAGGATATCAACTATACCCATTAACATTCTCACTTACATAAAGTAATACATGAATAAAAGGAAAGGAGCTTCACTTTATGCATTTAAGCTATAATCAGATGCATCTTTTATGTATTTATAACTAGTAATCTTAGCATATGTAACCATTCATTTATAATCTTAGGATGTTTGGATTTAATAGTGATAATAACCACACATATTATAAATTAAATCAACACATTAAGCTTGACATAAAGGAAACCATTTGACTTAATTAATTTTGAAAAGATGAATGTATGATTTCAAATGACATACAACATTTAACATGATTGATGAATGAGCATAAACATGTGATTTTATTCAATTAAATTAATTCGAGGATAATCAAACAAATATTTAAAGAAAATCAAGGCTTTTTTAGATCACTTTCAATTTCATATTTGATTTGGTTTGAAAATGGGAAAGTTTACTGATCCTAACCCATTCCCATGTTTGTGATTTAATTTGTTTAATGAAAAGTAATTAAGTTGATTTTATGGTTAATTAGGTTGTATGCATTAAATCCATTAATTAATTAACCCTTACCTATGTTGCCTTAATTTAATTAACCAAGTAATTATGATCCAACATGATATGTACATACATTGGAAATTAAATCATTAATGAACCAAAGAAATGCAAGAGGCCTAATGCAATTTGCTCATAATTAGTGAGTAATTAAGTTAAGAAACTTAATTAAGTACTTTCATGGTTTTCCCACACATGTGGGTTAACCATAATTTTCCTTAAATTGTCTTTTGAACTCTAAGATCTACAATTGATTAATTAAGATTCCATGTGATTATAGTTTCAAATTGATTAATTAAGTAATTTAATTAATGAACCATCAATTAATCCCAAATTAATTAATTTCCATTCAAGTAAAATGGACTTGGGGAAAAGATTGGGAAAGAGGTCAATCTCATTCCACATGCCCATTCACTATTTCATGATTAGCAAGCTTAATTAATTTTTTTTTCTTGGTGTTTAAATAATTAATTGCTTAATTAATGTAATTAAGGTTAAGATAACCAATTTCCATAATTAACTAATAAATCTCAAGAAAATTATGGGAGGTAGAGTCATTAATCAACCACAAAATTTGGGATTAATTATGTAATTGAAAGTAATTAAACTATTAAATTTTTTAATTAAAATTAAGCCTTAATTATTGTCAAAATTAATTGGAATCAATTTTAATTGAATCTCCTTTAAATACCTTCAAAATAAATATATACTTGCATTTTTTATGATTTGTTATAATTTTCCAAAGTTTCTTGATTTAAATGATTTCCATGATTTTATAAAGTCATTAATTTATTTTCCTATTTGAACAAATGTAATATCTCAATCCTTTGTTTATCTTGAAATTTTTTATGGTAGGTAGATTTTAAGCTAAATTTTATCTTTGAATTTCAAATCAATCTAATGTATCTTTTTTAGTTTAATTAATAAAATTTGATTTTTAAAGCTTAAATTAAGCTCACAATATTGATAAAATTTGGGGCTTTTCTATTCATTTATTCTCGAAAAATCCAATGAGCCTTTTTTAATTTTAGTTAAGTATTTATTTTTTATGAACTTTTGAAGTTTTGAGTGTTTTATTTAATTTTTTTTAAGAAAATCCATTTCTTACTTAACCCATTGGTGCCTACACATGTTGATTTGGACCCGTGTGTGGGTTATGATGAGCATGGCGATGGATAGGGATCGATCGGTTGATCCTGATCATGGATTGGCCGGTCATAGATACGCATGATCATGTGATGACATGATTCTGATTAGAATACATGATGCGATCAGCCGCTCTCCTAAATGGAGATGATGTGAGCAATCTGAAGAGGCAAATGGAACATTATTCTAGATGGGATTTTTTTGATTATTGTAAAAAAATTGAATGAAAACTTCATTTTAGGCTCAATTTTTTTGATCTATCAAAAATCACTCCAAATGCATGGGATGATGTAAAATAAAAAAAATGCAAGGGTAATCTAAAAAATTCTAAAATTGATAAAAAACCATCACAAATAAAAGAACCTAAGGCATATGGTTTTGAAAATTATCTCATGGATGATTTTGGTGGTGGTGATCTAGTGTTCTGAGTGTAAGAAGAAGCTTTAGAATGGGTTCGGGCTCTTGCTTCACTTCAAAATAATGAATCCACCAATGGCCACCATAACTTCATAAGAATCCACTTGATTTTGATGTTTTTGCTAAAAAAACTAAGTGGGAATGGTTGTTGGTTGGTTTGAGAGCTCTGGGATAATGAAATGAGTGTGTGCGGAAGAGTTTTTGCCTCTCTATTTTCTCTCTCCTTGCAATGGCCAAAAATCACCTCATTCATGGTGATTTTTGGCTCCAAGTTGGTGTCCTTTATTTGCAGTGGTTGGGATTCTCCTTAGGTGGCTTAGTTTGGTTGCCCAAGGCATGGGAGGTGGCTACTATGGAGGATAAGTGGGTGTCCTAGCAAACAAAAATGGAGGTCCTTCATGCTAAGTGTTCCAATGGGGAGGTGGTGATTTCACCTCCCATAAGTCATGGCTAACCAACCACCTGTTTGGGTTGGGATCCAGCTGGGTGGACCAATGGATGAGTGAGTGGACAAGGAAGAGAATTGATAATTTACATGTGTTTTGTCTTATGTGATACCCTTAGCCAAGGGTAGAGTGGTCATTTGATATTGAATTTGATTTGGAGATTTGAAATGAGTCAGAGTGAGTTGGACCAAATTTCATGTCATTTGGAGTTCATTTGGTTAGGTTTGGCTCAATTTGACCTAGGGTTAAAAGTCAAATGGGTTAGGTTGACCAATTATCAAATTGGGTCAAACCAAGGATTAGGTCAAGTTCATATAACTATTTAGAGGATTGTATGCTTTGGTTTGATTTAATTTAATTTGAGTTTAGTTTAATTTGACCCTTTATGTCAATTTGGGTCAACTTGGTCAAGAGGCCAATTGAGCTAGGTTTGGCTCAATTGAAGGTCAATCCATGTTTAAATATTCATTTTGGGTTGATTTGAATCATTAGTTTCAATAGATTTTATTTAGTTTTCAATTTGGCTAGTTTGGGTTCATATAGGCTAAAGGGTTGACTTGGTTTGACCTAATTTATATTTATTGATCATCCTAGGGTGATCAACAATCATGACATGAACTTTGGATTGACTTAATTCACTTTGATTTGGATTGAATTGGATTTTGGTTCATGTAGGTCAAATTTTTGGGTCAAGTGAACCAATTAGATTTAGTTGGCTTGACTTTGGGTTGAGTTTGATTTAGTTGTTTATATTAGATTTGAGATTGATATATAATTCAATACAATTGGTTTGGATTCAAATGAGTTTTGGTTCATTTGAATATTTCAAGTCAAATACTAGTTGGGTTTGACTTGGGTTGATAGTTTGACTAGATGGTAGGTTTCATTTATATTTGGATAGATGGTTGAAGGAATGATTGATTCAAGAAAATCCATTGATTTTGCTTTATTTAGATGGGTTTTGGCCAAGTTCAGGGAAATGGTTTAAAGGGTTTAAATTCAGTTTTGATTTGATTTTGGATTTAGTTTTGGCTATTTAAATTTATATTTCATTTATATTTAAGAAGATAATTGAAGGTACAATTGATTTATAAGAAAATCAATTGATTTCAAATTGAATTGGATAGAATTTTGGTTAAGTTCATGACGGTTGATTAAAGGGCTTAGGAAGGATTTCAAATTTGGATTTGATCTTGGGTTTCAATCATTTGGAATTGAGTTTGGACTTAGATTTGGATTTGAAATTGTGTTTGAGGTTTGGTTGGAAATCTAGATTTGAATTGAATTTAAGGTGTACATGGATTGGGTTTAGGCTATAGGGTAGGTGATTTTCCTAAGTGCTGGCATGGAATCCCATGATTAACCCTTCTAAGTCTCTAGGCTTGGGTTAAGTGTTCACCAACTCTCTAGAAACTATGACTAAGAAACCTTGTTATATAAGGTTCTAGGTTTATAAGAGAGGTTGAGAACTCACTCCAAAAGTAAGGTTAACAAAGGACCCCCAATAGGTGTGGTGTAACTGACAAGGCACATTGAATGTATTGGCATTGATCGAGATAATCAACAACATCCAAAAGACTGCAAATACTAACAAAAATGATCTATACCTAAACCTGAAAGGTAGATAGAATCACAATTTTAGTGCAAAGCAAATCTCTTTATTCCAAGGGCATAAGAGAGCCAGATGGAATCTACGGGGGATTGAGTATGTGAACCTTCCACTAGGGAAGCAAGTTGAAGCTATCCACTAGGGATATGGATTTGAGTTTCATTAGTAATATTATTTGTTTGGGTGTGTGTATTCATGGGATAAGAATCTATAATCTATGGATTGGGAATGTGAGCCTTCCAGAAGTTAGCTATCTGCTTGAGATAAGAGTTTGATAGTATTTCTTATGGCTCCACTAGGGAGATTAATTTGATTTTCACCTCACTAAGAAGAAGTTTGGTTTTTCGATATGTTTTAATTTTACTCCATTGGGAAGGTTGGTTTCAAATTTAGTTTATTATGGACCCTGTCCGAGTGCGATGGACCCACTTAGAAGGGGCTATGTCGGCCTTGACCTATCTCAAATTTACAAATCCAAAGGGATAGTCTACCAAACATAAGGTAGGACTATCCGACCTAATGAGTTGCCTATTGGTGTGCAATGACTATACTTAGGAAGAAATTGTAATAGACTTACATCTTCCAAAGTAGATCAACCGTGGGTGATCTTTATCCTGATAAATCAAACGACTAGGGTGACTTGGTGAATGCTACTGGGGACTTATGTCAACTCAAAAATAGTCAAGATTAATTTCATTAATTTCATTGATTTGTTTAATTTTTATTTGGTTTGTTTTAATTTGTTTTAATTTCATTTGATAGATCCCGTCAGTCTATGATGGACCACATTGAGAAGGGGCTATATCAGCTTTGGCATATCTTAGATTTATCGATCCAAAGGGGCAGTCCACTGGCCGATGGGTAGGACTATCCAACCTAAAGGGTACCTTTCAATGTGCAATGGCTTCATTGGACAAAGCGTAGTAGATTTACATCTCCAAAGCAAGGAACAACTATTGGGGTGACCCATTAGATGCAATTAATTTTCCTATTGTTCAACGGTCATGCTAGAAAGAATGTGGACTTACATCTTCCAAAGCCAGATGATTGGTAACCTTGGTGGCATTATAGATTGAACCCGACTAAGGAGACTATTGAGAGAGTGTCTGGAGGACTTATCTCAACTCATGTCGGAGATTTCATGGAGTTTTGCTTTGCCCTAAAGATAGGATACCTGCTTAGGAAAGGTACCACTGGGGGCATTAATTCCTAATCCACAAGCATATATATATATATATATATATATATATATTGTTTATTTATTTATTTGTTATTGTGGACCCTGTTGGTGCGAGACCACACGAAGGGAATATATGGGCTAGACCTATCTTAGATTTCTTGGACTAGGGAGAATCTATGTATCCAGAATAGAATCTCCAACCACGAGGGTTTGGAAATGGAGATTCTCCAATCTAGTAGTAACTCGGGTAGTGTCTAAATGAGGTCACAAAGGACGTGATCCAAATAAAGTGCCCACAGGGGAGGTGACACTAAGGTCATTATCCTGGACCCTGTAAATAAGAAAGCTTGTAGGTGCACAGTGGCCAACTCAAGGAGAAAGCGTAGCAGACTTATATCTACCATGAGTGGTGTATCCACGGGTGGGTCGCTATCAGTATAGATGGTTGTACTTAAGAAGAAAGCATAGCAAACTTACATCTTTCGAAGCGAGGAACAACCGCTAGGGTGACCCATTATTGGCACAACAAGTCAAACCCAACTAAAGGTCGACTACTAAGTATGGACTCACAAAGAAGGACTAAACCTAGACTTGAGGTAGTCAAGAAGAAAGGTGTCACTGGGGCCTTACCCTAATCCACTACTCGACCAAGTCAGTTGATGGCTACTCCAAGAAGAAAGTGTATAGTAGACTTATATCCTCTTGAATGAAGCCAACATGAAGGTAGCTTACCCATGCCAAGGCTACATGCTAACAAGGAGGAACTCATTGTGCAAGCCAAGTTAGGAAAGCATAGTAGACTTACATCTTCCTAAATAAGGGACCACTAGGGTGACACATTAGCAGGGTAGCACGTCAGCCTGACCTAGAGCAGCTAATAAGTGAGTGACACAGGGGGTGTTATCCTAGATCAAAGTAGCCCAAGATAAAATATGTGCATGTGTATTTGTCAGATATATTCAACCAAGTCAGTTCGTGATGGCTAGTTTAAGAACAAGGCATAGCAAACCTAAATCTTCTTAAACGGATCTAATATGAGGGTAGCTTACCAACCGCATAATAAGGCTTACCATGCTATCAAGGTGCTCGTCAGTGTGCAGCAGTTAGGTCAAGAAGGAAAGATTAGCAAACTTACATCTTCATGAACAAGGGACCACTAGGGTGATTCACTAGTAGGGTAACACGTCAGTCTAAGCTAGAGCAGCTAATAAGTGAGGGTCATGGGGGGCATTATCTCACATCAAAGTAGCCCAAGATAAAAGATGTGTATTTGTTCATGTGATTGTGTGTAGTTTGTGTTGTGTTGATGAGGGATAGGATGCCACTTGGGTTCCTTACACCTACCCTAAACACATCGAAGAGTGGATGAAATGGTGCTAGAGGTGCAATGTAACTCCACCAAAAAAGGATGTTGCTCGGGTTGTCTTATACCTAACTTATTTGTACTAGTCGAAATAAGATGCCTCTTGGGTTCTCTTACACTTATCCAAATATCACAGGAGAATCATGTGTAGTTTATTTTGGTGTTTATGAAGGATAGGATGCCACTTGGGTTATCTTACACCTATCCTAAACACATCATGGCAGATTTGTAGATTAGCAAATAATGCTTCCAATGAAGAAGGGATTTGATGAATGGAAAGATAGGATTTTCATTGATGATAATTATTTTCAAACATTATTTTAAGGATAGTATTTCTTTAAATATTTCTCATTGATTGGAAGCATCGAGCGCTCCCCTATCATAGTGGTGTAAACTACTTTTCATCCTTCGAAGCACCAAGGTAGGCCTTTCAATGATCAAAAGTAGAATCCTGATTTAAAAAGTTTTGAGATAGACTAACTTTGAAAGAGTTTAAACCATCTATATTCAATGTTAATTGAAATCTTTCTCATGTTAAGTAGAATCTTGGAGGTTGCATCTCTAATGTCTCTTTAATCTCTTTTAGATAAATCCTTATTATCCAATGATGCTTTACTACAAGCCTTAGAAACTCCTGTAAAGTCATTCTAATTGTATACTTTAGGGATTCAACTTCAAACTGTAGTTTCATAACCAATCAAAGAGAACTACTCAGATTGTAAAGATGGTCTTCCTTTTTCTTTAACCATGGAGACTAGAGAAAGGCATGACCTTGTAGTGGTAAATTCTAATGGAAATTATAAGTGCAAATGACCTCTCATCCTCTAGCATCATTCAACCCATCCTTGAATGAGGAGACTGTATGTAAAGAGGTTATGTTTAATATCAAATTTGAAATAGGTAATGTGGATTCATCTTCAAGACATGCCTAATTAAAATCTTCCAAATGGATGTATGTGAGGATTTGAATGCTCTTCCTTTTGACTGGGCATAATGTTGGGTAATCATGATAGCACCTTTCTTCTTCAATAAGGTTGACTTCAAACATTGATCTTCTTCTTGGTGCAAATGTCCACATCAAAAGTTTGCAAAGTAGGAATAGCAATAGGTTCAACTTTGAGTTTGTAGATTGCTACCTCTTAAGATGTATTGGGCCCTTCATTACAGTCTTAGGTAAAGTAATCTTTAAACTATAAAAGTAACCTAACTATGTCAATGGCATTTTCTTTCTAACTTGTCATATATGGATGTTGGGAGTGTGGGTGGACTACCTTTATGTTCTAAGGTTAATCTCTTAAAACTCATTGGTTGATGATCTAATTTTCTTCTCAACTTCAGGGAGTGTATCCTCTACTTGAAAGTCTTCTAAATTCTTTAAAAAAAGTACATAGAATATGAAAAATATGAGTTTATTATTTCATTTGAAGGTTTATCTACAACTGTTGAATCCTCTTTCGAGCTTAAAGAAAGAGATGAAATTTGAAATTATATATATATATATATATATATATATATATATATATATATATATGTTAGGTTAGAGGTTAGGCAACCTTCTTAATCCTATAATAATATCATGAGATAGTAGAGTCAATGTGTTCATACCCACAATTTCTAGTCATATCTTTCATGAATTATCCTTTTAGAACTTTTTTGTTTTCTTGTTATCTACTCAAGACTTGTCAAAAGTAGAGTCAAAATTTATTTCATATAATTTTTTTCTCTCCTTTTCTTTGAATTTACACCTCATCTACATGATTTATCCTTTAGTTTCCAAATCAATGTGTATTATTGGTGCTTTACTTTTTTCTCTTTTTCTCTTTTTCTTCTTTTCTTTCTCTTCTTCTCTATTTTTTCATTCATTTTTTTCATTTTTCCTTTTCTTTCTTTTCTCTTTTGTTTCATTTTTTTTCTTTCTCTCCTTTTTTTGTTTTTTTTGAGTCTTTGTTTAAATTGTGTTCTCTGGAGAGGATAGCTTGTCTTTCTTTTCCATAGGATATTCTATGTTGAGTAAGACTTGAGGAGGTTACCACTAACTAGCAAGGAAGAATTAGGTTAAGTTCCAATTAAACACTCCTTTATCCTAGAGGTGAGGGTGCACCCATTATTTTAGCAAGTGGCAACCTTAAGATAGTTTAGGACCCAAGATTAATCTTCTAATAGTTTGATGCCCTTATTTTGGATTATGAGGTGTATTTTAAGAAGGATTTAGAATTTGATTATTTACAATGAGGTTCTTCTTCTATGGTGTTGGATCAAATGGTAGTACCACTAACAATAATTATTGTCTTTGTGATTTTCTCAAAGAGAGAGAATTGATTCACCTACTCTTTTGTGGTGCCCAAAATTTCTTCTATTAGATCTCATTCTAAATCTTTGTGAATTGTACCACAAAAGTTTAGAAAATAATACTTTCCCTAGAATCTTTAAAATGCATCAAGTCCATTTGTACTACTATTTTATGATTGATCATTGTGATTGTCATTGAGAGTTGTCTTCTTGAATTAGTATTTAAATCATTTAAGTCAACCCTCATCTAAATAAAATAATACATTCAAAAATTTATTGATCTTATTTTGGCTTGATAGAACTTTTATGTTTCTCCCCTTTTAATAAATTTGTGAATGGGGTCAAATAAGAATTGCTTTTGACCACCTCATTTAATATGATGGTATGTGAGGGCTTGGAATTTGCATTATTGAAATGAGAACTATATGTTTGCAATGTTTGATTTGAATTATTGTTTGATTTGATTTGTTGAAATTGGATCCTTACTTAGCAAATTTAGGTATGCTAAGTGAAGCCAAATGTGTTTGATGTATTTTGATTTGATTTTGAAAAATGAGTCCCTTAATAAATTTGGTATGTTAAGTAGGGATCAAGTGTGTTTGATGAGTTTGTTTTGTTTTGTTTTGAAAGAGGAGAACTTCTATTTAACAAATGTGGTATGTTAAATAAAGTTCAATTTGTTTTCAATTTTGAAAAGGGGACTCTCATTTTACAAATTTGGGTATGTCAAATGGAGTTCAAGTGTATTTGATTTATTTGTGATTTTAAAAAGGGAACTCTACTTAGAAATGTGGGTATGTTAAGTAGAGTCCAATTTTTTGATTTTGAAAAGGGAATTCTCATTTGACAAATTTGGGTATGTCAAATGGAATTCAAATGTGTTTTAATTTTTAATGATTTTGAAAAGGGGACTTTCATTTAATAAATTTATGTATGTTAAATGGAAATCAATTATATTTTTCTTTTTGATTTTCAAATATGGGATATTTGTGTGATGTTGCTTTTGAAAAGAGAAATTCCAACTTAGCACATGTAGGATGTTCTAAATGAAATTTCAATTTCATGTCATGATCTTATTTGAAAATAAAATCTTCATTCAACAAGCTTAGGTGTGTTGAATGGAGATTACTATTTTAAAATATGTGCTTTTGGAAAAAGGATTTTAAAATTATTTGATTTTAAATTTTGAAAGAACCTCCATGCAACAATCATGGATATTGTTGCATGAGGTTTGGTTATCTTTAAATGCGATCTTTTGTCATGAGAATTTTAATTTGAGAAGTGCTTTTGAAAGTATATATCTTTTTACAAAGAGTTTATTTTCTTAAGTATGAGATGAACCTTGCCTTACCAAGAGAATGGCAAAGAGGTTCTAAATATTTAGTCATCTTATTTAGTTAATTCAAATTTTTTTAACTATTAGGGGACATTATATGGGTTTCAAGACCTACATGGAGTGAGGTCTTAAAACCTAAAGGATGTTAACTAGCTCAACCTAAGGATGAAACAGGCTAAGTGCCAACAGAAAGAAAGATAGTGTTGGATCCATATTAAATACAAGTCCACTATCGATGTTTGGAGACAATAATTGCTACTAGAGATGGAGAGAGGAACCTCCTAGTGGAGTCACCAAAAAAATCTGGTGTTTATTTTTGAGATGTGGGACACCACGTAGATCTTAGGGGTACTTAAAATGATAGATGACATTAAGGAAAGATGCACTATCTCAAAGATAGAAATTATCACCATATAATGGACCTAATCACCTAATAAGGACTCTAAGCCATGATGGGTCTTCCTTGGGGCTAGCTAAAGCCTCATATTCTGATGTCCAGATTATATACCATTAAATTCAAACCATATGTAAATTTACATGCATGAACATAAGAAAGAGAGCTCCAAATCACATGATCAATTAATTCAATCACTTGAACAATTGCAAATGCATGTATTTTAATAAAAAGGAAGGATTACCATTCTTAATTAAATACACACATGTATGCATAAAAGACCTAACCAAGTAATGCCTTTGTTAAACTAGGAAGTGAGGTAATCAAATGACCTCCTTAGGGCTAGCTAAAGCCTCATATTCCTAGAATGTCCAGACTATATACCACTTTTCTTAAATACATACACATGTATTCATAATTTGGAGAATGAAAATCATGCAAAAAAATGATATTTAATTTGATTGAATCATTTATGTATATGAATTAAAGCCTCATCCAAATTCTAGTATTGAAATACATAAGAATGAAATCAAATGGAGTATGTTTATTAAACCAAGGAAGTGAGGTGATCAAATGACCTCCTTGGCTAACTAAAGCCTTGTATTCGGGATGTCCAGACTATATACCCATTAACATTCTCACTTACATAAATCAATACATGAATAAAAGGAAAGGAGCTTCACTTCATACATTTAAGCTATAATCACATACATCTCTTATGTATTTATAACTAGCATTCATAGCATATGTAACCATTCATTTATAAGCTTAGAAAAATACGTTTTGATTTAATAGTGATAATAGCCACATATATTATAAATTAAATCAACACATGCAAGACATAAAGGAAAACCATTTGATTTAATTAATTTTGAAAAGATGAATGTATGATTTCAAATGACATACAACATTTAACATGATTGGAAAGGAATGAATAAGCAAAACATGTGATTTCATTCGAAGTTCCTAAGTACAATAAAATAAAATAAAAGCATTTAAAGAAAACCAAGGCTTTTAATTATCAATTTCAATTTCATATTTCATTTGGTTTGAATAAATGAGGGAAAGTTTTCTGATCCTAACCCATTCCCATGTTTGTGATTTAATTTTGTTTAATGAAAAGTAATTAAGTTGATTTTATGGGTTAATTAGGTTGTATTATGCATTAAATCCATTAATTAAACCTTACCTATGTTGCCATAATTTAATTAACCAAGTAATTATGAGCCTACATGTTATGTACATACATGGGAAATTAAATCAGCAATGAACCTAAGAAATGAAAGAGGCCTAATGCAATTGGCTCACAATTAGTGATTAATTAAGTTAAGAAACTTAATTAAGTACTTTCATGGTTTTCCCACACATGTGGGTTAACCATAATTTCCTTAAATGTCTTTAGGTTATTGAACACCAAAAGATCTACCCATGAATTGATTAATTAAGATTCCATGTGATTATAGTTTCAAATTGATTAATTAAGCAATTTAATTAATGAATTAAACCATCAATTAATCCTAAATTAATTAATTTCCATTCAAGTACAAGGACTTAGGGAAAAGATTGTGAAAGAGGTCTCAATCTCATTCCCCATGCCCATTCACTATTTCACAATGATTAATAAGCTTAATTAATGATTTCCCTACTATTTATATTATTAATTAATTGTCTAATTAATTAGGAAAGTAATTAAGATTAAGATAATTAATTTCCTTAATTAATTAAGTAATAAATCCCAAGAAAATTATGGGAGGCTGAGGTCATCCCATTAATCAACCTCAGAATGTTTGGGATTAATTACTTAGGTAATTAAAGAGTAATTAATTTAATTAAGTTTTTAATTAAACTTAAATTGAGCCTTAATTACTATTCAAAATTAATCAAGATCAATTTTAATTGAATCTCTTCTGAAATACCTTCAAAACAAATATATACTTACATTTTTAGGATTTTTCTATGATGTTTTATAATTTTCCAAAGTTTCAGCTGATTTAAATGATTTTCCATGATTTTTATAAATTCCATTAATTTATTTTAACTATTTGAACTTCAGAATGCAATATCCCCAATCCAAATCCTTTTAACTTGAAATTTGTATGGTAGGTAGATTTTAAGCTCACTTTTAATCTTAAAAATTCAAATCAATTTTGTCATTTTGGTTTAATTAATGAAATTTGATTAAAACTTAAATTAAGCTCAAAATATTTAGTAAGATTTACTTTTGGTTTCATCCCTTCGAAAGACAAATCCAATGAGCCTTATTTGCAATTTTAGTTAAGTATTTTATTTTTATGAATTTTGAAGTTTTTGTTTTTAATTAATTTTTAAAAAATAAAAATCCCTAATATCTTACTTAACACCACAGCATACGGACCACATGGTGCCACATGGCCACGTGAGTGGCTAGTGCGTGCCACATTAGTGATGAGCGAATGCGACAAGGATGCGTGTAAATCGATCCATTTAATCATGGATCGACGTCGATCGATCGCATGATCCGTGTGATCAATCGTGATCCACCAATCGAGCCAGTGATCCATATGATCTTGTATTTCCTTGAATAGAAGATTAGATGGTCGATGGCAAGTGGAAGAGGCGGATGGAACACTATTCGGGCAAGATTTTATGATTCTTATGAAAAATTGAATGAAAAACTTCATTTTAGCTCAATTTTGGCGATCTTCACTGAAATCACTCAAAATGTGTGGGATGATGTAAAATATAAAAAATGCATGGGTAATCTAAAGAAATTCTAAAATCAAGAAAAAAATAATACAAACAAAAAGAACCTACTGGTTCTTGAAAATTACCTCACCGAGAATGAATTTGTGGCGTGATGATCCAAGCTTCACAAGAAGAAGCTTTGGAATGGGTTCGCTCTTGCTTCACTTCAAAATAATGTATCCACCAATGGCGCCTCACGAATCCACTTGATTTTGATGGCTTTTGCCCAAAATCAAGTGGAATGGTTGATGGTTGGTTTGGATGCTCTAAGAAAGTGAAATGAGTGTGTGAGGAAGAGTTTTTGCCTCTATATTTTCTGTCTCCTTGCAATGGTAAAAAATCACCACATTCATGGTGATTTTTTGCTTCAAGTGTGTGTCTTTGGCTTGGGGTGGTTAGGATTCTCCCTAGGTGGCTTAATTTGGTTGCCAAGGCATGGAAGATGGTTACTATGAAGGAAAAGTGGGTGTCCTATAAAAGAGAAGTGTAAGTCCTTCATGCCAAGTGTTCCAATGGGGGGGGAGGTGATTTCATCTCCCCATGAGTCATAGTTGACCCAACAACCTCTTGGGTTAGGTTGGACAGTGTCCTTGGAGCCTAGTGGAATAATTGATGAGTGTCAAGTGGCCAAGGAAAAGAAATGACCATTTACATAGGTGTTTTGTCTTATGTGATGCCCTTAGGCCAAGGGTAGAGTTATCATTTAGCATTGAATTTGATTTGCATATTTTGAAATGAGTCAAAAGTGAGTTGGACCAAATTTCCATTTGGAGTTCATTTGGTTAGTTTCACAATTTGACCCATTTGGGTCAAATTGGGTCAAAATGGGTTAGGTTAACCAATTGGTCAAATTAGGTCAAACCAATTATGTCAAGTTCATATGACTATTTGGAGAGGATTGTATGGTTTAGTTTGATTTAATTTGGGTTTATTCTAATTTGACTCCTTTATGTCAATTTGGGTCAACTAGTTTCAAGAGGGCCAATTGTGCTAGGTTTGGCTCAATTGAAGGTCAAGTCAAGTTTAAATGTTGATTTTGGGTTAATTTGAATCATTGGTTTCAATGGATTTGGCTTAGTAATTTGGCTAGTTTGGGTTCATATAGGCTAAAGTATTGACTTGGTCAAGGTTAAGTTGACTTTGTTTGACCCATTTTATATCAATTGATCATCCTAGGGTGATCAACAATCATGACATGAACTTTGGATTGGCTTAATTCACTTTGAATTGGATTGAATTAGATTTTGGTTCATGTAGGTCAAATTGGCCTCTTTGGGTCAAGTGAACTAATTGGATTTAGTTAGCTTGATTTAGTTGAGTTTATATATAGATTTGAGATTGATATATAAATTCAATTGCAATGAGTTGGATTCAAATGAGTTTTGGCTCATTTGAATATTTCAAGTCAAATGGGCTAGGTTTGTTTTGACTTGGGTTAATTTTGGTTTGACTGGATGATGTTGGTTTCATTTATATTTGGATAGATGATTGAAGGAATGATTGATTCAAGAGAAAATCCATTGATTTTGGCTTGATTTAGATGGGTTTTGGCCAAGTTCAAGGAAATGGCTTAAAGGTTTAAATTTGATTTGATTTTGATTTGATTTGGTTTTGGCTATTTGAATTTATATTTCATTTATATTTGAGAAGATAATTGAAGGTACAATTGATTTATAAGAAAATCAATTGAGTTTGGATTGAATTGGATGGAATATTGGCTATGTTCATGAAGGTTGATTAAAGGGCTTATGAAGGATTTCAAGTTTGGATTTGATCTTGGGTTTCAATCATTTGGAATTGAGTTTGGACTTCGATTTGGATTTGAAATTGAGTTTGAGGTTTGGTTTGAAATTTGAATTTGAATTGAATTTAAGAAGGTGTACATGGATTGGGTTTAGCTATAGGGGTGTGATTTTCCTAAGTCCCTAAGACATGGCCTAATCCTATGATTAACCCTTCTAAGTCTCTGGATTAGGTCAAGTGTTCACATAATCTCTAGAAGTGTCTTATGACTAAAGAAACCTTAGTATCTAGAAGGTACCTAGGTCTAAGAAAAGGAGGTTGAGAACTTACTCCAAAAGTGTGGTCAATAGTGTGTTACGTGGTTGATGAAATCAAAAAGAAGAAATGTTGAATCTAAATTTGTTCTCGGTTACAAAAAAAACCAAAAACCCTAAACCCTAAACTAAAACCTGAACCCTAAACCTAAAAACTAAACCCTAAACACTGAACCCTAAACCCTAAAAACCCTAAGCTCTAACCTTTAAACCCTAATCCCTAAAACCCTAAACCCTAATCCTAAAACCCTAAACCCTAAACCTAAAACCTAAACCTAAAACTAAAACTTAAACCCTAAACCCTAAACCCTAAACCCTACACCTTAAACCCTAAACCCTAAACTTAAAATAAAATAAACCTAAAATAAATAAAAATAAATAAAAAATGAACTAAACTAAAAATAAAACCTTAACTTAAACCACCTCCGAGCCTCCTCATGGGTGATTCTCCTTTTCCTCTCATTTTTTGGCTTTCTAGTCACTGCTTGATGGCTGTTTGGTGTGATTCTCACTAGATTCCTTCTGGAATCAATGGCTGCAGCCACTTTCTTATTTTACTTGGAGTGATGTCATGGCTTGGCATCTTCCCTGATGATTCTGTGGGGGAAACCGATGGATCCAATGGATCCTACTAGGGCATCAACTACCTTGGCTTCGACTGCATCAAAATCATTCAAAGACATCCCCACTGGTAAGGATAGCCATTCAAGTGAGTCCCTAGAACTTGTTTTGACTTCTTTTTGAAGCATGCCTACGATTATGTGCTCTTATCTGATTATGGAAAAGATTGTTAAGCTGTTGGAATTTACTTTGGTTGGAAAGTTTACTCTTAGTAGGCTAGAAAACATTTATTATTTCTTTCATAGTCTAAAATTTTTGGGTGCTTTTACGATTGGTTTAATTGATCCCTACCATATTTTGATCTAGTTAATGAACGATTTGGATTACTCACATGTTTTTACTCATCATTCTTATTTTATTTTCAATTGCCAAATGAGGTTGTAAATGGATTCCACTCTTGATATTAGGGAAGAATCCCCAATCATTTTGGTTCAGATTTCTCTTCGCAATATGTGAATTCATTTTGTTAATCATCAATTCCTATTTACTGTGTTTTATTTGGTTGGCCATTGCAAATTGATCAGGCAACGGCTATGAAATATCAACCTTTTGTGGCTAAAATTTTTTTTGAATTAGACATTACTAAAAAACACCCTAAAGAAATCTGGTTGGGATCTGAAAATTACAGTTATATATTGAAAGTTGATTTTCAAAATTTTTCTATCTTTTATTCTTATTGTAAATTCCACGAGAATGATAATTGTTAATGTTTCATTCTGCATCCTCACCTAAAAAAGAAAATTCTTTAAAGGAAACTATTGTTCCTAACCCTAGTCAACAATGTTAAATATCAAAAGTTAATTAAAAAAAGGATTCATTGAATGTTCCTAATAAGGCTATTTTACCACTTATTTCTTCTATGAAATTGAAGGTTTCTAATGTGGAAAATAATAATTTCTCTAAACTTTTGGATGATGATTTTTTCCTCTGAGTCGATCCCATCCTTACCAATTTTGATTGATGAAAATAAAGCTTTAATTGAAAATATTAATGAGGATATCAATGTTATGCATCATTAGAATTCAATGGAGAATATGGCTTGGTTTCTGATTTTGATGAAAACTTCTTTTTGACTTTACTTTAGTTCAGGATGATTTAAATTCTCAAAAAGATTTAGTTTTGTCTAATAATTTGGGTATTGAAGAAGAAGGGATTGATGTTCACACTTGCCTTCTTAATAAATCTATTTTGGCTCCCTCGCTTGTTACACCCTATGCTCATTTGCCTTTAATAAATTCTAATGGCTTGGAAGAAGGAGAACTCACTTCTATTCAGGAGACTTCCACTAAATCTATGACAAATGTTGCTAAATCCTTCTAGGATGATGATTCTATGGGAAAAGAAAATGGTTTCAAAAGTTATCATGCAAAAAAGAAAAAAAATGTTAAAAACTTCCCTCCCAAATTGTCCAAAAACACTAGATCTACTGTGGCCTCTCTCTCCTCTCTTAATTAACCTTTTCTTAACCCTTTTTTTTACTTATGTTTAATTTTTTATTTGGAATGTTAGAGGGATCACCCTCTATTCATAACATATTAGAAACCCATAATATTATTTTACTTATTATTTTGGAGCCTCTTATTCATGCAAACAAAATTAACCATTTTGCTATAATGATTAGTTTCAATAAATTTTTCTCTAATGTTAGTAATAAAATTTGGTGTTTGGAATAATTTTGTGGAGGCTTTCTATTCTTGATGATTTTAAACAAGTTGTCAATGCTCAAATATCTTATGGTGACTATTGTGTTTTGGGCTCTTTTGTCTATGCATCTTGTAATAGATCTGGTAGAAATCTTCTTTGGGAAAATTTGAGGAATTTTGCTACCTTTGTCAATAAACCTTGGTTTGTTGGTGGGCATTTCAACACTATTTTATTCTCTTCTGAAGTGGTGGTTGCTCTCCTAATATTCATTCCATGGAAGAATTTTCCAATATGATCCTTGATTGCAATTTGATTGATATTGGCTTTAAGGGTTCAAATTTTACTTGGCAAAACTCTAGACTTTGGCAAAGGTTGGACGATTCTTTTAATACTCATTGGATTACTCAATGGCCTATTACTTCTATCAATCATTTAAGCAACCTTATCGATCATGCTCTCTTTTGGTTTCTATTAAAGATAACTCTAATAGATTAAAAAATTTCTCTCATTTTAGATTTCAAAACATGTGGATTCACATATTGATTTCTTTAATGTCATGCTAACAATTGGAAAGCTCCTTACATCCCGACAATTTGATTATGGGGATGAATAGATTTTGGTTTAAGCTTAAAAACTTAAACAAAATATGGGTTTGTGGAACAAGCATTGTTTTAAAACCTTTTACTAATATCAAAGAAATAGAAAATTAGTTTGTGATCTTGAAGTCTATTATGTCCGATCCTACTAAGATTAAGGACTTGATTGAGGTGAAAGATAAACTTCTTAATTTTAAAATATGGAAGAGACTTATTAGCCAAAAAAGCTACTAGTAAACATATTGTGATGATAGAAATACTAGATATTTCCATGCTTTAGTTAAAAAAAGAGAGCTTTAAATAATATTCAAAAAATTAAAGATGATAATGGAGAATGGATTAGGAGAATAATGATATTAAGGATTCAAACATTAATTACTTTAGAAATATGCTTAATAAGAGTTTCTTATGAAGCTATTTCTAAATCACACACTTGATTCCTTATTATAAACAATAATGATAATGATTTGCTTACTATTGTACCTAATGAAGAGGAAATTTTAAAGTTCTTAATAGCATGAACATAGATTCTATTGTTGGTGAGAGGGTTTCACTACCCAATTTTTTCAAAAATGCTAGTTTATTATTAAAGATAATTTGGTTGAGGTGGTTGATTTTTTTTAATGGTAATCCTTTTCCTAGATATTTTCTTGCACTTCTATTATTCTCATACCTAAGAAAGATAATCCACTATTGGAGTTATTTTAGACCTATTAGTCTTTGCACCTTCTTCAATAAGTGATTTCCAAAATTCTAACCAACCTCAGTCCTTTACTTCATAAGATTATCTCTCTAAACCAAACTAGTTTTGTTAGAGGTAGATCTATTTCTAAATAATATCGCTTTCTTAAGAATTAATTCATGATTAGATGCTAAGACTAAAGGTGGCAACATTATGTTCAAATTAGATATTACCAAAGCTTTTGACAATATCTCTTGGGATTTCCTTATCCATATTCTAAATTTATTTGGGTTTTTTGATAAATTTATCTTTCTTATTAAAAATTGTATTAATAATGCCTAGTTTTCTATTTTTCTTAATGGGGAAGCCTTGGGCTTCTTTCCTTCTCTTCCCATGGCCTAAGATAAGGGATCCTCTATCTCCTACCTTATTTATTATTGTTGTTGAGTACTTATCTAGGAGCATCAATGATCTATTCTTAAACAATCCTAGTATGCATTACAAAACTCTCAGTGTTGTTCCTATTTCTCATTTAAGCTTTGCAAATGATTTCTTTATTTTCTGCAATGCTTCTATTCATCATATCAAGAATCTCAAGATTTTTTAAAATAAATTTGGTTCAAAAAGTGGTATATCTATCAATGAAAACAAAAGCTATTTTATTACTTCTTCAAGCATCTCCAATAATAAAATTAATCAAATCATGCATATCACTAACTTTTAAGATCAATACCTTCCTCTTAAGTACTTGGTGCTCCACTTTTAAATGTCAAATGATCCCATCTTTTGATGAGTTAATTCAAAAAATTTTAAATAAAATTTCTATTTAGAATTTCATTTACTTTCCTTTGGTGGTAGGCTCACTATTCTTAAAAGCACTCTCAATTCAATGCACTTTATTTGATTCAAACTATTATCCCACTAATGCTACTCTTATTAGAATTGATCGTTTAATAAATTTTTTTTGGGATCCAATAATTCTACTAAAAGAATGCATTGGACTTCCGGAATAAATGTTGTGGTCCTTTGGGTGAAGGTGGCCTGGTTGCAAACCAATTCATGAAGCTATTAATGCCTTCTCTCATAAGCTCGTGGAATTTTAGAAAGAATGATAGCCTTTGGGCTAATTTTATGATGAAAACTATTTCCAAGGTAAACACCTCTTATAAATTTGGTGACTCTCCAGTTTGGAAAAGGCTTTGCTCCATTAAATGGGTTGCTGAACCCTTAATATGTTGGGGTATTCATTCTTGTTGATCTTTCTTTTGGTAAGACAATTGGATTGGCAATGGGTCTATTGATTATCTTTTATCTACCCACACTACTACAGCTATTAAAGTTAACTCTTTCTGGCATAAGAACACTTGGAACAAAAATAAACTTGAGAATCATATCTTTATTTCTCTTTTAGATAACTTTAGAAATATCTTAACAAACCTAACCAAATTTTCTTTAAGCTTTCTTACAATGGTGATTTTGTTCTTAAAGAGGTTTGGAATTTTATTAGAGATAAACAAAACTCCTTTAATGTTTTCATTAAACTTTGGAACAATATCATTCCCATTTCTTATTTGGTGTTAGCTTGGAGGATTTTGAATAACTTTATTCTTGTGGAATTTTTGCTCTGGAGTAAAGGGTTTTATTTGCCTTCAAAGTGCTATTATTACTTTCATATTGAAAATGTTAATCATGTTTTTGTCAATGGTGCTATTGCTTCTAAATTATGGTTATGGTAAGATGATTTATTTAATACCAACTACTTTCATGGATCTCTTTCCATATATCAACTTCTTGAAGTCTGTTTCCAAAAAATTGTGAAAGGTCATATCAAAGTTCTAGTTGCTATTACCCTTGTCTGGTTCATTTGGATGGATATAAATGATGCTAAATATCATGGTATTCTGATGAGCCATAAAAGGATCCTAGCTAGAACCAAAGAAAAAAAATTCAAGCTCTATTTAATGCCAATCTTATTAGTAACATTCATTTTACAAGTTATAAATTTGTGGCTAAAAAATTGGTATCATTTTGCCTGATGTTGACTCTTATAAAAGAGCTAGGATTATCCTTTGGATCAAACCCAAGAAAATTTGATTAAAGTGAATATTGATGGTTCTATTACATTTAATAAATATGGTTGTGGTGGTATTCATAGGAATTCTAAAGGTACTACCATTTGTGCTTTTGCCTATCCTTTCAAAGCCTGTTCTGTTATCTATATTGAGCTTATGGTTGTCAATAAAGCTATTGAGATTTATTTGAAAAAAGGTTTCCTCAACATCTGGATATATGTTGATATGTTATTTCTTTTGGACATGCTAAACCCTAATATAACAAGAAATGCTGATTTATTTTATTTTCTTAATCATACTGAAAATCTTCTTTCTCAAGTTTGTTATAAAATTTTCCATATCCTTTGCGAAGGTAATGCTTGTGATTTCTTGACTACTTTAGGTAAACTTAACTAATTTCACTTTATTTGACAATCAAAATTTTCCTAAACTTTTTTGTCAACAGATAACACTGGATTACCTTATCTCATATTATAATTTTCTTAGCTTAGTTTTTTCTGTTGGTTTTTGTTGAGCCATTATTTTTGGTTTCCCTTTGTTAAACCCTCTTTGGGTTGTGGCCATTTGCTTATTTTCACTCTTAGGCCTATGCTAGGTTTTGTTTCTGAGCTCTTTCTTTCGGGTTGGGCTGATGGTTGCTACATTATGGTTCTTATTTTTTTGTCTAGGTTGTTTTGGTTTTTTACCATGGATGCTATTTTCCAGTTGATTATTGTTGATTGGTTTTTTGGTGACCTTCATTTGGGTGGTGGATTTTTACTATTTTCTATATGAGATTTTCCATATCTCTAAGTCGGTTGCTTCCTTAACTGTTGGATTTTCTACCGGTGGTTATCGGTGGCCTTGTTGGTCGGTGGTGGGTGTTGGCTGGTTGGTTGTTGTGGTGTGGTTGGTTTATCCGCTTCTATTGGTATATTGAGGGGATTGGTGGTCTAATTTTGGATTGGATTTGGCAAGGTGGAGGTTATATGTTGACTGTTATTTCTTCATTTTTGTATATTGGGTTTTGGTGGTTAGTTTTGCTAGTTTGGGTTTGTTTCTTTTGGTTATGGTTTCGGCCTCTTCATGTAATGTTCTTCCTCTCTTTGCTACAGCTGCTTTTGTTTTTTTTTATTATTTTGGGTTGGCTGGCTGATGGCTATTTAGTGGCTATTGTTTTGCTTTGGGATCTGGTGACTTGGTTTAGTGTATTGGTGCCTAACTTGGCTATGGTTATGATGCTTGCACTCATTGATATTTCTCCTTTTGTTTGTGGCTATTGGTGGTGCCTATTGTACTGTTGCTACTCCTGATGGATGGCTTTTAGTCGGTATTATCGGTCGTTGCTCCATTTTGTTTTTGGCTGGCTATTCACCTCACCTGGATTAGAATTTCTGCTACTTTGGTTGGGTTTGGTGGATGTTGTTGTTTGCTTCTACCCTTTTCCTGGTTGTCTTGGGTGGTTTTGGCATGATGGATGCTATTGGTCTTTTCATTAATTTGATTTTCTCCGTGGTGGTTGGATGAGAGGCTATGTTGGTCGGGTTTGTTGTTGTTTGGCTGGCTAGGTTGGTTGGATGGTCGCTTTTTTCTTTCTTCCTTCTAGGTGAGATGCTAGTTGGCCTGCTCCTACAATGGTTCTCCTCTCTTGGCAATTGCTGCTTTCCTTTTTCTAGTTTGGGTGACAACCTTGTTGCCATTCTTGTTTGCTTATGGAGGACATGAGCTCTTGTGTTTTTTCTATTTGGTCTTGGTTTTGTGTTGTTAAGGTCATGATGCTTTCTCCCTTTGATGTTACAATTCCTCTTTGGTGGTGGCTTTGGTGGTGTTCCTACTATACTGTTGTTGTCCCTAATGGTTGGTTGATTTTCTGGCTTATTGGGCTTATTTATTTTGGTGGCTTTATGGTTGGCTATTATTATCCGCTTGAGGAGTTTGCCTTGCGGGGATGATGGACTTGGGACGATGGGCTACAAGGGGTATGTTGGTAATGATTGCGTTGATGTTTCCGTCTCTATCTTCTTTAGGATGGTAGCACTATATGTAATTGTAACCCTTCTTCAAAGTTTGGATGCTTACATATTGCTTTGAGATGATTGTAACTAAGCCCCGAGCCTTTTTTTACATTGCTCATACTCTTTATGCTTGCATAATTGTACTCACCCTTTCATTATTATGTTGCAGATTTCTTTTATAGGTTGGGAGAATCTTGTAGGTGGATCTTGCTAGTATCAAAACGACCTAATGGATGTTGTTATTGCGCACATGGATCAGTTATTATTGTTGATTTGGCTTTGCTTTTCCTTTTGTTATTTTTTCTTATATTATTGTAATAGTTAGGGGGTTTATCTCTTTAGACTTGTATTTGAGCATTAGTTTAGAGATTTACCTTGTAAGACTTTGATTTTTCTTGTGTAAAATTCTCCTAATTTTCCTAAAAAAATCCTAAACCCTAAAAAGCTAAAAACCTAAACATAAACTAAATAAATCATAAAACAAAATAAATAAATAAAAACTAAACCTAAATAAAATAAAAAAATATAATAAATTAAAACTAAAACCTAAACTTAAACCAAAAAAAATTTAAAATAAAAAATAAAAACTAAACTATAACAAAATAAATAAAAACCTAAACTAAATTAAAAAAATAAAAAACCTAAATAAAATAAAAACTAAACCTAAAATAAAAATAAAATAAACCTAAAATAAAATAAAATATAAAAAAATTAAAAACTTAAACCTAAAAAAAACCTAAAAAAAAACTAAAAAATAAACTTAAACCTTAAACAAAAAAAAAACCTAAACCTAAAATAAAAATAAAATAAACCTAAACCTAAACTATAATAAACTAAACTAAAATAAATAAAACCTAAACCTAAATCTAAACCTAAAATAAACTAAACCTAAACCTAAACTAAATAAAATAAAATAAACTAAAAATAAATGAAATCCAAAACTAAAAAATAAAACCTAAAGATAAACCTAAAATAAAATCCTAAAGTCCAAACCTAAAAGTATGAAATAAAAACCTAAACCTAAACCTAAAAATTAAAATAAAACCTAAACCTAAAAAATAAAATAAAACTAAAACTGAACTAAAAAATATACATAAACTTAAACCTAAAAAATAAACTCAAATAAAAAACCTAAACTATAATATATAAACATAAAATAAATAAACTAAACTAAATAAAAACAAAAATAAACATAAATATAAATTAAAAATAAAAGAAATTAAAATAAATAAAAAATAAACTAAATAAACCTAAACCTACCAATTTACTTAATTTAAAAAAAATTAAAAACTAATAAAAAATAAAAATCCTAACCCTAAACCCTAAACACTAACTAAACTAACCTAAATCTACTAAATCTAACCTAAAACCTAAACCTTAAAACCTAAACCCAAAACTCAACTCAACCCTAAACCAAAATAACCTAAACTAAACCCTAAACCCTAAACCATTAAACTAAACCCTAAAATCTAAACTTATAAACTAAACTATGAAACCTAAACCCTAAATCTAAACCCTAAACCTCAACTCTAATCTAAACTAACCCTAAACTCTAAAATCATAAAAACACTAAACCTAAACTAATCCTAAACCCTAAACCTAAAAGAATAAAATATAAACCCTAAACCCAAACCCTAAACTTAAACCTAACCTAAAAAACCCTAAACCCCAAACTAAACCTAAACCTAAAGTAACTAAATAAAAAAATAAACCTAAACCCTAAACCTAATAAACTTAAACCTAAACCTAAACCTAAGAATGGGCGTAACCTGAGGCGGAACATCATTGTCAACCACTCGCCTAGATCTGGTGAGGTGAAGGCAGAGGCGACAATTTTCACAGTGGTGGTGGGGGATCTAGAGGTGATGGTGGATATCAAGGTGATGGTCGGATCAATGGTGGTTATAGAAGCAGGAGGAGCGATGGAGGTTACAATGGTGGTGGTGGTGGAGAGAGAGATTGGGGATATGATTATGGACCTGACTACTCGAGAGGTCGGGGTGGTTCTGATGGGAACTGGAGAAATTGAAGAACAACCGATTAGATCTATACAACTTGTCTTTCAGAGATGATTCTAGTTATCTAGGGTTTTTTATTTGCTCAATGTGTGCTCATTTTATATCTATGTCATCGCTTATGTCTTAGAAAACTTGGTGTGTTACTTGGTTGATGAAATCAAAAAGAAGAAATGTTGAATCTAAATTTGTTCTCTATTAAAAAGAACTAAAAACCCTCAATTCTTAACTAAAACCTTAACCCTAAACCTAAAACCTAAACTCTAAACCTAAAAACCCTAATCCCTAAACTTAAACCCTAAACCCAAAATGCTAAACCCTAAACCCAAAATAAACCAAACTAAACCCTAAACCCTAAAAAAAAACCCCAAACCTAAACCCTAAACCTAAACCCTAAACCCTAAACCATAAACCCTAAAAAGCTAAAAACCTAAACCTAAACTAAATAAAACATAAAAAAAGGCTAAACCAAATTAAAATAAAACTAAAACCTAAACCTAAACCAAAACCTAAAAAGAAAATAAAATAAAAAAATAAAATAAATTAAAATAGAAACTTAACTAAAAAATAAAAAACCTAAATAAAACAAAAAATAAATCTAAAATAAAAATAAAATAAACATAACATAAAAACTAAATAAAAATCTAAACCTAAAAAATAAACCTGAAAATAAAACCTAAAAATAAATAAAAAATAAAACCTAAACCCTAAACTAAAAAAAAACCTAAACCTAAAATAAAAATATAATAAATGTAAACCTAAACTAAAATAAACTGAACCAAAATACATACAACTAGAACCTAAATCCAAAATAAATTAAACCTAAACTAAATAAAATAAAATAAACTAAAAATAAATGAAAAACTAAACTATAAAATAAAACCTAAAAATAAACCTAAAATAAAAACTTTAAACCTAAAACTAAAAAAATAAAATAAAAACCTAAACCTAAAAGTAAAATATAAAACCTAAACATAAAAAATAAAATAAAAATAAACTAAACTAAAAAATAAACCTAAACCTAAACCTAGAAAATAAACTAAAATAAAAAACCTAAACTAAAATAAATAAATCTAAAATAAACGAACTAAACTAAATAAAAATAAAAAATAAACCTAAATAGAAATAAAAAATAAAATAAACTAAAATAAATTAACAAAAAACTAAATAAAATAAATAAACATAAACCTATCGGTTTTCTTAATTTTTTTAAAAAATCCATAAATCCTAAATCCTTAACCTTGAACCTAAACTCTAAACCCTAAACCTACAACCCTTAACCCTAAACCCTAAACCCTTAACCCTAAAAGCATAAACCCTAAATACTAAATTGTAAACCCTAAACCTTAAACCAAAACCCTAAACCCTAAACCCCAAACCCTAAACCTAAACCTAAAGTAACTAAATAAATTGAAAAATAAACCTAAACCCTAAACCTAATCCTAAACCTAAACCTTAAGAATGGGTAGAACCTGACAAGAACGCCATCATCAGCATCGATCTGGATCTGGCGATGGATGTGGCGGATCGGCAGTTATCGTAGTAGCAGATAGAGTGTGGGTATGGAGGTGGTTTTTGAGGTGGGAGGAATGACGAAGGTTATAGTCATGGTGGCGGCGGTGGGAGAGATCGGGGATATGATGGTGGATCTCTACTGGAGGTGGTTGATTGGAACCATAAGCGAAGAAAAATTAATGATCTATGTAATTATGTCTTTTGTTGAGATGTTTCTAGTTATCCTTGGTTTTGATTTGCTATGCATTCTCATTTTTCCAACATTGTTACTTGGTTGATGAAATCAAAAACAAGAAATGTGGACTCTGAATTTGTTCTCTATTAAAAAAACAAAAAATAAACAAAACCAACCTACAACCCTAAACCTAAAATCCTAAATCCTAAACCCTAAACCCTAAAACCCACTAAACCTACAAACCCTACCATACCCCCACCTCCCTAAACCTAAACCTAAACCCTAAACTCAACTACCATAACACTGACCTACCTAAAATAAACTACCATAAACCCTACCCAAACCTATAAATCAACCACAAACCTAACCTAACTGACCATAAATCTACAACCAAACCCTATACCTAAACTATAAACCCAACTAAACTCTAAAATAAAATCTTAAACCTAAACTAAATAAACCTAAAATAAATAAAATAAACCTAAATAAAAATTTAAATATAAAAAGCATAAACTAAAACTACAAAAATACTACCTAAGCCTAAAACTAAAATAAATAAAAATAAAAACTAAAACTAAAATAAAAAATAAATAGAAACAAAACTAAACTAAAAAAATAAAATGAACTTAAAAAGAAAGAAACCTAATTAAAATAAAACCTAAACATAGAATAAAAATAAAATAAACCTAAAAAAAAAACCTAAACCCTAAACTAAGAAAAAAACATAAACCTAAAATAAAAATAAAAATAAACATAAACTTAAACTAAAATAATCTAAACTAAAATAAATTAAGCCTAAACCTAAACCTAAAATAAGCTAAACCTAAACTTAATCCTAACTAAATAAAACAAAACAAACTAAAAATAAAACTAAACCTAAACTAAAAAAATAAACCTAAAACCTAAATCTCGAGAATAAATTAAAACCTAAGAAACCTAAAAATATAATAAAATAAAATAATACTAAACTAAAAGAAATAGAAACCTAAACTTAAACATAAAATAAACTAAAAAAAACCTAAACTAAAATAAATAAAATAAAATAAATAAAGCTAAAATAAAAATAAACCTAAATAAATATAAAATAAACTAAATAAACCTAAACTTATCGGGTTTGTAATTTAACTAAAAAACCTACCACTGAGCCCTAAACCCTAAAAGATCCTAAACCCCTAACCACAAGGCCTAAACCCTATTGTAACCTAACCCTAAACCCTAACCACTGAGCCCTACCAACCACCACTCCACTACCACTCTAAACCTTACCACTCAAGTTACTTTCCATAGCCAACTCTAAATCTTAAAGCACTCTAAAACTAGGCCTGACCCCACCCTAAACCCTGGGCTCTCATGACCCTATAAACCACAAACCCTGACCTAAGCTAAAGTAACTAAATAAATTAAAATACCAAACCAATAACACTAAATAAAACTAAATAAACTAAATAAATATAAAAAACCACTAAACCAAAAATCTTAAAGAAGATAAAACTAAACCTAAAATAAAATAAAATAAACCTAAAATAAAATAAAAAACTAAATAAACCTAAAAAATAAACCTAAAAATAAATAAAAATAATAAACCCTAAAAAAAAAAAAAATAAAATAAAATAAAGTAAACCTAACGTGTAAACTAAATTAAAATAAATTAAACCAAAACCTAAAATAAACTTGGAAACCTAAACCTAAACTAAAATTAAATTAAATTAAATTAAACTGGCTAAACTAAAAATAAAACCTAAAATAAACCAAAATAAAAACTTAAAACCTAAATGTAAAAAAAATAAAATCCTAAACCAAAACTTAAAATAAAAATAAAACCTAAACCTAAAAAAAAATAAAATAAAACTAAACTAAAAAATAAACTAAACTATAAACCTAAAAATAAACTAAAATAAATCCTAAAATAAGATAAAACCTAAATTAAAATAAACTAAAATAAATAAAATAAACCTAAATGAAATAAGAAAAAATTAACTAAATAAACTAACCTAAGGTTTTCTTAATTTAAAATTAAAAATAAAATAATTTTGCTTACCCTAAACCACAATCATAACCCACCCTAAACCCTAAACCTACCTAAACTCTAAACCCTAAACCCTAAAACTCTACCCTAAACCTAAATCCTAAAATCCTAAACCTTAAACCTTAAAATTAAAACCTACAGCCCAAACCCTAAACCCCAAACCCTAAACCCTAAACCCAAAACCCTAATCCTTAAACCCTAAAAACCTAAAAATGTAAACCTAAGAAAAATAAAAAATATTTTGACTACAAATGATTTGCCTTAATTTCTCTAACATTGGTAAAAATTGTATGAGCTTTATATGCCATAGTAGACTATTTGTCTCAAGTTTCAAAGAGATGCTAAAGGGTAGCTTTATATTCGTGGACAAATGATGAAATAATCTACTTAAGTTTAGACACCTAAGTATCTATCTGTGCGCAATCCTCTTCTATAACTGAGATAGCCTAGCTAATAATAGAACTCCTATCTAATCGATATTGTCTTCTCAACTGTAGCTCTTTCAATTGAGCAAATAAGTCGAAGAGCTAAATTTATGATTTAAAAAGCTCTCTGTAGTAGGATTTCAATGCTTTGAGACTGTGCTCGAGATGTTGGCGAATTAATGACACTTGATGCGAAGTATTGCTGAATGAGATTTTTACAATAGTGATGGTATCTGATAAAATCTATTGACAAGTAATGCATAACTTGAATAAATCAAACTGAATATCTTTGCACTGGGATTTCCAAAACTATAGCTCTCCTACTTTGATATTCAACACGGCAACATAATGTAACAAATAATTCGCTTCAAAACTAAAGCAAGAAAGCTCAAGTAAAACTCCTAAGTCAATCCTTAGAAAGAGGTGGCATATTGTTGTGATAGATTTAGGGCACTCATAGATTTTTTGCTGACATCTAAAATATGATTTAAGGAAGATTTTGGATCCCAACATAGTATCTATCATCTTTTCTATTTTTTTTATTGGTAGTAGTGTTACATCATTTACATGTATTCATTTGAATTTGATTTAATGGTGGAAAGAATAATTCCTACATTTGACATTCTTTTAAGTGCAAGAATTTTTATGTTATTTGAAATCTAAAGTTTGTTGAAAAGCCACATGCAAATTAATTTTATGTAGTTTCTCTTTTAAGTTTAGGGCTCAACTCGATCAAAACCTAAACAACATTAGCTTAATCATTCCCTAATTTTAGAAGACAATAAGAATACTTCAAATTTGTTCATGTACTCATTTATAATTTTGGTTTTTTGCTTGAGCAAACAAATCCCTAAACAATTGATCTTAGTAGGATAAAGACACGCATTTTTTTAACAAAAATTTCATTTCAACCATGTAATAACTTGTTATAATCCCAATCTTCTCGGCTCTTTAATTCTATCTAATAAATTTTTGTTTAGCAGTATGTTTTAGTTTTATAAATCTTAATATTCAAGGCTCACCAGACCCTAAACCCTAAACTAACCATAATCCCATAAACCCTCAAACTAACCCTAAACCCTAAACACTAAATGATAAACCTACAACCCTAAACCCTAAAAACTAAACACTAAACCATAAACCCTAAACCCTAAACCCTAAACCCTAAACCTAAACTCAGACCTAAACCCTAAAACCAAATCATAAATCATAAACCCCAAACCTAAACCCAAAAACCTAAACCTAAATAGTAAACTAAATGGACCCTAAAACTAACCTAAACACTAAACCCAACCCTAACCTAAAACCTTAAAAACCCTAAACCTAAACCCTAAACTAAAAATCAAACTAAAAAACCTCTAAACCACAAAATAAACTCTAAAGCTAAATTAAAATTAAATAAGACCTTAAACCTATTTCACAACCCTAACCTAAACCCAAAACCCTAAACCATAAAATCCTAAATTCTAAACCCTACATCATAAAACTTACAACCCTAAACCTATAACCCTAAACCATAAAGCCCAAACCCTAAACTCTAAACCTTAAACCCTAAACCCTAAATCCTAAGAACTTGAAAACCTATACCTAAACAAAATAATAAAGATTTTGGCTACAAATGATTAGCCTAAATTTCTCTAATATAAATAAAAATTGTATGACCTTTATATGCCATAGTAGACCGCCTCTCTCAAGTTTCATAGAGATGCTAAAGGGTAGATTTCTGTTCATGGAAAATGAAGAATGAATCTACTTAAGTTCAGACACCTAATGATCTATGAGTAATCATCTTCTATAGCTGGGATAACCTATCTATTAATAGAACTCCTCACTA
Source organism: Cymbidium sinense (assembly GCA_021442155.1). Taxonomy (NCBI): domain Eukaryota; kingdom Viridiplantae; phylum Streptophyta; class Magnoliopsida; order Asparagales; family Orchidaceae; genus Cymbidium; species Cymbidium sinense. The sequence goes on along the minus strand of CM038220.1, from coordinate 49,386,592 downwards.
ATCGATATTATCTTCTCAACTGTATCTCTTTCAATTTAGCATATATGATGAGGAACTAACTCTATGCTTTAAAAAGCTCTCTTTAATAAAATTTCAATTCTTTGAGACTGTGCTTGAGATGTTGGCAAATTAGGGAGACTTGATGCAAAGTATTATTAAATGAGATTATTACAATAGTGATTGTATCTGACAAAATCTCTTGATAAGTAGTGTGTAACTAGAATAATTCAAACTCATTATCTCTACATATGGATTTCCAAAACTATAGAACTCCTACTTTGAGGCTCAACACGATAATATAATGTAACAAATAATTTGCTTCAACATAAAAGCAAGAAAGATCAAGTAAAACTCCTAAGTCAATGCTTATAAATAGGTGGCATAACGTTTTGAGAGATTTAGTACACTCATAGAATTTCTGTTGACATCAAAAATATGATTTAAGAGAGATTTTGGATCCCAACATAGTATATATCATCTTTTCTATTTTTCTTGTTTTGGTAGCAGTGTTACTTCATTTAGATGTATTCATTTGAATTTGATTTAATGGTGGAAAGACTAATTCCTACATTTGATGATATTCTTTTAGGTGCAAGAATTTTTGATGTTATTTGAAATCTAAAGTTTGTTGAAAAGCCACATGCAAATTAATTTTATGTAGTATCTCTTTTAAGTTTAGGGCTCAAGTCAATCTAAACCTAAACAACATTAGCTTAATCATTCCCTAATTTTAGAAGACAACAAGAATACTTCAAATTTGTTCATGTACGAATTTATAGTTTTATTTTTTTTGCTTTAGCAAGTAAATCTCTAAACAATTGATCTTTTTAGGATAAAGGCAAGTATTTTTTTTAACAACAATTTCATTTCAACCATGTACTTGTTCTAATCCCAATCTTCCAGGCTCTCTATTTCTACCTAGTAGATTTTTATTTATAAATATGTTTTAGTATTATAAATCCAAATTTACAAGACTCACCAAACCATAAACCCTAGACTAACCCTAAACCCTAAAACTAACTCTAAACCATAAACTCTAAACCATAAACCTACAACCTAAACCCTAAACCCTAAACCCTAAACCCTAAACCCTAAGCCCTAAACCCTAAACCTGAAAAACCTTAAACCCCAAAACCATAAACCCTAAACAAACCCTCCATACTAACCACCAAATACTAAATCAAAACAAACTAACTAAACCCTAGATCCCTAAATCCTGGGCCACACTAAACCAAATCCTAAAGCTGAGCACTACCCTAAACTCCCACCAGGCCCCTGAAACCTCCAAAACCTTAAACCCAAACCCTAAATCCTAAACCCACCCAGGCTCAAACACTCTAATACCTAAATACCTAATCCTAAATTTAAAAAAATTAAAATAAAATAAATAAAACACTTAAACCTAAAAAAATAATAAAATAAAATAAAACTTAAACCTAAACCTAAAATAAACTAAAAGATATAAAATAAAATAAAATAAAATAAAATAAATAAAAACTAAACTAAAATAAAATAAACTTAAGAATAAAAAACATAAATAAAATAAAATAAACCTAAATAAAATCTAAACATAAAAAATAAATTAAAAACAAAACCTAAAAATAAATAAAAAATAAAACTTAAACCCTAAACTAAAAAAACCTAAACCTGAAATTAAAATTAAATAAATATAAATAGAAACTAAAATAAACTAAATTAAAATAAATAAAACCTAAACCTAAAATTAAAATAAAATAAAATAAAAACTAAATAAAAACCTAAACCTAAAAAATAAACCTAAAAATAAATATAAAGTAAAACCTAAACCCTTAACTAAAAAAAAATTTAACCCTACAAACAAATTAAATAAAATTGAACCTAAACTAAAATTAAATAAACTAAAATAAATAAAAGCTAAATCGAAACCTAAAATAAACTAAGCCTAAACCTAAACCTAAACAAAATAAAATAAAATAAACTAAAAATAAACTTAAACCTAAACTAAAATAAAAAACCTAAAAATAAACCTAAAATAAAAACCTAAACCCTAAATAAATATAATAAAATAAAATCTAAAATAAAAATAAAATAAAACCTAAACCTAAAAAAATAAAATAATACTAAACTAAAAAAAAACCTAAAAACTTAACACTAAAAAAAACTAAATTAAAAAACAAAAAATAAAATAAACTTAATAAAATTAAAAATAAACTAAAATAAATAAAAAATAAAACAAATAAACTAAATAAACCTAAACCATCCAGTTTATTTACTTTTAAAAAAATATAAAAATATAAAAAATAAAAAAAACCAAATCCTAAACCCTAAACCATAACCCCTAAACCTACAACCCTAAACCCAAAAACCCTAAATCCTAAACCCTAAACCCTAAGCCTCAAACTCTAAGCACTAAATCTTTAATGCCTAAATACCTAAACCTAAACTAAATAAAAATTAAAAATAAAATAAATAAAAACACTTAAACCTAAAAAAATAAAATAATAAAATAAAATAAAAACTTAAACCTAAACCTAAAAATAAACCTAAAAAACAAATAAAATAAAAAATAAAATAAAAAATAAAATAAATTAAAACCTAAACTAAACTAAATAAAATATAATATACTTAAGAATAAAAAACATAAATAAAATAAAATAAAACCTAAATAAAAAGCTAAACATAAAAAATAAAACTAAAAATAAAATCTAAAAATAAATAAAAAATAAAACCTAAACCTTAAACTAAAAAAACCTAAACCTGAAAATAAAATTAAATAAATATAAACTAAAACTAAAATAAACTAAACTAAAATAAATAAAATCTAAACCTAAAATTAAAATAAAATAAAATAAAAACTAAATAAAAACCTAAACCTAAAAAATAAACCTAAAAATAAATATAAAGTAAAACCTAAACCCTTAACTAAAAAAAAAATTTAACCCTACAATAATATTAAATAAAATTGAACCTAAACTAAAATTAAATAACCTAAAATAAATAAAAGCTAAATCGAAACCTAAAATAAACTAAGCTTAAACCTAAACCTAAACAAAATAAAATAAAATAATCTAAAAATAAACTTAAACCTAAACTAAAATAAAAAACTTAAAAACTAAACCTAAAATAAAAACCTAAACCCTAAACAAATATAATAAAATAAAAATACAAAGCAAAACCTAAAAATAAAAAATAAAACCTAAACCTAAAAAGTAAAATAAAAATAATACTAAACTAAAAAATGAACCTAAACCTAAACTTAACACTAAAAACTAAATTAAATTAAAAAACCAAAAATAAAATAAACTTAATAAAATTAAAAATAAAATAAAATAAATAAAAATAATATAAACTAAATAAACCTACCTACTGGGTTTGTTTGCTTTTAAAAATAAAATAAAATAAAAACTAGGCCAACTAAACCATAACCCTGACCTACCTAAAAAAACCCTAAACCCTAAACCCTGAGCTAAACCCTAAACCACTAAACCCTACACTTAACCCTCCACACCCTGGGACTATAAAGCCTACCCACCCCAAACCTCAAACCCACCCTACCCACCCCACCCTAAACCCTAAAAACCCTAAACCTTAAAGCCTAAACCCTAAACATTAAACCCTAAAGCCTAAACTAGTCCTAAAATAAATAAAAAATAAAACCTAAAATAAAATAAAATAAAATAAAAACTAAATAAAAACTTAAAGCTAAAAATATACTTAACGAGAAAACCAAAAAATAAAATAAAATAAAACCTAAACTATAAACTAAAGAAAAAAACTTAAAACTACAATAGAAATAAAATAAATAAAATAAAATAAACATAAACCTAAACTAAATTAAACTAAATTAAATAAATAAAACCTATACCTATACCTAAACTAAATATAATAAAATAAACTAAAAATAAACTTAAACTAAATTAAAAATTATAACCTAAAATTAAACATAAAATAAAAACCTAAAACCTAAACCTAAAAAGATAAAATAAAAAACTAAACCTAATCCTACAAATATAAAATAAAACTTAAACCTAAAAAATAATAATAATAAAATTAAATATAAAAATAAATCTACACCTAAACCTGAACCTAAAAACAAAACTAAAATAAAAAATCTAAATTAAAATAAATAAACCTAAAATAAATAAACTAAATTAAATAAAAATAGAAAGTAAATTAAACTAAAATAAATAAAAAACAAACTAAATAAACCTAAACTCGCGAGTATACTTAATTTAAAAAATAAAAAAATAAAGATAAAACAAATCCAAAAAACCCTAACCCTAAGCCCTAAACACTAAAACTGACCTTAAACCTAAACCCAAAACCCCAAACCTAAACCAAATCCTAAACCTAAAAGTAAAGAATAAAACCTAAACCTAAAAATGAAACAAAAATAAAAGTGAACTAAAAAATAAACATAAATGAAAACTTAAACCTAAAAAATAAACTAAAATAAAAAAACATAAACTAAAATAAATAAATGAAACTAAAGAAAATAAAAAAACCTAAATATAAATAAAAAAATGAAATAATATTAAATAAATAAAAAATAAACTAAATAAACTAAAAAGAGCTAAATATACTAGTTTACCTAATTTTCTTTTTAAAAAAAACCTAAACTCTAAACACTAAACCCTAAATCCTAAACCCTAAACCCTAAACCCTAAAACTAACCTTAAACCCTAAACTTCCAACCTTAAACCCTGAACCCTAAAAAACCCTAAACCCTAAACTAACCCTATACCGTAAACCCGTAAATCCTAAACCCTAAAAACCTAAAAACTTAAACCTAAACTAAATAAAACCTAAAAATAAAATAAATAATAAAACCTACACCTAAATTAAATAAAAACCAAAACCCTAAACTAAAAAATAATAAACCTAAAATAAATAAAATAAACCTAAACCTAAACCTAAACTAAAATGAACTAAACTAAAATAAATAAAAACTAAACCTAAACCTAAACCTAAAGTAAATTAAAAACATAAACTAAAAAATCTAAACCTAAACAAAAAAATAAAACCTAAAAATAAACCTAAAATAAAAACCTAAAATCTAAACATAAAAAAATAAAATAGAAACCTAAACCTAATTCTAAAAATAAAAAATAAAACCTAACCCAAAAAAATAAAATAAAAATAAAACTAAACTAAAAGGTAAACATAAACCTAAACTTAAACATAAAAAATAAACTAAAATAAAAAACCTAAACTAAAATAAATAAACTAAACTAAATAAAAAAAATAATCCTAAATAAAAATAAAAAATAAAATAATCTAAAATATATAAAAAATAAACTAGATAAATTAAATAAACATAAACATGGGTTTGCTATTTTAAGAAAATCCTAAACCACCTTACCCTTACTAATCTTAAACCCTAAAGCTGAGCTGAGCACCTGAACAACCTTCACACCAAACCCTACCCTGAGCCTAAAGACCCCCTGACCACACCATGACCCTAAACCTAACCCTTAACCCTAAAGGAAACAGGCAACCACCCTGATCCTAATCTGGACCCAGGAGCCCTCACTCTTGTGCACCAACCTGACCACAAACCCCAGCCTGAATCCTCTACCCAACCAGGCCCTAAACCTAAACTTGGGCTCTAAACCAGATAAACCTAAATCTGGGCCATAAATCCTGAGCCACTGACCATGGGCTTGCCCTAAACGTGACCTTCCAAAATAAAGCTAAATCCCACCACTCCCCTACTAAATGTAAACCCTCCTAAACCCTAAACCCACCTAAACCATTTATCATCCAGCTAAACCTTAACCCTTAAACTAAACCCTAAATCATAAACTAACCCCACCTGTAAATCCTAAATCCCCTAACCCTCCTAACCCCCACCTAAGTCCTAAACCCTAAAACCTAAACCTTAAAACCCTAAACTATTATGGCTAGCTATTTTTTGACCTTGTTGTTTGCTGATCAGGATGGTTTTTCTAGTTGCTTTTGGTTGTCCTTTCTCTCTTGGTTTTGCTCCTGTTGCTAAGAGGCATTGTGTGACCTTAAAGGCTCTTTATTTTTTGGTTGTAGCTTGAAGAACTATTTTCCTATGGCTATCTATCCTTTTTTAGTGCTATTATAGATGAGTGTAAGCGTTGGATGCTTCTGGATTGTTATATCTTCTGAATATTGGGTGTGCCTCTTGGGTTATTTTTATTTTGTTACGAACCGAAAGGCAAACTCTTGGTAGGATGTTTTTTTAAATTGGCTGATCATGAATCTATTAGGGTTCTTATTTGAGACTGTCTCTGGTTGTTAGATTATTTGTAATCCTAAAGGGCTCTTACTTTTTCTATTTTTGGCTATTATATCTAGCTGTTTAAACTAGATTCTTTTATCCTTGGATTTAGATTGGTGGATGCTGTCTATGACTTTCCATTGGGATTTTTTTAATGTTTATGAATGGATGACTCTTTCTATCTTTCATCCTAATGGTTTTAAGTCTATTGATTTGAATTCTTGGCAGTCTTGGTGGCTTGCATGGTGAACTGCATTACTAGCTGCTTAGATTGGGTGCTCAATCTAGCTAGTTTGGTCAAAAGAGTATTTACTTTGTTATAAGTTTCTTGATCTTTTTGAGTCTATGTTTGGAATCGGCTACTTACTTTCCCATTCTTCTTTTCTAGTTTCTACCTACTAGGATTTCCATTTCTAGATTGTGGTTGAACTTCTTCCCTTTTCTGTTTTGATGGTTTCCTTGCTTCCTAACATTTCTTGATGTTAGTCTTACTGCTCCTCTGGATATTATTATTTCTAGTTTTTTGTATGTTTGTTTATTGAATGACCTTATCAACTATGGTCCTCCTCTTTCCTTTGTTTGGTCTCTTTTTAGTCCTTTTTTCCATATTGTGGGGTTTGCTCCTACCAATTGTGTTTGCAATTCTTGGTGGTGGATTTGGTGGTGCTCTCTCTGGTCTAATGCTTTCCTAGTGGGTTACTTCCTTATTTGCCTTGCTGAGTTTAATATATATGACTGCTGGGTGTTCTGTGGTTATATTTATTTTTTGAAGTTTTATGCAGGTTTGAGTGATCATCGTCATTGGATAAGGTGCTACAAGAGGTAATCCTTCACTTCAAGTTTGGATGCTTACGTATGGTGCTTCTCCTTAAGATGATTATAATTTTGCCTAAGCCTTTTATTCATCTTTTTACTACTTTCTGCTCTTGTATTTTATGCTTAATTAACTATTTTATTATCTATACTCATCCCTTTACAAGCTTGTTGCAGTCTAGTACAGTTGGGAAACTTGATTATGTTGGTTTCAAAAGGAGCAGAGGAAGATTGCTGCTGATTTCAAGGATTATTTTTGGTGGATCTCTATTTCTTTTTCTATTAGCATACTTTCATTATCTATTGTATTAGCTAGGAGGCTTATCTCTTTAGGACTTTTTGTAGCTCTTTGAGCATTAGGTTAGAGATTTGCCCCCTCTAAGGACTTTGTACCTTTTCTTTGGGGAAATAAAATTTTTCTAATTTCCCAAAAACAAAACCCCTAAAACCCTAAACCATAAACCCTAAACTACCCCTAAACCCTAAACCATAAATAAACCTTAAACCCTAAAAAACTCTAAAGCCTACACCTTAAACCATAAACTAACCCTAAACCTAAAGCAAACCCTAAACCTTAAACCCTAAAAAACTTAAACCATGGAGCCTAAACACTAAACCTTAAACCCTAAACCATAAAAAAATAAACCTAAACTAAATAAAAACTAAAATAATAAATTAAAATAAACTAAACTAAACTAAAATAAAATAAAATAAATAAAATAAATAAACTTAAAAATAAAATAAAAACTAAAACCTAAAATAAACTAAACTAAAATAAACTAAATAAAATAAAATAAACTAAATTAAAAATAAACTAAACTAAAAAATAAAAATAAACTAAACTAAACTAAACTCGTGTTTTTCCCTTCCTCCGATTACGATTTCCTTACAGTTTGGCCAATTTTTGATCATTCTCGATCGATTTCTTTGATCGTTTGTCTCTGATTGGCCCCTCATGTGAGTTTCCATTGCTCATTCTATGGCAGAGGAACCGCTTACCACACAACCATGCTTCTACATCTTGGAGGCGTCGGCTAGGGCATCAGAATTACATGGAATTGTGGATCCAAAAACATCCACTACTCTGTCTGCAGTTAAGTCCTTTAAGGATGCATTATCTTATAAGGACCTTTCCCCTAATTCTTCAGTGAATTTGATCTCAACCTCATTTTGTGGCATGCCAGCGATTATGTGTTCGGATCTACATGTGGAAAAGTTGGCGAAGCCTTATGAATTTACTTTAGTTGGTAAATTTTCCTTACGACGGCCAACTCTTGATAACATCCGATCTTTTTTTCATAGCCTTAAACTTTCAGGTGCTTTCACTATTGGATTGATTGATCCAAGTCATGTTTTAATTCAGCTCTCATGACTTAGATTATTCAAGAGTTTTTGCACGTCACAGATACTTTATTTTTAATTGTCAAATGTGACTTCTAAAATGGTCTCCTCTTTTTGATATAAAAGAGGAATCCCCAATTATTCCTATATGGTTAGATCTTCCTAATATGAGAATACATTATGTTACACATTAAGTTCTCTTTGCGGTTGGGGCTCTCTTTGGTCGGCCTATTCAAATTGATCAGGCCACACCTACGAATCACGACTTTCTGTTGCTCATATTTTGGATGAAATTGATATCTCTAAAAAGCATCTTAAAGAAGTTTGGATTGGCTCTGAGAAGTTTAGTTTTAATCACAAAGTTGAATTTGAGAATTTTACTATTTTTTGCACACACTGTAAAATTCATGGCCACGATCATTCTGAATGTTTTGTGTTGCATCCACAACTTAAAAAGAAAAATTTGCTCGATCCTAATCCTACTCTATCAAATGATAAAGTCAATAAATTTACTTATGTGCTTAAGGTCACTCAAAATGGGAATCCTACGCCTACCCCTACTCATTTTGTATCCACTACTTTGTCTAATAGAGAGCAATCTGAGCAAGTTAAAGACACTGCTAATGAAGTTCTTGAGGAGGCAAATGATAGCTTGATTATCAGTCCTTCTAACTGTAATAATTTGCCTCTTCAAGATAATACCTTGATTCAGTCTAACCTACCCCTCTTGGCTAGTGAACCCGAGGAGACTCATATGATCCTTAGTGGTCATTTGAATGAAAATTTGAGGTTGGAAAAAAATATGAAAATAAATTTTGGAGCTGATCCTTTGATGATGGAACAAAATTTGAAAACTAATTCTGAAATTGATCCAAATCTACGTTATTAATGGCTTCAGAACCTTTCCTCCTACTCTTGAGAGTGATACACATGCTAACCCACTCTGCCAGCTTAATTCTAACATTGAGGAAGGGGAAATTACCATTAGAAATGCTTTAATTGATATAGGTCCTATTCTAAATATCACAAATTCTCTCTGGGATTGTGATTCTTTGGACAAAGATAGACCTTTTCAAACTATTTTAAAAAAAATCACTATTCACTAATAGCTCCACTAGAACTACTAGATCTTCCCTAACTTCCCATAAATAAATGTTTTTATTTCCATTTTCTTCTTGCTTTATTATATCAATTATTTTCTCTTTTCTTTTCTTTTCTTATTTTATTATGATCAACTTACTAATTTGGAATGTTTGAGGTATTGGGACTCTCATTGTCCGCAATCGTATTAGAAGTCTCTGCCGTATTCATAACATAGCCTTACTTGTTGTTATTGAACCTTTCATACACACTTCTAAGATCAACCATGTTGCTAGAACACTTGGCTTTTATAACTTCTTTTATAATATTAGCAATAAAATTTGGTGTTTTTGGAATAATTTAGTCAATATATCTATCTTTGATGATCTTCAATAATTGGTTAATGTCCACATCTCATTGGGTGATTTCTCTGCTCTAGGTTCCTTTATTTATGGTTCTTATAGAGCAGGTAGGAACATCCTTTAGGACAATTTAAGAACATTTGCCTCCTCGGTCAACAAACCCTGGTTGGTAGGGGGTGATTTTAACACTATTCTCTCTTCCTCAGAAAGAAGGGGGGTTGCTCCCCTAACATTCATTCCATGGAAGATATTTCTAATATTATTCTTGATTGCAATCTGATTGATATTGACTATTCGAGTTTGGATTATATTTGGCATAACTCTAGACTATGGTAACGGATAGACCGGATTATTTTTAATTCTCTCTGGATCAATCAATGGCCTCATACTTCAGTTGAGCATTTCAACAGAAATTTGTCTGATCATGCTCCTCTTTTGATATCTATTAGAAATCCCTCTAGTAGATTAACCTCCCCTATCTCTTTCAGATTCCAAAATATGTGGATCCAACACATTGATTTCTTAAATGTTATCTCCATCAATTGGATGGCCCCCCTTCACCCTGATAATCTATTAAAGGCATGATTTGCCTCTTGCTTAAGCTTAAAAGGCTTAAACAAAACCTTAATTGGTGGAATAAACATCATTTTAAAAATCTCTTTGCCAATATCAAAAACATGGAATAATTGGTTTGTTCTCTTGAAAATGTTATTTTGACTGATTCCACTAAACTTGACGACTTGAATGAAGCCAAATATAACTTGGTTAGCTATCAGAATATGGAACATACCTACTGGCACCAAAAGGCTGCTAGCAAACATATTGCTGGTGGCGACAGAAATACCATATATTTCCATGCTCTTTTCCAAAAAAAAGAGAGCATTAAACTCTTTTAAAAATACTTTTGACAACCTTTCTTGGAATTTCCTCTTCCAAATTCTTCATTTTTTTAGTTTTTCTGATAAATTTATCTACCTCATTAAAAATTATATTAGCAATGTTTGGTTCTCTATTATCCTGAATGGTGAGGCCTTAGGTTTCTTCCCTTCTATGCATCGCTTGAGACAAGGGGATCCCTTGTCTCCCTCTCTATTTATTAATGCTATTGAATATCTTTCCAGGATCCTTCAAGACCTTTTCAATAATAATCCAAGCATGTCTTTTAAAACTCAAGGTGGTTTTCCTGCCTCTCATCTTAATTTTGTTTATTATTTCATTATCTTTTGCAATGCCTCTATTCATCACATTAAAAATATAAACAATTTTTTAACTTAGTTTGGAAACAAAAGTGGTCTCTTTCTTAATGAAGGAAATAGTTTTTTTCATTCCTTCCTCTAAATTCTCTAGTAATAAGATCAACCAAATCTTGAGAATCACTAATTTTCAGCAACAACACTTCCTATTAAATCTCTTGGTGCTCCTCTTTTTAAAGGTCAGAAAAGATCACATCATTTTGATGAGTTAATCCAAACAATCTTTAATAAAATTTATGTTTGGGAATTTCATTTACTCTCATTTGGTGGTAGGCTCACTTTGATTAAGAGTACCCTTAACTCCATGCCGTTATATCTTATTGAAACTATTGTGCTGACCAATTCTACCATTAACAGAATTGAGCACCTCCTTAATAAATTCTTCTGGTGTTCTAACAATTCTACTAAAAGAATGCATTGGACATCTTGGTATAAAAGTTGTGGCACTCTTGCTGAAGGTGGGCTTGGCGTAAGCCAATCAGAAGCTATCATGCTTTTCTTATAAACTTTGGTGGAATTTTAGAAGCAACAATAGTCTTTGGGCTCAATTCATGGTAAATCTCGGTAAGCACCCTCTCATTTGCCCTTACAAAGTGGGAGATTCTCATTTATAGAAAAAACTTTGTTCCATCAAATGGGAGGCTGAATCCTTAATTTCTTGGGGGAATAACTCTAGAACTTCCTTCTTTTGGCAAGATAATTGGACTCGAAGTGGCTCTATTGATGATTTACTTTCTACCCACTGCTATTAAAGTAAACTCTTTCGGCGAGAATAATAAGTGGAACAATAGTAATAACCACTATATCCCTTCTTTAGTTAACTTACTACCATCCCTATCATCCTAGCAATCATCATGATCAATTCTTTTTTGCTTTTGCAAAATGGTGACTTCAACCTTAAAGATGTCAGATTCATATTAGAAGCTCATGATTTCTCTAATGTATTTTTTAAACTTTGGAATAACACTATCCCTATTTCTTTTCTGTTCTAACTTGGAGAATTTTGAAAAATTTCATCCTGTTGATTCCTTGATGTGGGGTAAAGGTTTTCACTTACCTTCAAAATGCTATTTGCTTTCACATTGAGAATGTCAATCATGTATTTATTAACGACCATTGCTTCCAAACTTTGGGTTTGGTATGATGAATTTTTTAATATTGACAAATTCAATGGCTCCTTAACTCTTATCAACTTCTAGTGGTTTATTTTGAAAACACTATTAAAGGCCACATTAAAGTGATAACTGCTATCACTTTTATATGGTTCATATGGATGGACATAAATAATGCAAAACATCATGGGATTAGAGGATAATTGCTAGAATTAAAGATAAAATTTGTGCTTTATTTAATGCCAGTTTAATTAACAATCAATTTAAAGGTTGTAAATTTGTTGCCAATAAACTGGGTTTTAACCTGCCGGAACCATCCCAACTGTAAAGATGATAATCTTGTTTATTGAAAAAAACCTCATGATAATATTATTAAAATTAATATTGATGGCTCTGTTTCTCAAAATGCTTATGGATGTGGTGGCATTTTTAGAAACCTTAATGGTAAAATTTTATGTGCCTTTGCTTGTCCTCTTACTACATGTTCTCTTTGAGAATGGTCATTAACAAAGCTATTGAGATTTGCCTAAAAGGTTGGCTCAATATTTGGATTGAGGTGGATGCCCTGTTGCTGATAGATCTGTTGACTTCCTCCAAAGTGGGAAATTCAGAAATGTACTACCTCTTAAAGCATACTAGAGCTCTCCTATCTCAACTCTATTTTAAAATCACTCATGTTTGGCGTGAAGGTAATCGTGTCGATTACCTTGCTAATCAGGTTGTAGATTAGATGGAATAAAATTCTTTGATCGACACTTCTAAACATTTGCATGGATTGGTTAATTTGGACAATATTGGACTTCCTTATCTCAGAAACTAATTTCATCCTATGTTTTGGCCTAATTACAACATGTATTACTTTGTTTTATCTGTATGGTCATCTTTTCTTTATCTTTTGTTTATTATTGTTGCTCCTCTTCATTTTGCTGGTGCATTTCCCTGATAATCTTTTCTAGTTTTATTATGATCTCTGTAGGATCTGCTGCTGGCTTTCTACTAATTATCCAATCTTTTTTTGGGGTCTTACTATATCTATTGTTTCCCTTGCTAATGGAAATGTGCTTCTTGTTTCCCTAATATGATGGATGGATATGTCTTATTTTTTGATCTCCAGGGACGGACTACTTGCCATCAATACTATTTTTTAGGACTTACTGTATTTTTCTTTTCTTTTCACGATTGAGACTGTTTCCTGTCTCTTTTTCCTGTTGCCTATTCTCAAAGTGATTTTTTATTCTAGCTACCTGTATTGGAGGCTCATGTCTTTGTTGCTGCAGTTGTTGGTTTGCTATGATTTGTACAGCTTCATGGTTGGCACTTCTTTATTTGTATCTTCCCTCTTAAATAGGGTTGTGGTTCCTGTTTTGCTCACCAACCCCCCTTCCTCAACCTGTAAGGGAAGAATGTTTAATTTACCTGTTATTGCTACTGTTTCTTTCTAAGATTGAATTTGCTTTTTGCCTTCCTTTCATCCTGATCTTACTAATGATGTTGGATTAGATGCTGGTCTTCTTTTCCTTGTCTTGAAGGATTTTAATGTTGGTTTTCTTCTAATCCCCATTTTGGGTCTATGTAATACTGCTATTACTGACTGGATTACCCTCTGTTGGGTGTAATAGTTAGTTTGCTATTTTGGTTGTTGGCTGAATGGATTATCGAGTTTTATACCCTACAAGCTGCTCTTGGGGTTGTTTCTCCGATTGTTTTTTTGTGTTTTGGGTACATCACCTGGCTTGTGGTCTATCTAATCATTGCATTCCCATCTTGGTTCTATGACTTGTGTAGTTCTATTGTGTTTATGCTTTTAACTTGGTGTTTGTTAACATCCGCATTGTTTATTCCGAATGGGTATCCTTTATGGTCACTGGCTATAAGTTTCATATGATTTGGGATGGTGTTATTTACATGCTAATTGATATGCTTAGTAGGATTTCAGCTGGCTTTTCAATCGGTTGTCTATTATTTCTATCTTCTTCCTGGCTTTTTCTACTATCTACTTGTGGTGGGTTTTCCTGCTGGCTTAATTTTACTCTTGGATCTGGTATTAATAAGGTGGATGTGGCCAAGATGGTTCATTTTTATATGGGTAGGGATTCCCATGCTATGGTGATTATAGTGGTGATATCCCATCCCATCTCTTTACTATCTCCTTTTCTATAGTGTATATGGCTTTGTTTAGGTTTGCAGGTACTAAGGCTCATAAGACTTTCAACAAATGGTTGCTATCTTCTCACAAGTTTGCAGGCTATGATGGTTGCGATGATTTCATTCCTTTTTGGTTTGGTAGTAGCTCTTTTGATGTACCCCTTCCACTGAAGTTTGGATGCTAATATCGATCTCAATTTGGTCCTGACCAGCCTCACTTCTCTATAATTTTTCTCATTTTATTTTACCTTCCACTTTGTTTGTATTACTAACGTTAATTTTCATCTTTCTACATATTTGCAAATGCATTTTTCTATTTCTCTTGCTGGTTTTCTCCGTAGTGGCATGCATTCTCTCATCCTGATGAGCTTTGGCCCAGATCTATCCATTGGCTTCTCTATGTTAATCATTTTGTATTTTTTGCTTTCATTTTTACTTTTATTTTGCTTTCAGATGTACTTAGATAGGGGATTAGTCTCTAGGCTGATTGTAGCTCTTTGAGCAGTAGGTTTGGAGTTTATCCCCTCTTAAGGATCTTGTAACCCTCCTTTTGTGCCAATAAAATTCCCCCTATATGGGATTTCAAAAAAAAAACTCTAAGCCCTAAACCTAAACTCTAACCCTAAACCCTAAATCCTAAAACCCAAAATGATAAAACCCTAAATCCTAAACCATAAACTCTAAACTCAAAACCCTAAACCATAAATCCTAAAAACCTAAATGCCTAAACCTAAACTAAATAAAACCTATAAATAAAAAAAATAAAAAAACCTAAACCTAAATGAAATAAAATAATAAAATAAAATAAAAAGTTAAACTTAAACCTAAACCTAAACCTAAAAAATAAAATAAAATAAAATAATTAAAATAAAAAAAAAATAAATGAAAACCTAAACTAAACTAAAAAACAAAATAAACCTAAGAATAAAAAACCTAAATATAATAAAAACTAAGTGTAAAATAAAAATAAAATAAAATAAAACTAAATAAAAAACCTAAACCTAAAAATAAAACTAAAATAAAACCTAAAATTAAAAACATAAAACTTGAAAATAAAAAAAACTAAACCAAAATAAAAATAAAATAAATCCAAACCTAAACTAAAATAAACAAAACTAAACTACATCAAACATAAACCTAAACCTAAAATAAACTAAACCTAATCCTAAACTAAATAAAATAAAATAAATTAGAAATAAACCTAAACCTAAACTAAAAAATAAAACCTCAAAATAAACCTAAAATAAAATCTTCAAACCTAAACCAAAATAATAAAATAAAATAAAAACCTAAAGCTAAACCTAAAAAAATCATAAACCTAAAAAATAAAATAAAAATAAGACTCAACAAAAAAAAAACCTAAACATAAACTTAAACCTTAAAAATAAACTAAAATAAAAACCTTTAGTAGTCTTACCTTGAAATGTTTGGGGATGATAATTGTCTACTTTAATCAAGAGTATTCTTAGAAAATTTGCTAAGATGTAATTAACTTCGGAAGCTTGCCTCCGTAGGGAACTTAAGAACCTGGTTTAATATAAACCCTACTTTATTCATCCATATAAAGTAGGGGAAAATTGCTAGTACATTCCAAGACCCATCATGCCTTAGGAGTCCTTATTACGTGATTTGATCCATTGTAGGGTGATGTCTCTATCTTTTGAGATAGTACAACATACCTCAATGTAGTACTTCATCACCTTAAAATGTACCCCCCCTATGATCTGCATGGTGTCCACCCACTTATACATCCAAAGTAAACAACATAAGGCCCTCTCATCTTCTTCATTGAATCTCTCAACATCATCCTTTCTTTTTAGAGTTTGGAGATGTCGATCCTCAAGTAGGAAAGAGTTCTTAGACTCATAATGTTGACTGGTACACGTGGGCCAACTAAAACTTTGGATAGCCTGTATCTGCCAACATCAATTGTAATGTAAAGAGGCGGTTGTTCTCGGTCATCCCTAGAAGTATGTTTTCATCACTGAATGTAACTCCTAAGATGTCCTTCGAGTGGCATGCCTTCTCTTAGTAGCTGCCTAAGTATATCTCTAGATCAAGTAAGGCCTTGATTAGAAATTGCATCATCTCTTTAGATAAGACAAGGGCATCGTTATGCTTAACTTAGCTGGAAACTTTATAAGGTGAGCTAGGACATTGTAATCATCTCTGACTTGGTCTTCCACAAGCATATCCATGGGTGGAGCATCTTATAGAGGGGCTATCTGCTCACTAGAATCAATAACATGCTTACCCTTATCCTGAGGAGCTACCTTAGGAGGTAGAACTTTGCCACTATGTAAGTTGACTTCAGTGACTTCTTCGAATGATGAGCTTGTGGAAAGTTTTACTTTCTGATCGAACAAACCTATAACTTCTCCTATGGGATCCTTAGAGTCATTTAGCTCTAAGTCAATCAAAAGAGGTGAACTGAATTTAGAGAAGGATAGTTTGATAAATCAAAGGAAAGGATTAGAACTACAATAGTTAGATTAGAACTACAAAAAAATAAACCTAAACCCTAAAACCTAAACACTAAACCCTAAACCCTAAACCTTAAACCCTAATCCTAAACCCTAAACCCTACCCTTAAACCCTAAACCTTAAAACCCTAAACCCTAAATACCAAAACTGTAAATCCTAAACCCTAAACCCTAAAAACCTAAAAACCTAAACCTAAACTAAATAAAACCTAAAAATAATATAAATAAAAAAAACTTAAACCAAAATAAAGTAAAATAACATAAATATAATAAAAACCTAAAGTAAAACCTAAACCTAAACCTAAACCAAAAATAAAATAAAATAAAAATAAAAACTAAAATAAAAGAAAAACCTATACTAAACTAAAAAATAAAAGAAACCTACAAATAAAAAACCTAAATAAAAAACCTAAATGTAAAATAAAATAAAATAAACCTAAAATACAATAAAATAAAAATTAAATAAAAACCTAAACCTAAAAAATAAACATAAAAATAAAACCTAAAAATAAATAAAAAATAAAACATAAACATTAAACTAAAAAAACTAAACCTAAATTAAACAAAATAAAATAAATCTAAACCTAAACTAAAATAAACTAAACTAAAATAAATAAAATCTAAACCTAAACCCTAAATAAATAAAATAAATAAACAAAAAATAAACCTAAACCAAAACAAAAAAATAAAACCTAAAAATAAACCTAAAATAAAAAAAATAAAATCAAAACCTAAAAAAATTAAATAAAAACCTAAACTTAAACCTAAAAAAAATAAATCAAACCTAAACCTAAAAAATAAAATAAAAATAAAACTAAACTAAAAAAATAAACCTAAACCTAAACCTAAAAAGTAAACTAGAATAAAAAAACCTAAAATAAAATAAATAATCCTAAAATAAATAAAAAGTAAACTAAATAAATCTAAACCTATTGGTTTACTGAATTAAAAAAAAAAAACCCTGAACCCTAAACGCTAAACCATAAGCTAACCGTAAACCCTAAACCGTAAACCCTAAACCCTAAAACCTAAATCCTAAACCCTAAACACTAAAACCCTAAACTCTAAACCGAAACACTTAAACCCTAAACCCTAAACCCTAAACCCTAAACCCTAAACCCTAAAACCTAAACACTAAAAACCCTAAACCCTAAACCCTAACCATAAATTTTAACCCTAAACCCTAAACCCTAAATACCTAAAAACCTAAAAACTTAAAAAACTAAAAAATAAAATAAAAATAAAACTCAACTAAAAAATAAACCTAAACCTAAACCTAAAAAATAAACTGAAATAAAAAAACCTAAACTAAAATAAATAAACCTAACATAATTAAACTAAACTAAATAAAAAATGAAAAATAAACCAAACAAAAATAAAAAATAAAATAAATTAAAATAACTAAATAATAATCTAAATAAACATAAACTTAATGGTTTACTTAATTTAAAAATATCCCTAAACCCTAATCCTTAAGCTAACCCAAAACCTAAACCCTAAACCTTACTTCTACGAGTCTTCTACGAGTTTACTTAATTAAAAAAAAAACCCTAAACCCTAAACCCTAAAACCTAAAAAAACCCTAAACTAAAACCTGAAACCTAAACCCTAAACCCTAAACCCTAAATAATAATGCTAAACCATAACCCCTAAAATACTAAACCCTAAACCCTAAAAACCCAAAAACCTAAACCTATAAAATAAAATAAAAAGAAAATTCAACTTAAAAATAAACTTAGACCTAGAAAACAAACTCAAATAAAAAGACTAAACTAAAATAAATAAACCTAAAATAAATAAACTAAACTATTTAAAATTAAAAAATAAACCTATTAAAAATAAAAAATAAAATAAACTAAAATAAATAAAAAAATAAACTATGTAAACTAAATTAACTTAAACTTATCGATTTACTTAATTTTATTTTCAAAAAACAAACCCTAAACGCTAAACCCTAAACACTAAACTATAAACCCTACACCTACAACCCTAAACCCTAAACCCTAAAAATCTAAACCCTAAATCCTAAAATCCTAAACTGTAAACCCTAAAACCTAAATCCTAAACCCTAAACCTTAAACCCTAAAACTGTAAACCCCAAACTCAAAACCTTAAACCCTAAACCCTAAACCCTAAACCCTAAACCCTAAAAACCTTAAACCCTAAACCCTAAACACTAGACCTTAAACCCTAAACTAAACCCTAAACCCTAACCCTAAACCCTAAACCCTAAACCCTAAACCTTAAAAACCTAAAAACCTAAAAATAAAAATAAGAATAAAACTCAACTAGAAAATAAACACAAACCTAAACCTAAAAATAAAACAAAATTAAAAAACCTAAACTATAATAAATAAACCTAAAATAAATAAACTAAACTGAATAAAAATAATAAATAAACCTAAAAAATTAAAATAAAATTAACTAAAATAAATAAATAAATAATCTAAATCCTAAACCTACCTGTTTACTTAATTTTAAAAAAAAAACTATGAACCCTAAGCTAACCCTAAACCCTAAACCTACCAGTTTACTTAATTTAAAAAAATAAACACTAAACCTAAATACTAAATCCTAAACCCTAAACCCTTAATCCTAAACCCTAAACACTAAAACCTAAAAAACCCTAAACTAAAACCTCAACCATGAACCTAAGACCTAAACCCTAAACCCTAAACTCTAAACACTAAACCTACAACCTCAAATGCAAAACCTCTAAAGCCAAAACCCTAAACCCTAAACCCTAAAAATTAAACACTAAACTGAAAACTTAAAACCTTAAACCTTAAGGCTAAACCATAACCCCTAAAACCATAAACCCTAAAACTTTAAACCCTAAACCTTAAACCGTAAACCCTAAACCTAAAAGCATAAAAAGCTAAACCTAAATAATAAAATAAAAATAAAACTCAAATTAAAAATAAACCTAAACCTAAAATATAAAATAAAATTAAAAACCTAAATTAAAAAAAATAAACCTAAAATAAATAAACTTAACTAAATAAAATTAGATAAATAAAAATAAAATAAACTAAAATAATTAAAAAATACTAAATAAATAAACCCTGCTTGCTTATTTTTTTATTTAAAACCCAAACCCTAAATCCTCCCTAAATAACCCTCCAAGTAATAAACCATAAAGCCTAAACTTATAACTACTAACCTAAAACCTAAACCTAAAACATTAAACCCTAAAAATCATAAACCCTAAACCTTAAACTCTAAACCACCCTAACCCTCCCACTCCTAAATCAAACGTGACCTAAACTCTAAACTAAAACCCCAAACCATAACCACTAAACCCTAAACCCTAAATCGAACACTAAACCCTAAAACCCAAAACTAATCCTAAACCCTAATCCTAAACCTAAACTAAACTAAACTAAATAAAACCTAAAATAAAATAAATGAAAACCTAAGCCTAAATAAAATAATAACCTAAACTAAAAATCTTAAACCTAAACCTAAACATAACCCTAAACCTAAAATAAATAAAATAAAATAAATAAAACCTAACTAAAAAATAAAATAAACTTAAAAATAAAAACTAAATAAAATAAAAATAAAACCAAAATAAAAACTAAATAAATACCTAAACCTAAATTATAAACCTAAAAATAAAACCTAAAAATGAATAAAAAATAAAACCTAAACCTTAAACTAAAAATAAAACCTAAACCTAACATAAATAATATAAAATAGCCCTAATCCTAAATTAAATCAACTAAACTAAAACAAATAAAACCTAAACTTAAACCTAAACTAAATAATAAAACCTAAAAATAAACCTAAAATAAAATCCTAAAATCTAAACCTAATAAAATAAAATAAAAACATTAACCTAAATATAAAAATAAAACCTAAACCTAAAAAATAAAATAAAAATAAAACTAGACTAAAAGTAAACCTAAAACCTAAACCTAAACCTAAAAATAAACAAAAATATAAAGGCTAAACTAAAATAATAAACCTAAATAAATAAACTAAACTAAATAGAAATAAAAATAAACCTAAATAAAAATAAAAATAAAGTCAACTAAAATAAATAAAAATAAACTAAATAAACTTAAACCTACCAATTTTCTTAATTTAAATTAAATAAATATATAAAACCCTAACCCTAAACCTTAAAAGAAAACTAACCCTAAACCCTAAACCCTAAACCCTAAACCCTAAACCCTAAACCCTAAAAACCTGAAAACCTAAACCTAAATTAAATAAATCCTAAAAATAAAATAAAAAACCTAAACCTAAATAAAATAAAAAATATCATAAAATAAAACTTTAAGAAAAACATAAACCTAAACGTAAACCTAAAAATAAAATAAAAGAAAATCTAAAAACTAAACTAAATTAAAATAAATAAATAACTAAACTAAAAAAACCTAAAAATAAAAAACCTAAATAAAATCAAACCTAAACGTAAATTAAAATAAAATAAAAACTAAATAAAAACCTAAAGCTAAAAAATAAACCTAAAAATAAATAAAAAATAAAACTTATACCCTAAACTAAAAAAAAACTTAAAGCTAAAATAAACAAAATAAACCTAAACCTAAACCTAAAATAAACAAAATAAACCTAAACCTAAACCTAAACTAAAATAAATAAAACCTAAACCTAAACCTAAAATAAACTAAACCTAAACCCTAAACTACATAAAATAAAATAAACTAAAAATAAACCTAAACCTAAACTAAAAAATAAAACAAAAAATAAACCTTAACTAAAATTGTAAAACCTAAAACTAAAAATAAAAAATAAAAACATAAACCTAAACCTAAATAAAACCTAAATCCTAAACCTAATAATAAATTATAAAACTTAAACATAAAAAATAAAATAAAAATAAAAGTAAACTTAAAAAGAAACATAAACCTAAACTTAAACCTAAAAAATAAATTAAAATAAAAAACCTAAACTAAAATAAATAGAATATAATAAATATAAAAAATTAACCTAAATAAAATATAAAATAAACTAAATAAGCCTAAACCTACCAGTTTACTTAATTTCTTAAAAAAACCCTAAACTCTAAACTTTAAACACTAAATCCTAACCCTGAACCCTAAACCTACAACACTAAACCCTAAACCCTAAACCCTATCCCTAACCTTAAACCCTAACCCCTAAAACCTAAAGATTAAACCCTAAACTAACCCTAAACCCTAAACTCTAAAAACCTTAAACCTTGAAGCCTAAACCCTAAAACCCTAGACCCTTATCTAACCCTAAACCCTAAGCAAACTCTAAACCCTAAACCCCAACCTAATAAAACAAAACTAAACTAGTAATAATAATAAAACTAATAATAAACTAATGACTAATAATAATACCTAACTAAAACTAATAAAATTAACTAAATAAATAATTATAAAACTAATAATAAACCTTAAAACTAAAACTAATAAATAAATAAACTAATAATAATAACTAAAACCTAATAAACTAACTAAAACCATTAAACCTAATAAATAAACTAAAATATTAATAAAAGTAATAATAATAATAATAATAATAATGATAATAATAATAATAATAATAGTAATAGTAATAATAATAATAAAATAATAAATAATAAAACTAAACCCTAAATTAATAAAACCAAGCAAATAAAACCCAATAATAACTAAACTAAAAACTAAAATTAAATAAACCTAAAAACCTCCTAAACTAATAAACTAAACTAAAACTGAACCCATAAACTTAATAAAAACTAACTAAACTAAGAATAACTAATAAACTAAACAATAACGAAACTAAAAAACTAATTAAAAATAATAAAAAAAAAAAAAAACTAAAACAAAATAAAAAAAACCAAAAACTAAAACTAAACTAAAATAAAAACCATAATAACCCCAATAAACCCAAATAAACACTAAACCTAAAACCAAATAAACCCCAAAACAAAAATTAATAACTAAAATAACAGAAATAATAATAAACAAAACTAATTAAACTAACTAAACCCTAAATCTTTTTAATTAAAAAAACTTAAACCCTAAACCCTAAACACTAAATCCTAAACCCTAAACACTAAATCCTATAACCTAACCCAAACCCTAAACCCTAAACCTAAACTAAATAAACCTAAACTAAAATAAATAAATAAATCCTAAACCTAAATAAAATAAAATAATAAAATAAAATAAATTCCTAAACTAAAACCTAAACCTAATCCTGAGAATAAGAAACCTAAATAAAATAAAAGCTAAACATAAAATAAAAATAAAATAAACCTTAAATAAATAAAAATAAAAACTAAATAAAATCCTATAGCTAAAAAATAAACCTAAAATATAAAAAATAAAACCTAAACCCTACATTAAAAAAACATTTACCTAAAATAATAAAAAAATAAATAAAATTGAATAAATCTAAACTTAAATTAAAATAAACTAATGTAAAATAAATAAAACTAAAACCTAAACCTAAAATAAACTAAACCTAAACTTAAACTAAATAAAATGAAATAAACTAAGAATAAACCTAAAATAAAAACCTAAAACCTAAACCTAAATAAAATAAAACTCTTAACCTAAACCTAAAAATAAAAAATAAAACTTAAACTAAAAAATAAAAATAAAAATAAAACTCTACTAAAAAATAAACCTAAACCTAAAAAATAAACAAAAATAAAAACATGAACTAAAATAAATAAATCTAAAATAAATAAACTAAACTAAATAAAAAAAAACCTAAATAAAAATAAAAAATAAAGTGAATTTAAATAAATAAAAGGTAAATTAAATATACTAAATAAACCTAAACCTATTAGTTTACTTAATTAAAAAAAAAAAACCTTAAACCCTAAATCTTAAAACGTAAATTCCAAACCCTAAACAATAAACCTACAACCCTAAACCCTAAACCATAAATCTTATATAAAAAAATATTATTTAAAAAGATACCTAACCCTAAACCTTAAAGTCTAAAACTAACCTAAACACTAAACCCTAAACCTAAACCTATCGGTTTACTTAATTTAAAAAAAACTCCTAAATCTACAACCCTAAACCTCAACCCCAAAACTACTCCTACAACCCTAAACCTATAACCCTAAACCCTAAACCCTAAACCCTAAAACCACAAACCCTAAACCCTAAACCCTAAACTAACATCCCTAAACCCTAAACACTAAACCGTTAAACCATAAACCCTAAAACCTAAACCCTAAAAACAAAAGCCTTAAACCCTAAACCCTAAAACTTAAAAATCTAAACCTAAATTAAATAAAACCTAAAAATAAAATAAAATAATAATTAAATTAAAGGAAAGTTAATAAAAACCTAAACTAAAATCTAAACCCTAAAACCCAAAACACTAAAACCCTAAACTATAAACTCTAAATCTTAAACCCTATATCCTAAATCTTAAACCCTAAATCCCAAACCACCTTAAACCACCTAAAAACCCTAAACCCTAAATCCAAAACCATCTACCCTAAACCCTAAACCACCTAAACCCTAAACCCTAAACCTAAACCACCCTAAAAGCATAAACCCTAAACACTAAACCTTAAATCTAAACCATACCCTAAACCTCTAAACCTAAACCTTCTAAACCCGAAACCCCAAACCCAATACCCTAAAAACCTAAAAACCAAAACCTAAAAATAAAATAAATAAATAAAAACCTAAAACTAAATAAAATAAATTAATAAAAAACCTAAACTAAAACCTAAACCTAAACTAAAACATAAAAATAAAAAAAAATAAAACTAAACTATAATAAAATTAATAAATATGTAAACTAAACTAAAAAAATAAAATAAACCTTAAAAATAAAAAGCTAAATAAAATAAAACCCAAATGAAAAATAAAATAAAATAGAATAAAAACTACATAAAATCCTAAACCAAATAATAAACTTACAAATAAAACTTAAAAATAAATAAATAAATAAAATTTATACCCTAAACTGAAATAAATCCTAAACGTAAAATAAATAAAATAAAATAATCCTCAACTTAAACTAAAATAAACTAACCTAAAATAAATAAAACCTAAACCTAAGTCTAAAATAAATAAAACTTTAACCCTAAACTAAATAAAATAAAATAAACTAAAAATAAACCTAAACCTAAACCAAAAAATAAAACTTAAAAATAAGCCTAAAATAAAAACCTAAAACCTAAACCTAAAAAATAAAATAAAAACCTAAAGTTAAACTTAAAAAAAAAACTAAACCTAAAAAATAAAATAAAAATAAAACTAAACTAAAAAATAAACTATAACAAAAAAACCTAAACTAAAATAAATAAACCACAAAAAATAAAATTAAAAATTTAACCTAAATAAAAAATAAACTAAAATAAAGAAAAAAATAAACTAAATAAACCTAAATCTACTAGTTTACTTAATTAAAAAAAAACCCTACAGCCTAAACCCGGAATCCTAAACCCTAAACCCTAAACCTTAAACCCTAAAATAAACCCTAAACTACACCTAAACCCCTAAACTAAACCTAAACCCTAAACCCTAAACTCTAAACTAACCCTAACCTCCTTCTTTAACCTAAACTAAACCCAAAATAAACTCTAACTCACTCTAAAACCTCAAAAAACTCCCAAACCACTAAACCCTAAACTAAACTCCACTCCTTAATTAAATAAACTCAAACCTAACTAACCCCTAAATCTAAATCTTAACCCACCCTAAGCCTTGACAAACCCTAAAATCCTAAACCCCAAAATGTTAAATGACCCTCTCTAAACCTAAAAACTAAACTTAAAACTATTACTTTAAACTCTAACCTAAACCCTAAACACTAAACCTAAATCCAAAACCCAAAGCCTAAATTGAAACCTTAAACCTAAACCTAAACTAAACCCTAAACATAACCTTCCCAAAACAACCCTAAACTCACTAAAAACACTAAAACCTAAAAACTAATCCTAAATTAAATAAAACCTAAAAATAAAATAAATAAAAGAACCTAAATCTAAATAAAATAAAATAAAAATCTAAATTAAAACATGAACCTGAACCTAAAAATTAAATAACATAATAGAATAAAAAACTAAAATAAAATAAAATAAACTTAAGAATTAAAAACCATAATAAAATAAAAACTAAACCTAAATTAAAATAAAATATACCTAAAATTAATTAAATAAAAACTTAAACCTAAAAAAATCAACTGAAAAGTAAAATTTAAAAATAAATAAAAAATGAAACCTAAATCATAAAATAAAAAAAAACAAAACTTAAAATAAAAATAAAATAAACCTAAACCTAAATAAAAAAATAAAAATAACTATAAACGCTAAATCCTAAACCCTAAACCTTAAACCCTAAACCCTAAAACCTAAACCTACAACCCTAAAGCTATGACCCTAAACCCTAAACACTAAACCATAACCCTAAACCCTAAACTCTAAAAGCATAAACCATAAAATCCCAAAACCTAAATTTTAATCCTAAACCCTAAACCCTAAACCCCAAACCATAAACCTAAACCTAAAGTAACTAAATAAATTAAAAAATAAACATAAACCTTAAAACCTAATAAACCTGAACCTAAAGCAAAATCCTAAGAATGGGCAGAATCTTGACAACAGAACATCCGCCACTCAGTGTAGATCAGGAGAGGCTAAGGCGAGGTGGTAGTTATCAAGTGGTGGGGATGAGGTCTTGTGGATATGGAGGTGGTGTTTAGAGCAGTGGTGGTTATGTATGTGGCTGGACAAAGGGAGGTTACAACCGTGGTGGTGGTAGAGGGAGAGATCAGGGATATGATGGTGGATCCTGCTACTTGAGAGGTCAGGGTGGTTCTAATGAGAACTAGAGAAACTAAAAATGACTGATCCAATCTGCTGCCTATGGAACTATGTCTTTATAGTTGAGACAGTTCTAGATATCTAGGGTTTTTGATTTGCTCTATGCGTGCTCATTTTTTATCTATGTCATCACTTATGTCCTAGAAAACTTGTTGTGCTACTTGGTTGATGAAATCAAAAAGAAGAAATGTTGAATATGAATTTGTTCTTCTTAAAAAAAAACCTAAAACCCTAGACACTAAACTAAAACCTAAACCTTAAATTAAAAAAAAAACCTAAACCTAAAATAAAAATAAAATAAACCTAAACCTACACAATAATAAACTAAACTAAAATAAATAAAACCTAAATGTAAACCTAAAATAAACTAAACCTAAACCAAAACTCAATAAAATAAAATAAACTAAAAATAAACCTAAACTAAAAAATAAAACCTAAAAATAAACTTAAAACCCAAACCTAAAAAATAAAATAGAAACATAAACCTAAACCTAAAAAATAAAATAAAAATAAAACTACACTAAAAATAAACATAAACCTAAACCTAAAAACAAAAAATAAACTAAAATTAAAAACATAAACTAAATTAATTAAACATACAATAAATAAACTAAACTAAATAAAAATAAAATTAAACCAAAATAAAAATTAAAAATAAATAAAAAATAATCTAAATAAACCTAAACCTACCAGTTTATTTAATTTTTTTTAAAAAAAAAACCATTAAGCACTAGACCCTAAACCTAAAACCCTAAACCTTGCACCCTAAAACTAATCCTAAACCCTAAACTCTAAACATACAACCTTAAACCCTAAAGACTAAGAAACTCTGTACCTGAAACCCCTAAATTAAGCAAAATAAAAAAATAAAAGATAAAGGCAATCTACTAAGCCAGCAATCCTAAAACTAACCCTAAACACAAACTGACAAGCCCCAACCCTGAGCCTGGCCCAAACCCTAAACCCTAGGCAATCCCTAGGCTCCAGACCTAAGCGCTAGGCCTAAACCCTAAGACCTAAAGGTAAAAGCCACAAACCTAAACTAAATAAAGACACAAAATAAAATAAATAAAGAAACCTAAACCTAAATAAGATAAAATAAAGATAAAAAGATTAACTAAAACCTAAACCTAAAACATAAAGCCTAAACTTAAAATAAAATAAAATAAAAAAAATAAAACTAAACTAAAATAAATGAAGTAAAACCTAAACTATTAAAATAAATAAAGACTAAAAATAAAATCACACAAATAAAATAAACCATAAAATTGAACCTAAAAATAAATAAAAAATAAATGCTAAACCATAAACTAAAAAAACCTAAACCAAAAATAAAAATAAAATAAACCTAAACCTAAAAAAGGAAAGCTATAGTGAAATAAACAAAACCTAAACCTAAAATAAACTAAATAAAATAAAACAAACTAAAAATAAACTTAAACCTAAACAAAAAAATAAAACCTAAAAATAAACCTAAAATAAAAACCTAAAATTAAACCTAAAAAAATAAAATAAAAATTTAAACCTAAACCAAAAAATAAAAAATAAAACCTAAACCTAAAAAAATAAAATAAAAATAAAATTAAAGTAAAAAAAACTAAACCTAAACCTAAACCTATAAAATAAACTAAAATAAAAT
Organism: Cymbidium sinense; assembly: GCA_021442155.1. Taxonomy (NCBI): domain Eukaryota; kingdom Viridiplantae; phylum Streptophyta; class Magnoliopsida; order Asparagales; family Orchidaceae; genus Cymbidium; species Cymbidium sinense. Next base: position 49,358,354 of record CM038220.1, on the reverse strand, counting down.
GCCTAAACACAAATAAATAAACCTAAAATAAGTAAACTAAACTAAATAAAAATAAAAATAAACCTAAAAAAATTAAAAATAAAATAAACTAAAATAAATAAAAAATAAACTTAACAAACTAAATAAACCTAAACCTACATGTTTACATAATTTAAAAAAAAAATTAAAGAAATTAAAACCACAAAAAACCTGCCTACCCATACACCCCCTAAACCCTACCTTAAAACCCTAACCTAAACCCTAAACCTACCCTAAACCTGGCCACAGGCCTAAAACAAGCCCAAACCTGAAACTAAATCGTGAGCCATGACCTAAACTGTGGTTTACATTTTAAAATTAAAATAATTATAAAAGTCCTGATCCTAAACTTTAACCCTGGAATAACCCTGCACCATAAACCCAAACCCCCAACCCTAAACTCTAAAACTCCAAGATCCTAAACTGAAAAGGCCCTGAGCCCCAGGCCCTAAACCAACAACTCTTAAAACCATAACACCCATTGTAAACCATAAACCATGACACTAAAATCTAAAACCTAAACCTAAAAAACTTAAAATAAAATAAATGTGGGACCTCCTAACTTAGAGATAAAATAAACCTCCTAAAAACCCAAACTGAGCTGAGCCCTGAGCCACCTAAACTTTCCTGAGTGCCCACCCTGGGCCACAGGCCCACAAATGACCTGTAAACCCTGGGCCAGGCCCTGAGCCCTGGGCCCTGACCTACATGTTAAGGCCTTGACCTGCCTTAACCACAACCTTAACCCTGGGCACTGTGCCCTAAACTAAACTGACCTGACCTATCCACCCTGGGCTCTGCACTGACCCATGGGCCTGACTCTATTGACCAGGCCACTGAGCCCTAACTTTACCCTGAGCCTGATCCAGGCTGAAACACTCCTAAGTCTTAGGCATCTCTCCTGATCACTCCACCTGGGCCAGGCCATCCCAGGCCCAGGCCCAGACTCTACTGACACCCTTGACCCCACCTCTTAACTTCAAGACCATGGGCCCACACTCATTGGTCTGGGCCACTAAACCATAAACTGGGATCACTGGGCCCTGGGCCCTGACCCTAACCAGGCCAGCCCAACCTAAAACTGAGCCCTCCCCCAAACCAGGCCACTAAATCTTAAACCCTGACCTTCTAAACCAAAAACACCCTAAATTCCTAAACCTTAAACCTTAAACCCTAAACTCTAAACCCAAAAAACCTTAACCTAAATTAAATAAAAGATAAAAATAAATAAATAAATAAACCTAAACCTAAATAAAATAAAATAATAAAATAAAATAAAAACCTTAACCTAAACTTAAAAATAAAATCAAATAAAATAATTAAAATAAACTATATTAAAATAAATAAAAACCTAAACTAAACATAAAATAAAATAAACCTAAGAATAAAAAATCTAAATAAAATAAAAATAAAATGTAAAATAAAAAAAACACAAAATAAAATATAATAAAAACTAAATAAAAACCTAAACCTAAAAAATAAATCAAAAATTAACCTAAAAATAAATGAAGAATAAAACCTAAACCCTAAACTAAAATAACATCTAAACATAAATAAAAATAAAATAAACCTAAACCTAAACTAAAATAAACTAAAATAAAATAAATAAAGCCCTATAGCTAAACCAAAAATAAACTAAATCTAAACCTAAACCTAAACTAAATAAAATAAAATAAATTAAAAATAAACCTAAACATAAACTAAAAAATAAAACCTAAAACCTAAACCTGAAAAATAAGATAAAAACCTAAACCTAAAAATAAAAAAGAAAACCTAAACCTAAAAAAAATAAAAATAAAACTAAACTAAGAAATAAACCTAAACCTAAACCTAAACAATAAACAAAAACAAAAAGCATAAACTAAAATAAATAAACCTATAATAAATTAACTAAACTAAATAAAAATAAATAATAAATAAATTAAACTAAAATAAACTAAATAAACTAAATAAACCTAAACCTACTAGTTTACTTAATATAAAAAAATAAAAATAAATAAAAAAATAAAACAACCCTAACCCTAAACCCTAAACCCTCAAATAATGCTAAATCAAGCTAAACCCTAAACCTAAACCAAACACTACCCTAAATCCTAAAATAAACCTAAATCATGAAAAACCTAAACCCTAAACCTCTAACTCAACCTTCCACCCTGGGCCTAACCTAAACTTAAAACCTAAAACCCACTAAACTAAATTAAACCTAAAATAAAATAAATAATAAAACCTAAACCTAAATAAAATAATAATTAATAATTAATCTAACTAGGACTAAACCAACTAAACCTAAACCCTACCAAACTAAACCCTAGATCAAACCCCACCACTAAACACTAAAACCTCCCTAAACTCCTTCCCTAAACCCTAAACCCTAATAACTTAAAAACCTAAACCTAAACTAAATAAAACCTAAAAATAAAATAAATAAATAACCTAATCCTAAATAAAAAAATTAAAATTAAATAGAAACCTAATCTAAAACTTAAACCTAAACCTAAACCTAAATCTAAACCTAAACTTAAAAATGAAATAAACCTAAAAAAAGCTAAATAAAATAAACCTAAATGTAAAATAAATATAAAATAAAATAAAAATTAAGTAAAAACCTAAACCTAAAAAATAAACTTAAAAAATAATTAAAAAATAAAATTTAAACCCAAAAATAAAAAAACCTAAACCTAAAATAAATAAAATAAAATAAACATAAACCTAAATAAAAATAAACTAAAATAAAATAAATAAAACCTAAACCTAAACCTAAACCATAAACTAAATAAATTAAAATAAACTAAAAATAAATCTATATGTAAACTAAAAAGATAAAACCTAATGATATACCTAAAATAAAAACCTAAAACCTAACCCTAAAAAAATAAAATAAAAACCTAAACCTAAAAATAAAAAAACATTAAACCTAAACCTATAAAATAAATAAAAATAAAACTAAATTAAAAAATTAACATAAACTTAAACCTAAAAAATAGACTAAAATAAGAAACCTAAACTAAAACAAATAAACTTAAAATAAATAATCTAAATTAAATAAAAATAAAAAAATAAACTTATAAAAGAATAAAATTAATAAAATAAACTAAATAAACCTAAACCTACTAGTTCATTTAATTTTTTTTAAAAACCCTAGACCCTAAATCGTAAATCCTAAATCCTAAACCCTAAACCTTAAACCCTAAACCATAAACCACAAAAGACCCTAAAATAAACCACAACCATAAAAACAATCCTGACCCTTAAAACCTAAACCTAGGCCAAAACCCTAAACTATAAACCCTAAACCACATCCTAAACCAAAAGCTGACCCTAAACCCTGAGCCCTGGACTATACTTAAATACTAAACCCTAACCGCATAAACCCTAAACCCACCCAAACAACCCAAAACCCTAAATCTAAACTCACTAAACCCCACAACATTAAACCCTAAACTCTAAATTAATCACGGACCATAAACCAGCCTAAACCCTAAACTAAACCTTAAGCCTTAAACCCTACTTTAAAAGCTGACCCTAAAACCCTAAACACCTACCTAAAATCATAAACCTAAACTAAATAAAACCTTAAAATAATATATATATATATATATATATATATATATATATATATAATTATAAACCTAAATAAAATTAAAAAATAAAATAAAATAAAAACCTAAACTAAAACCTAAACTTAAACTTCAAAATAAAATAAAATAAACTAATAAAAAAAACTAAATTATAATAAATAATATGTAAACTAAACTAAAAAAATAAAATAAACCTAGGAATAAAAAACCTACAAAAAAATGAAAACTAATTATAAAATAAAAATAAAATAAACATAGAATAAATTTAAAACTAATTAAAAACCTAAACCTAAAGAAATAAACATAAAAGTAAACCCAAAAAATAAATAAATAATAAAACCTAAACCATAAACTAAAAAAAAGCCCAAACCTAAAATAAAAATAAAATAAATAAAGTAAAATAACCCTAAACCTAAACTAAAATAAACATAAAATAATAACCTAAAACCTAAAAATAAACTTAAATTAAAAACCTAAAACTAAACCTAAAAATATACTTAAACCTAAACCTAAAATATAAAATAATTATAAAACTCAACTAAAAAATAAACATAAACTTAAATTTGAACCTAATGAATCAACTAAAATAAAATACCTAAACTAAAATAAATTAAAATAAAATAAATAAAATAAACTAAATAAAAAATAAAAAATAAACCTAGATAAAAATAAAAAATAAAGTAAACTATAATATATAAAAAATAAACTAAATATACTAAATAAACATAAACCTACCAGTTTACTTAATTAAAAAAAGAAAAGAAACATTAAACCCTAAATACTAATCCTTAAACAATAAGCCCTAAACCTTCAACCCTAAACCCTAAACCCTAAAAAATGTTAAACCCAAAAACCTAAACTTTAAACCCTAAACCCTAAACTTTACAGGAGAGACGATTGTAGCTATCTAGGGTTTTTATTTGCACTATTCATGCACATTTTTTATCTATGACATCGCTCGTGTCTTAGAAAACTTGGTGTGTTACTTGGTTGATGAAATTATAAAGAAGAAATGTTGAATCTAAATTTGTTCTCTTTTAAACAAAAAGAAACAAAACCCTAAACCTTAAACTAAAATCTGAACCCTAAAACCTAAAACCTAACCCTAAACCCTAGACCCTAACCCTAAACCCTAAAAATAAAAAAATAAAAATAAAAAATTTCAAAACATTAAAAAAAACCCAAACCTTAAAACTAACCCTAAACCCTTAACCCTAAACCCTAAACCATAAACCCAAAATCCAAAACCCTAAATGTTAAACCCAAACCCTAGAAAAACTAAACACTAAAGCCTAACCCAAAAACCCTAAATGCTAAAACCCTAAACCCTAAACCCTAAACACTAAACCCTAAACCCTAAAAACTTAAAAACCTAAACCTAAAAAATAAAATCAAAATAAAACTCAACTGAATAATAAACTTAAAACTAAGCCAAACCCTAAAATAAAAAAAAACCTAAACTAATATAAATAAACTAAACTAAACTAAAATAAAAAATAAACCTAAACAAAAATAAAAAATAAAATAAACAATAAATAAAGAACCCTAAACTTACAACACTAGGCCAACCCTAAACCTTAAACCTAACCTCAACCCTAAAGCATAAATCCAAAAACCCTAAACCTTAAACCCTAAACCCTCAATCCTAAACCCTAAACTCTAACCCTAAACCATAAATACAAAACCCTAAACCTGTACCTAAAGTAACTAAATAAACTAAAAAAATATACCTAAACCCTAAAACCTAGTAAACTTAAACTTAAACCTAAACCCTAAGAATGGGCAGAACCTTGATGGCAGGAACATCACTGTCAACCAGGCTTTGTCTTGATCTAGCAATGGAAGCCAAGGAGGAGGCGGTAGTTATTACAATGGTGGTGGGGGATCTGGATGTGCTGGTGGATATGGAGGTGGTGGTCAGAGCAGCCATGGTTCTAGAGGCGGGAGGAGCGTTAGAGGTTATAGTCGTGATGGTGGCGGAAGGAGAGATCGAGGATATGATGGTGGGTCCTGTTACACGAGAAGCTGGGGTGGTTTTGATTGGAACTAGAGAAACTGAGGAATGATTTAATCTAATGCTTATGGAACTGTGTTTTTATAGTAGAGACGATTCTAGTTATCTAGGGTTTTTGATTTTACTTTATGTGTGCTCATTTTGGATCTATGTCATTTCTTTTATCCTAAAAAACTTGGTGTGTTACCTAGTTGATCAAATCAAAAGAAAGATTTGTTATCTATTAAGAAAAAAAAAACTAAAAACCTTAAACCCTAAACTTAAACCATATACCCAAAACCTAAAAAAATAAGCAAATCCACAAACCTACTTTAAACAATATAAAATAAACAAAATAAATAAACTCCCTAATACCTAAACCGCAAACCACAAATACTAATCTTGAACTCTAAACCTAAATAAAATAAAACTAAAAAAATTAAATTAAAAAAAAGGCACTGGAATGATAAAATAATAAAATAAAATAAAATAAAACCAGACTAAAGACACAAAAAAAATACCAAACTTAAATAAAATAAAATAAATAAAACCTAAAACTAAAGATAAAATAAACTATAAATAAAAGATTATAAATAAAACTGATGAGAAGATAAAAATAAAATAAACTAAACTGTAATAAAGATAAACCTAAATAAAATAAAATAAAACTAAATAAAACCTAAATCGAAAAAATAAACCTAAAAATAAATAAAAAATAAAACCTAAACCTAACACTAAAAAAAACTTAAACCTAAAATAAAAAAAATAAAATAAACCTAAACCTACTCTAAAATAAACTAAACTAAAATAAATAAAACCTAAACTGAAACCTAAGCCCTAAATAAAATAAAATATAATAAACTAAAAATAAACCTAAACCTAAACTAAAAATAAAAACCTAAAAATAAATCTAAACTAAAAACCTAAAACCTAAAGCTAAAAAAATAAAATAAAAACCTAAACCTAAACTTAAAAATAAAAAATAAAACCTAAACCTAAAAAACAAAATAAACATAGAACTAAACTAAAAAATAAACATAAACCTAAACCAAAACCTAAAAAATAAACTAAAATAAATACCTTAAACTAAAATAAATAAACCTAAAATAAATAAACAGTACTAAATAAAAATAAAAAGTAAACTTATATAAAAATAAAAAAATAAATTAAGCTAAAATAAATAAAAAATAAACTTAATAAACCTAAACCTATTGGTTTAGTTTAATTTTTTTAAAAAAACCTTAAACCCTAAACTCTAAAAATAACCCTAAACCCTAAACCTACAACCCTAAACCCTAAATCGTAAACCTTATACCCTAAACCCTAAACCCTAAACCCTAAACTGTGAAAACCCTAAACCCTAAAGCCTAAACCCTAAACCCTAAGCTAACCTTAAACCTTAAGCTAACCCTAAACCCTAAACTGTATCCCTAAAACCCTAAACCTAAAGCCTAAACATTAAACCCTAAACCCTAAACCCTTACCTTAAACCCAAACACAAAACCATAAACCCTAAAATCCTATACCTGAACCCTAAACCCTAAACCCTAAAATTTTAAAAACCAAAATGCAAACTAAATAAAACCTAAAAATAAAATTAATAAAAAAAACCTAAACTTGAATAAAATAAAAAATTAAAATAAAGTAAAAAAATAAAATTAAACCTAAATCTAAACCTAAAAATAAAATAAAATAAATTAATAAATATAAACTAAAATAAAATAAATAAAAACCTAAACTAAACTAAAAAAATTAAGAAAACCTAAGAATAAAAGACCTAAAGAAAGTAAAATAAAATAAAAACTAAATAAAAACCTAAACATAAAATATAAAACTTAAAATAAGACCTAAAAATAAATAAAATATAAAACATAAATCCTAAAGCAAAAAAAAAAACTTAAACATAAAATAAAACAAAAAAAAACAAAATAAAATAAACCTAAACTTAAACTAAAATAAATAAAACCTAAACCTAAACTTAAACTAAATAAAATAAAAGAAACTAAAAATAAACCTAAACTTAAACTAAAAAATATAACCTAAAATGTCAACCTAAAAAATAAAATAAAAATCTTAACCTAAACTTTAAAGTAAAAAAATAAAACCTAAACCTAAAAATTATAATTAAAACAAAACTCAGCTGAAAAGTAAACCTAAACCTAAACCAAAACCTAAAAAATAAACTAAAATAAAAAACCTAAACTAAAATAAGTAACCTAAAATAAATAAACTAAAATAAATAAAAAATAACCTAAGTAAAATTAAATGAATAAATAAACTAAAATAAATTAAGAAAAACTAAATAAACCTAGACCTACTGATTTATTTAATTTTTAAAAAAGATCCTAAACCCTAAACCCTCAATCCTAAACTCTAAATGCTAAAACTAACCCTAAACCCTAAACCCTAAACCTACAACCCTAAACCCTAAATCCTAAACCCTAAACTAACCATAAACCCTAAACCCTAAACCTTAAACCCTAAACCCTGATCCTAACCCTAACCCTAACCCTAAACCCTAAACCTAAATAACTAAAACTAAACCTAAACTAAACCCTAATCCTACCCTAATAATCCTAATCTCTATAATCCTAAACCTAAACCTTAAACTCCTCCATTAAAACTCCTAAGACTCTAAAGTTTAAACACTAAACCTAAACCTTAAACTCATAAACCTAAACTTAAACTTAAACCCTAAACTAAATTTTAAACCTAAACTTAAAACCCTAAACCTCAAACTTAAACCTAAACTTAAACCTAAACTTAAACTAAACCTAAAACCTAAACTAAACCCTAAACCCTAAACTATAAAATATATATACCTGACCTTAAACCATAAATCCTAAACCTAAACATAAACCCTAAACCCTAAACCCTAAACCCTAAAAAGCTAAAAACTTAAACCTAAACTAAATAAAACTTAGAAATAAAATAAATAAAAAAACCTAAACTAAAATTAAATAAAAATAAAATATAACTAAAACCTAAACTAAAACCTAAATCTAAACCTAAAATGAAAATAAAAATAAAAATAAATAAGAAAACTAAAATAAAATAAATGAAAACCTAAACTAAACCAAAAAGATAAACCAAGAAATAAACCATAAAAATAAAGAAAGAATAAAACCTAAACCCTAAACTAAAAAAAACATAAACTAAAAAAAAAAACTTAAACCTAAACTAAAATAAACTAAACTAAAATGAATAAAACCTAAACCTAAACCTAAAATAAACTAAACCTAAACCCTAAATAAAATAAAATAATCTAAAACTGAACATAACCAAAACTAAAAAACAAAACCTAAAAGTTAACCTAAAATCAAAACCTAAAACCTAAACCTAAAATAATAAAATAAAAACCTAAACCAAATCCTAAAAATAAAAAATTAAACCTAACCCTTAAAAATTAAATAAAAATAAAAAACCTAAACTAAAATAATTAAACCTAAAATAAATAAACTAAACAACAACAACAACAACAACAACAACAACAACAAGCCATTATCCCACTAAGTGGGGTTAGCGATAAGAATCCTTCTTCTCTATTGTGTCTTATTATGTGTCAATTCTCATTCAATTCGGGTATACTAAGGTTATTTTTTATACATCTTAACCATGTCTTTCTAGGTCTACCTCTACCTTTCTTAACATAAGAAAAATCTAATGTATCTACTCTCCTATCCGGGTCATTGGATGGCCAAAGTTTTATGTGGCCAAACCATCTAAGGCCACTGTCTCTAACTTTATCTACCACTGGAGCTACTCCAACTTTTTCGTAAACATGCACATTTTGCATTTTATCTCTAAGAGTAATGCCACTCATCCACCTGAGCATCCTCTTCTCTGCAACACCTAACTTAGTCTGATGCTTCTCTTTTATTGGCCAACATTTAGCAGCATAAATCATTGTAGGTCTTACCACCATCTTATAAAATTTTTCCTTAAGTTTAAGCAATACTTTTCTATCACATAACAGGCCATGCGCATTCCTACACTTCAACCATCCAACTTGAATTCTACTAATAACATCTTCATCTATTTCACCATCATTTTGAACAATAGAGTATGAATATCTGAACCGCTGACTCTTTTAATGACATGTTCACCTAAAGTCACAACACTACCACTATAACTTCTACAACTAAAATTACACTCCATAAATAGAATAAATTGAATAAAAATAAAAGTAAACCTAAATCAAAGTAAAAAATAAAATAAACTAAAATAAATAAAAAATAAAATAAATAAATCTAAACTTACTAGTTTACTTAATTTTAAAAAATAAAAAAATTTAAAATTAAAAATAAAAAAACCCTAACCCTAAACCCTAAAACTAACCCTAAACCTTAAACCCTAAGCCCTAAACCCTAAAACCCTAAACCCTAAACTCTAAACCCTAAACCCTAAACCATAAAACCTATAACCATAAACCCTAAACCCTAAACCCCAAACCCTAAACACTAAACCCTAAACCCTAAAAACTTAAAAACATAAATCTAAGCTAAATAAAACCTAAAAAAAAATAAAAAACCATAAACCTCAAAAAAATAATAAAATAAAAACCTAAATTAAAACCTAAACATAAACATATACCTAAACATTAAAATAAAATAAAATAAAAAATAAAACTAAACTAAAATAAAATAAATAAAAACCTAAACTAAACTAAAAAATAAAATAAACCTATAAAACCTAAATACAATAAAAACTAAAGGTAAAATAAAAATAAAATAAACCTAAAATAAAATAAAATAAAAACTTAAGCCAAAAAAATAAACCTTAAAATGAATAAAAAACAAAACCTAAACCTAACTAAAAAAGACCTAAACCTAAAATAAACTATACTTAAACTCTAAACTAAATAAATAAAAAATAAAAAAAATAAACCTAAATCTAAACTAAAAAATAAAACCTAAAACCTAAACCTAAAAAATAAAATAAAAACCTAAACCTAAACCTAAAAATAAAAAATAAAACCTAAACCTAAAAAATGAAATAAAAATAAAACTAAACTAAATAATAAACTTAAACCTAAATAATAAACTAAAATAAAAAACTAAAACTAAAATTAATGAACTTAATATAAATAAACTAAACTAAATAAAAATTAAAAACTAACCTAAATAAAAATAAAAAATAAACTAAATAAACCTAAACCTACCGATTTACTAAATTTAGAAGAAGCCTAAACCCTAAACCCTAAAACTAACCTTAAACCTAAACCTATGACCCTATACCCTAAACCCTAAACCCTAACCCTAACTCTAAACACTAAACCCTAAAAACACTAGCCCCTAAACCCTAAACCCTAAACCCTAATCCCTAAACTTAAATTAACCCTAATCCCTATGATAACCCTAAACCTTAATCCCTAAAAACCATAAATCCTAAAGCCTAAACACTAAACCCTAAACCCTAACCCTAAACACTAAACCCTAAATCCTAAAACCCTAAACCCTCAAACCCTAAACCCTAAAACCAAAATAATAAACCCTAAACCCTAAACCTTAAAAACCTAAATCTAAAGTAAATAGTATCTAAAAATAAAATAATTAAAAAAACCTAAACCTAAATAAAATAAAGAAATAAAATAAAATATAAACATAAACTAAAACCTAAACCTAAACTTAAAAATAAAATAAATAAAATAAATAAAATAAAAATAAACTTAAATAAAATAAATAAAAACCTTGACTAAACTAAAAATTAAAATAAAGCTAAGAATGAAAAACCTAAATTAAGAAAAAACTAAACATAAAATAAAAATAAAATAAAATTAAACTAAATAAAAATGTAAACCAAAAAAAATAAACCTTAAATTAAAACCTAAAAATAAATTAAAAAAATAAAACCCAAACCCAAAACTAAAAATAAAAACTTAAACTAAAATAAAAATAAAATTAACATAACAAAATAAACCTAAACCTAAATAAAAATAAATAAAACTTAAACCTAAGCCCTAAACTAATTAAAATAAAATAAACTAAAGATAAACCTAAACCTAACATAAAAAAATATAACCTAAAAATAATCCTAAATTAAAAACCTAAAAGTTAAACCTAAAAAATAAAATAAAAACCTAAACCTAAACCTAAAACTAAAAAATAAATCCTAAACCTAAAAAATAAAATTAAAATAAAATAAAACAAAAATAAAATAAACATAAACCTAAACCTAAACCTAAAAAATAAACTAAATAAAACCTAAACTAAAATAAATAAATTAAACTCAATAAAAATAAAAAATAAACTTAAATAAAAATAAAAAAATAAACTAAAATAAATAAAAAATAAACTAAATAAATAAAATAAACTAAATAAACCTAAACATATCGGTTTACTTAATTTTTTTTAAAAAAAACCTACAACCCTAAACCCTAAAACTAACCCTAAACCCTAATCCTACAACCCTAAACCCTAACCCTAAACACTAAACCCTAATCCTAAACCCTAAACCATAAAAGCATAAGCCTTAAAACCATAAACCCTAAACCCTAAAGCCTACACCTTAAACCTTAAACCCTAAACCTTAAACCCGAAACCCTAAACCTAAACTAGAAGTAACTAAATAAATTAAAAAATAAACTTAAACCCTAAAACCTAAAAAACCTAAACATAAACCCTAATAATGGGCATAACCTTGATGGTAGGAACATCACCGTCAACCAGGCTAAGTCTAGATCTGGCGGTGGAGGTGAAGGCAAAGGTGGTGGTTGTCATAGTGGTGGTGGGGGCTCTGGAGGTGCTAGTGGATATGGATGTGGTGGTCGGAGCAGTGGTGGTTATGGAGACGGGAGGAGCGATGGAGGTTGCAGCCATGGTGGTGATAAAGGCAGAGATCATGGATATGATTATGGATCTGCTACTAGAGAAGCTGGGATTGTTCTGATGGGAACTAGAGAAATTGAAGAATGACTGATCCAATCTGCTGCTTATGGAACTGTGTCTTTACAGTAGAGACGTTCTAGTTATCTAGGGTTTTTAATTTCCTTTATGCATGCTGATTTTTTATCAATGTCATCGCTTGTGTCTTAAAAAACTTGGTGTGTTACTTGGTTGATGAAATAAAAAAGAAGAAATATTGAATATGCATTTTTTCTTTACTAAAAAAACCAAAAACCCTAAACCCTAAACTAAAATCTGAACCCTAGATCTAAAACCTAAACTCTAAACCCACAACCTGAATCATAAAAGCCCTAAATTCTAAACATTAAACCTAAACCATAAAACCTTAAACCCTAAACACTATACCATAAAACCTAAACCCTAAAACATAAACCCTAAACCCCAAAAACTTAAACCCTAAACCCTAAACCCCAAACCCTAAACCCCAAACCCTAAACACCAAACCTCAAACCCTCAACTAACCCTAAGCCTTAAAAAGTTAAAAACCAAAACATAAACTAAGTAAACCCTAAAAATAAAGTAAATAAAAAATCTAAACTAAAATAAAAGAAAAACCTAAGCTAAAACCTAAACCTAAACATAAAGCTAAACCTAAACCTAAAAAGAAAATAAAATAAAAAATAAAAACTAAAAGAAAATAAAATAAATAAAAACCTAAACTAAATTAAAAAAATAAAAAAACCTAAATTAAATAAAAATTAAACCTAAAATAAAATATAAAATAAATCTAAAATAAAATAAAATAAAATAAAAATAAAAACATAAACCTAAAAGTAAACCTAAAAATAAAACATAAAAATAAATAAATAATAAAACCTAAACCCTAAACTAAAAAAAAACATAAACCTAAAATAAAATAAAATAAACCTAAACCTAAACTAAAATAAACTAAACTAAAATAAATAAAACCTAAACCTAAATAAACTAAACCTAAACCTAAACCTAAACATTAAATAAAATAAAATAAAATAAACTAAAAATAAACCTAAAACTAAACTAAAAAATAAAAACTAAAAATAAATCTAAAATAGAAACCTAAAACCAAAACTTAAAAAATAAAAAAAACTTAAACCTAAACCTCAAAACAAAAAAAATAAATCCTAAACCTAAAAAAGAAAATAAAAGTAAAACTAAACTAGAAAATAAACCTAAACCTAAATGTAAACCTAAAAAATAAAGTAAAATAAAAAACCTAAACTAAAATAAATAAACCTTAAATAAATAAACAAAACTAATAAAATATAAAAATAAACTAAATAAAAATAAAAATAAAATAAACTAAAATAAATAAATAAAAACTAAATAAACTAAATAACCCTTAACCTACTAGTTTACTTTAATTTAAAAAAATTATCAATAAAAAATAAAATAAAAAAACCCTAACCAAAAACCCTAATCTTAGAACCCTAAACCTACAACCCTAAACCCTAAACCTAAACATTAAAACTCTAAACCATAAATTGTAAACCTTAAAACCTAAACTTTAAACTAATCCTAAACCCTAACCTAACCCTAAACCCTAAACCTTAAACCCCAAATCCTAAATCCTAAATCCTAAAACCTAAACCCTAAACCCTAAAACCTTCAACCCTAAACCTTAAACACTAAACCCGAAACCCAAAACATTAAACCCTAAACCCTAAAAACTTAAAAACCTAAACCTAAACTAAATAAAACCTAAAAGTAAAATAAATGAAAAACCTAAACCTAAATAAAATAATGAAATAAAAAAATAAAAACCTAAACTAAAACCTAAACCAACACCTAAACCTAAACCTAAACATAAAAATAAAATAAAATAAAAATTAAAAACTGAACTAAAATAAATAAATAAAACTAAACAAAATTAAAAAATAAAATAACCCAAAAAATAAAATACCTAAATAAAATAAAAACTAAACATAAAATAAAAATGAAATAAACCAAAAATAAAAAAAAAAAACTAAATAAAAACCTAAACCAAAAAAATAAACATTAAAAATTAAAAAATAAAACCTTAACCCTAAACTAAAAAAAAACCTAAACATAAAAAGAAAAAAAACCTAAATCTAAACTAAAATAAAATAAACTAAAATAAATAAAACCTAAAGTCAAAATAAACTAAACTTAAACCCTAAACTAAATATAATAAATAAACTAAAATAAACCTAAACTCAACTAAAAATAAAACCCAAAATAAACTAAACATAAAATTTAAACTTAAGCCTAAGCCTAAAAATAAAAAATAAAACCTAAACCTAAAAAATAAAATAAAAATAAAACTAAAATGAAAATAAATATAAACATAAACCTAAACCTAAAAAATAAACCAAAATAAAAAACTAAAAGTAAAATAAATAAACTAAACTAAATAAAAATAAAAAATTAACCTAAATAAAAAAATAAAATAAATTAAAATAAATAAAAAATAAATGAAATAAACTAAAATAAATAAAAAAACACTAAACCCTAAACCCTCTACCCTCAACCCTAAACCCTAAACCCTCAACCCTCAACCCTAAACCTTAAACCCTAAAAGTAATCATAAACTTTAAATCCTTATCCTAAACACTAGATCCTAAACATTAAAAAACCCTAAACCCTAACCCCTAAACCATAAACCCTACCCACCCTAAACTTAAACCTAAACTCCCTACCCTAAAACCTAAACCCTAAATCATCTCACCCTAAATCCTAAACCACCTAACCTCCCTAACTCCTCCATAAACTAAACCTAACCCTACTCCAAAAACCCTATAAACTCCCCCCACTAAACCACTAAATCCTACCCACTTTCCTAAACCCTAAAACTTAAAACCTAAACCTAAACTAAAAACCATAAAATAAATTAAAAACCTAAATAAATAAAATAAAATAATAACCTCTAAACCTAAACCCAATCCTAAAAATAAAATAAAATAAAAATAAAAATAAATTAAAATAAAATTAATAGAAACCTAAGCTAAACTAAAAACTAAAATAAACCTAAGAATAAAAAACCTAAATAAAATAAAAATTAAAAATAAAATAAACCTAAAATAACATAAAGACTAAATAAAACTAAAATAAAACCTAAAAATAAATAAAAAATAAAATGTAAACTCTAAACTAAAAATAACCTTAAACCTAAAATTAAAGTAAAATAAATAAAATAAAATAAACCATAGCCTAAATAAAAATAAACTAAACTATAATAAATAAAACCCTAACCTAAACCTAAAATAAACTAAACTTAATCCTAAAACTAAACTAAATAAAATAAAATAAACTAAAAATAAACCTAAACCTAAACTAAAAAATGAAACCTAAAAATAAACCTAAAATAAAAACCTAAAACCTAAATTTAAAAAAATAAAATAAAAACCTAAACCTAAACCTAAAATTAAAAAATAAAACATAAACATTATAAAGCAAATAAAAATAAAACTCAACTAAAAAATACAACTAAATTAAAAAACCAAAACTAAAATAAATAAAGTAAACTAAATAAAAATAAAAAATAAACCTTAATAAAAAATAAAATAAACTAAATTAATAAAAAATAAACTAAATAAACATAAACCTACCGGGTTACTTAATTAAAAAAATGAAACAAAACCCTTAAACCCTAAACTCTAAACCCTAAACCCTAACCCTAACCCTAACCATAAACCCTAAATCTCTAAACCTTAAACCCTAAACTAACCCTAAACCCTAAACCCTAAATGAACCTTAAACCATAAACCCTATACCCTCAAAACCATAAACCCTAAAACCTAAACATTATACCCTAAACCTCAAGCCATAACCCTAAACCCTAAACCCTAAATCCTCAAACATTACCGTAAAACCCTAAACCCTCAACCTAAAACCCTAAACCCCAAAAACCTAAAAACCTAAACCTAAACTAAGTGAAACCTATAAATAAAATAAATAAATAAAACTTAAACCTAAATAAAATAAACAAATAAAATAAAAGTTATAAATAAAACTTAAATATAAACCTAAAAATATAAATAAATTAAAAATAAAAAAAATGAAAATAAAGTTAAATAAAATAAATAAAATTTAAAATAAACTAAAAAATAAAATAAACCTAAGAATAAAAAACCTAAATAAAAGAAAAACTAAAAATAAAATAAACATAAAATAAAATAAAATAAAAACTAAATAAAAACCTAGACCTAAAAAATAAACCTAAAAATAAATAATAAATAAAACCTAATCGTAAACAAAAAAAATCCTAATCTTAAAATAAAATCAAAATAAACAAAATAAAATAAATCCAAACCTAAAACTAAAATAAAATAAACTAAAATAGATAAAACCTAAACCTAAACTTAAAATTAATTAAACCTAAAACTAAACCTAAACTAAATAGAATAAAATAAACTTAAAATAAACCTAGACCTAAATTAAAATATAAAACATAAAAATAAACCTAAAATAAAAACCTAAAACCTAAACCTAAAAAATAAAATAAAATGCTAAACCTAAAAAAAAAACCTAAACCTAAATAATAAAATAAAATAAAAACTAAAAAAAATAAACCTAAATAATAAACTAAAATAAAAAACCTAAAATAAAATAAATAAACCCAAAATAAATAAACAAAACTAAATTAAAATAAGAAATATACCTAAATAAAAATAAAAAAAGAAACTCAAATAAATAAATAAAATTAAAAAAACTTAAACCCTAAACCCTAAATACTTAATTTTAAAACCCTAAACTCTCTAAATTCTAACTAACCCTAACCCCCCCTAACCCACCCTAAAACATTAAGCTCCCACCACCCTAAACCCTAAACCCTAAAACCCTAAACTATAAACCCTAAATTGTAAACCCTAAATATTAAACCCTAAAACCTAAATCCTAAACACTAAACTCTAAAACCATAAATCCTAAACCCTAAAATTGTAAACCCTAAACCCTAAACCTAAGCCCCAAACCCTAAAACCTACAACCCAAAACCCTAAACCCCAAATAACCCTTAAACTAACCCTAAACCCTAAACTAACCCGAAAACCTAAGAATGGGCAGAACCTTGATGCCAAGAAAATCACCATCAATTACGCTAAGTCTAAATCTGGCAGTGGAGGTGAAGGTGGAGGCGATGATTACCGTAGTGGTGGTGGGGGATCTGGAGGTGCTGGTGGATATGGAGGTGGTGGTAAGAGTAGTGGTGGTTATGGAGATATAACCATGGTGGTGGTGGAAGGAGAGAACGGGGATATGATGGCAAATCCCACTACTCGAGAGGTGGGGTTGGTTCTGATGGGAACTAGTAAAACTAAAGAACAACTGACCCGATCTGCTACATATGGAATTGTGTCTTTATAGTATAGACAGTTCTACTTATCTAGGGTTTTTGATTTGCTCTATGGGTGCTCATTTTTTTATTTTGTCATTGCTTGTGTCTTAAAAAACTTGGGGTGATACTTGGTTAATGAAATAAAAAAGAAGAAATATTGAATCTGAATTTGTTCTCTATTAAAAAAAACCTTAAACCCAAAACCTTAAATGAAAACTTAAACCCTAAACCTAAACTTTAAATTGTAAACCCTAAACCCTAAATCCTAAACCCTAAACACTAATCCCTAAACCCTAAACCCTAAACCCCAAACCCTAAACCCTAAACCCTAAACCCTAAACCCTAAACCTTAAACCATAAAACCCTAAACCCTAAACCCTAAACCCTAAACCATAAAAACATGAATCCTAAACCTTAAAACCTACAACCCTAAACCCTAAACCCCAAACCCTAAATTATAAAACCTAAATCCTAAACTGACCATAAACCTAAACCCTAAACTAACTTTAAACCCTAAACCCAAAATAAATCCTAAAACCCTAAACCTTGAATAAAGAGATGTCATTATGATTAGATCTAAATGATGACCTAATCCTAACATAGTTATGGTAGCTAAATAAAATGTTTTCAAGAGATTTTCCCTTGACTATTAGTGATTTGAATACCCTAAAGCCTAACCCAAAATCATATTATAATGCCATATATTATAGTACAATATAGCATCATATATTTCAGCATGTGGTGATGTGTTTTTGGATGTTGTAAGATGTTTTGAAATGTTCTAGTATATTATGGTATTGTACCCTATATTCTATATTAATATAAATCATAAAAAATATTCATTTAATAAATTAGATGATGAAATTTGTTAAATTTGAACTGGGAATTATGTTGTAGTACCAAAGGTGTGCTACGCCACTTGTAGTCTAAAAAGTAAGATTTTATGTTCAAAATAAATATTATATGTTGTAGCAAAGTATAACATCATATATCATAATATAGTGTTATACACATTTTAAATTCTTTTAGTATTTTATAATCATGCTATCGAGCCTAAACAAGCATTATTTATAAAAATGTTGATTTAGACTTTAAAATGGTGGAATTTGGCCAAATTCATAATAGGTAGAGCATGGCATCATAATGTATTATTTCAGTTTAAAATATGTAAGTGATACGACTAAAATAATATATAGTTTTTATTATTTAGACTAATTTTATGATTTTTTATCTTAAGCAATCCCTTGTGATGTGATATGTAATATAATATAATATAATATGTTATAGTGTATTACAATATAGGATGCCATAACATAGTGCACATCACATTATAACATACTATTGTGTACTACTACTTGTTATTAGCATAATTTAGTTTGTTATAGTATGATGTATTAGAGTTTGCACTCGTATAATTCATAAAATATTTATCTATAGGCTAAGATGATGGCATTTGGCCAAATTTAAGGTAATCTTTAGGGAACATCATTGGGGGGTGTGCTATGGACTGTCATTTAATCAAAAGAATGAAATTTTGCATCCAAAATAAATGTTCAGTTTTCAACCAAATTTTATAATTTTTGTTGCTTAATTTGATTCCTTTTAAGGTGTAATATAAGATAATATATTATGTGAAAGCATATTAAAATATAATGTGCATAATAATATAACTTCACATAGATATGAATGTGGTGGTGTGTTACTAAATGTTATTATACATTTTAGTATATTTTACTTTTGTTATAATACATTAGGTCAAAACTCACAAAAATGTTAATTTGAAGGTTGAACAAATACATTGTTAGGTTTTTTCATTCAAGTACTAAAGGTGTGCATAAGAGAAGAAAGAATTTTTTATTAGAATTCCATGTCAAGGACATAGAGGGATATCTACTAGGGGACCACACATGCATTGGCATGACATGTGAGGGGTCTATGATGAGGGAATAGAAGAAGAAAATATGTTGGGGATAAGGTTTGAATTTGATTTGATTATATGATTTGTGGAAAGTAGATCCACTTGGGATAAGAATCTATAATCCACCTAAGATTAAGATCAAATCAACTTTAATTTGTTTTTTTAATTGATGTGGAGGCAGATTTGCTAGAGATATGGGCTCGAGTCCATTGGGGATCAGGTATATGAACCTTCCACTAGGGAAGCAGGTTCAGCTATCCATTAAGGATTGGGATTTGAGTTTGATTTCATAGATTTTTTTGGAGATGTATCCACTGGGAATAAGAGTTTGGTTGGATTTCTTTGATTTAGACTCTATTGGGGGAGTTAGTTTAATTTAGCTCCACTAGGGAGGTTGGTTTTGAATTTAATTTATTTGCTTGACTTGTTTATATATGATTTGGGGCTCCACTCAGGAGAAGGGTGTGATTTAACTACACTGGAGAAAATTATATTGGGTTTAATTTAATCTAAGTTAATGTATGGACCCACTAAGAAGGAGCTATATTAGCCTTGACCTACCTCAGATTTACAAATCCTAATGGATAGTCTACTGGCTACGGGGTAGAGCAAACCAACCTTAGGGGTTGCCTTTTGGTGTGCAATGGTTGTGCTAGGAAGAAGTCCTAACAAGCTTACATCTTCCAAAGGAAGGAACAACATCTAGGGTGACCTTTTGGATGCACAATAAATCAAATTTAACCTAGGGAGACTACTGAGTGAATGCCACTGTGGACTTATGTCAACTCAAAAGTAGTCATGATTAATTTTATCTTAATTTCATGTGACTTGATATGTTTTATTATGTTTAGTTTGATTTTCAATTGAGGGCATAACCATTATGGTTGTGTGCTCGATCAAATTTGGTAGACTAAATTTATAGACCATGTCGGTGTGCGATGGACCCATTGAGAAGGGGCTATATCAGACCTATCTTATCTCAGATTTACAAATCCAAAGGGATAGTTTACTAGACATGGGGTATAGATAGACAACCTAAGCGGTTGCATTTTGGTGTGCAATCACTGTGCTAGGAAGAAGGCATAGTAGACTTACATCTTCTAAAGCAGGGAACTACCGGGGTGACCTGATGATAGCATAATAAATCAAACCTAACTTAGGGGAGACTACTAAGTGAATGCCATTGGGACTTATATTAACTCAAGATTAGTAAGATGATTCTCCTTATAAGGAGTTTAGCTGGCACTGCCTTAAAGATATGATGCCTGCTTAAGAAAAGGTACTGCTAAGGGTGTCATTCTAATCCACAAGGGAATATATATTTTATTTATATATTTGTGTGGACCCTATTGGTGTGTAAGGGACTATACTGGGAATGGCCTATGTCGACCTTGACTTATCTTAGATTTATTGGACCAAGGAGAATCTACACATCCATAGGATGGATTCTCTAACCATAGGGGTGGTTACTAGGAAAGGGGAACTGTCCAATCTGATAGTATCCTGAGTAGTGTCTAAATGAGGTCGCAAAGGACGTGATCCAAATATAGTGCCCATAGGGGATGTGCTGTTAGGGGCATTATTCTGAGCCCTGGAAAAGAAAGCTTATGGGTGTACGGTGGCCAACTTAAGGAGAAAGTGTAGAAAACTTACATCTACCATGAGTGGTGTATGCTAAGGTCTGAGAACCAACCAACCTAAGGTGTATCCATCAGCATAGTGAGAACCAACCAACTTAAGGTGACCGTCAATGTGTAATGATCAATCTAAAAAGAAAGTGTGTAGGCTTATAACTTTCCAAATGGAGCTAATCATCAAGATAGTCTGTCATCGGTAGGACATATGCTATCTGACCTAGAGTGACTACTAAGCAAGGAGCCTCGAGGAAAGTTTGGACCCAGACTTGAAGTAGTCATGAGCGAAGGAGCTACTAAGGGACTTATCCTGAACCTCAAATATACTTGACATAGTCAGTGCATGAAGGCTAATCCATGATGAAAGCATCACAGATTCACATCCTCTTAAACGAAGCCAACATGAGGTAGCTTATCAGCCACAAAGCAAGGCTTATGAAACTAACAAGGCACTCATCAGTGTGTATGGACAAGTAAGGAAGGAAACTTTAGAAGACTTACATCCTCCAAAGCAAGAAGACCACTGGGGTGACACACTAGCAGGGTAGCACGTTAGCCCAACCTAGAGCAGTTACTGAGTGAGTACCGCTGTGGGTGTTATCTCAACTCATAGTATCCTAAGATAAAAGATATGTGTTTATTTTACATGTTTGTGTGTAGTTTATATTTATGTTATGTTGATGAAGGATAGAACTCTACTCGGGTTCCTTACACCTACCCTAAACACATCATAATAGATTCACAAATAAGAATACTTTTGACATGGAAGAATTAAATTCGAAATGGAATTTTCATTGATGATAATTATTTTCAAACATGATTTATTATATTTCTTTTAGTAGAACCAGTTGATTGGAAGCATTGGGTGCTCTCCCTTATGATTAATAAGCTGATAAGATCCTCTTTGGTAGGCCTTCTCTATGGAAAAAAGGCCATCTCAAGTGGGTTCAAACGTGCCTCCCATCTAACAGGAAATAATCAGTCTACTTAGAACTCAAATAAGTTGTCCTACTTGAAAAGCTCTAGGACAAACCAACTTGTTCTGAGCTTGAATCATTTTAGCTTTGTACAACTCAAGGTTTTGGCATGACCACATGCATCTCTCCTCCAAACCTTCGAGCTCTTCTAACCATAACTTGGCATTCTGCTCTATTGTGATCTTGCTATGCACAACTATCCTTAGTGATGAGAGTTGAACTTCTAATAGTAGATCAGCTTCAGAACCATACACTAAGGATGAAAAAGTATACTAGAGTTGGAGTTCTATATGTGGTGCAGTAGGCCCTCAAGGTTTCAACTAACTACTCATGCCACTATCATTTATTGTTGTCGAGTGTCTTCTTTAGTATTTGGATGGGAGTTTTGTTGATGTATTTTGCTAATCTATTTTCCCTTGGGTAGTTGATGGTAGAATATCTCCAATCTACCCGGGATAAGGGCTGCTAAAAATGACGGCATCATCAAGTAATGCTCACACTTATCATCCCACTTAAACATGGCATCCTTCTTGACAAATGCTTAGAATGGTTGGCATTTTCTCGATAGGCTGGATATAATGCATCTTGGAGATGCCTACAACCCTTAGAATGATCTTAGTTGAGTTAAACTTTTAGAGGGTGGAATTTCTAATATCGCCTTGGTCTTTTATGGATTGATTTCAATTCCCTGGTGTTGGATAACAAACCTGCATAATTTCCCTGAAGCTACTCTGATGCACACTCTAGGGCCATTTTGAGGTTAAATTATCTTAACTACTTAAAAGCAACTCTCAAGTCAAAGAGATGGTCTTCCTTTTCTCTACTTTTGACCACAAGATCATCAACTTAACACTCGATTTGATGATGAATGAGTTCATTGAACATTTGAGTCATAGCTCACTAATATGTAGCGACATCATTTTTTAAGGCTAAAAGGCATGACCTTATAGCAATAAATTCTGATCGGGATTTTAGAAGCAGTGTTTCATTCATCTTCAAGTGTCATCTTTATTTGATTTTATCCAGATGAGCCATCCATTAAAGAGAAAACTGCATGAGATGAGGCAATGTCCACCATCAGCTCTACAAATATTAATGGAAATTCATCTTCTGGACATGCTTTATTTAAATCTCTAAAATTGATGCATATGTGAATTTGCTCATTCTTTTTCTTAACATGGATGATGCTGGCTAACAAGGTAAGGCATTTTTCTTCTTGGATGAAGCAACATCGATTAGTTTCTTGACTTCATATATGACCTATTATTCTATGTCTAATCTCATGCATCTAGGAGCTTGCTTTATAGGGTTAGCAGTAGGCTCTATCACTAGTTTATAGACCACTACATCAGGAGCCAATCCAGGCATCTCTTCATAACTCCATCCAAAGCAGTTCTTAAACTCAGTTAATGGCCTAACTAGGTCAATGGTTTCAATTTCATTCAACAAAGAACTGATGTATGTTAAGGGTGGATATTCTTTAGTTCCTAAGTTGATTTCATTGAGCTCATCGATGGTTGACTTGATCTCTTCTTCAAACTATAGCAGTGCATCTTTGACTTCAAAATCATCTAGATTATCTGAAGTTTTTAAACACAGCTCCTCATATGAGTTAATGTGATTTGAAAAAAACTTATCAGATTCCAAATGATTGGTAATGACTAATAAGTAATCATCATCATCGACTGGATCCACTGTACCGAATCCTAGTCATGATCATGATTGAGAGCTTTTGCATTTGTTCTTCCATATTTTTTCAAAGTAGTTTGACCTAAGCTTTGACCAAGTATATGACATTAAACCTTTCTTTGCTAAATTATGAACACAAGGCAACTACCAACCAGAAGGTAATTCTATTAAATCGTCATATGAGTCATCCCCAAGTTCTAGATCAACTTCTTAACTAGAGGATGATGCTCCTAGAAAGAACCTCTGTGCCTTTACACTTGTGGATGACTTAGGGACTTCTTTAACTACCAAACCCTCAGCTTTTTGAGAGGAAAGTGGCGTTAGAGCTAAGGTTCCCAACTGATACCTAACTATTTCATATATAGACTTGGATATAATTATGTTTTACTTTGGAGCCTGATCTTCATCACTATCTAGATCAAGTGTCACCTCCAATGGAATCTACTACTAAGAAGGGTTGGCTGGTGTGCTAACCATATAAGCCTCATCCTATGAACAAGATTCTAAGTTTATATGGATAGCAGGTGTACTCCTGGTAGCTGAGATATATCTTCTATTAGGTGGCCAATAAGGAGGTTTTTCCACTCCTAGGAATGCGTCTGAACTGGCCTCTTCCTCTGCCAGGTGGAGGTCAGGTCATCCAACCCATATGTTCAAATAGAGTAACGAACTGTGGGTGGAATCTAATGTCAGGATTCACTTCCTCCTCCAAGTCTATTTCTGCACCATTTTATTTTCTTTTTCATCTTCTCTTTTTTTTTCTTTTTCTTTTTCTATTTCTTCTTCTTTTTCATTTTTTTCTTTTATTTTTAAACTTTGGCCAAGTCCATGAGAATAAACTTGTTGATTTTGAGGGAGGTAGTAAGCCGCATCCTCATATTTACCGACCTTGTGAACTATAAATGGCTTGAGATCCCCTTTGACAAAGTCGATGATCCCACATCTCATGAACTTCATACATTGATGTAGAGAGGATGGAACTATGTTGTTCTCATGTATCCATGGTCTCCCAAGCAAAGCATTGAAAGATGTATCTGATTCTATAATGTGAAACTTGGCTTTGGACTTCCAATCATCTATCTCCATGAGCAACACTATGGAGCCTAAGTCCTATTGACCTCACTTTTGGAGTGTGGATTCAATCTTCCCATCTTATACTTAGGATTCTTCTAGACACTAAGACTTCCCTAGTCATAATACACTTCTAACAATTAGATAAACACTTAACCTAAGCCTAAAGACTTAGAATGGTTAACCATAGGATTAGTTATGCCTTGGATTAGGATAATCCACCACCCTACAACCCAAATCCAATCCATGTTCACCTTCTCAAACCAAACCTCAAGTTTAATTCAAACATAAAATTCAAATCCAAATCCAAACCCAAATTCCAAAACCAAATGATTGAAGCCCATGATTAAACCCAAACTTGAAACCCTTCCTAAGCCATATGACCTATCCCATGGACATAGCCAAATCTTAATCCAAATCAATCCAAAATTAATTGATTTTCTCATAATATACATATATTTTTAATCAACTTCCTAAATATAAATCGAATCTACATTCAAATGATCAAAACTAAATCAAATTAAATCAAAACCCTTCCTAAGCCATATGACCTATCCCATGGACTTAGCCAAATCTTAATCCAAATCAAGTCAAAATCATTTGATTTTCTCACAAATCAATCATATGTTTAATCGTCTTCACAAATTTAAATGAAATATACATTTAAATAATCAAACCTAAATCAAACCAAATCAAAATCCAAACTTAAGCCACATGTCTCAACTCCATGGACTTAGCCAAATTCTTTTATTCCAAAATCCAAATTCAATTGATTTTCTCATGAATCAATCATACCTTCAATCATATTCACAAATATAAATGAAATATACAATCATCAAGCCAAACCAAAATCAACCAAAGTTAAACCCAACTTAACCTTTTGACTTGAAATGTTCAAATGAACCAAAACCCATTTGAACTCAAGCCAATTAAAATTGAATTTATATATCAATCCCAAATCCATATAGAAACTCAACTAAATCAAACTCAACCCAAAATCAAGCCAACTAAACCCAATTGGTCCACTTAGCCCAAAGTGGCCAATTTGACCTAATTGAGCCAAGTTCTAATCCTACCCAAATTGATTGAACCAAGCCGATCAAAACCTCCCATCATGATTATTGATCACCATAGGTTGATCAATTATCACAAATTGGGTCAAACCAAGTCAACTTGGTCATTTGACTAAGTCAACCCCTTAACCCATATGAACCCAAACTAGCTAAATTACAACCTAAGCCAAATCTCTTGAAACTAATGATTCATACCAAATCAAAATCAATATTTGAATATGACTTGACCTTCAATTGAGTCAAAGCAAACCCAATTGGCCCTCTTGACCAAGTTGACCCAAATTGACCTAAAAGACCAAATTGGGTCAAATCAAAATATAAACATAATTGACAACCAATGGCTCAAGTTCATTCTAAACTTATTATTGAACTTGACCAAAGCCATGATTGGACCCAATTGAACCCAATTGACCTACTTAGCCTAAATTGACCTAAAAGTTCAAGTTGACCTAAATAAAAAACTAAATCCAAATTAATTGAAACCAAAGCCTACAATCATCTTCAATTGGTCAACTAAACCCAAACCAACACCCAACCCAAGCCAATTTGGTCAATTTTGTCAAATTGTTCAACTTAACCCATTTGACCCAAATGAATTAAAATGAGCCAAAATCAAATCTAAGCCAAACTAAACCAAACCTATTGAACCAAAACATCACAAATGATCATATGAACTTGACCTAATTTGACCAATTGGTCAATGTGACCCAACATAACACAATTTGACTTAAATGAGTTAAATTGAGCCAAAATTAACCAAATTAACTCCAATTGACTTGAAATTTGGGTTAACCCACTTTTGGCTCATTTCAAATCTTCCCAAATAAAATCCAGTGCCAAATGATCATTATACCCTTGGGTCAAGGGCATCACATGAGACAAATCACATATGTAAGTGGTCATTCCTTGGCCACTTGTACCTCCCAATGATCCACCCTAGACACTGCCCAACCTGACCCAAGGGGTGATTGGGTCAGCCAAAACCCATGAGAGATGAAATCACCTCACCCTCACCATTAGAGCATTTGAAACCCATAGGACACCCATGATTCCTCTTTGCAGCCCACCTCCACCTTTCAACCAACCAAGCGAGCCAACTCACCTCCCCCGACCCAGCCTCCCCGAGATGATCGGATGCCACTAGAAGCCAAACCTAATCCCACCATCCAATCAGATGGGGGTATACACCCCACATTTCCACTCAAACACACAAAAAAAATCATTCCTTAGAGCCTTAGCTACCCAAGATGAGCTAGAGCCATTCCCTAAGCTCCCAAGCTCATTCCTCGATCAAAAAATGCCATTCCCATCCATCCAGAAATAGGACACTCCCATTTCTGACCTAACTTACCCATTTCTCCATCAAACTCAAATTAACTTTACATGTACCTTCCCTAGGCCTCATTGAGCAAGAATAAATCATCTCCCAAGCTTCCTGAATCGGAGGTGGGACTTCGATCAAAGTTGAGCTCCAAATTATTAGTTCATGGCCTTCCGAGGGTACATCAAGGAATTGATCCAATTGCTACTCAACAAGGCTTTGCCTCCATCAAATGAAGCTTTCTTAATCATTTGAGCCACTGATCTTAAGCTCTGGTGATGTATGCTTCCGAAATCGATACTTAGGTAAAAATGGGTTGGAGCTTTTTGAAGAAATCCTACATCTCAAGTGATCTTGACTGTTGGATCCCCTTCGGTTGATGTCATGAAGGTGTGGGATCCTTTTGGAGATGATTCAAACTTGGGTAAGCTCAGATCAAGTGAGCAATGGTGGATGGACTCCATTCTCTCTCACTCACGTGATGTTAGATCACGCACCATCCATTTCACATGATTGAAATGAAGGGTCATGATTAGATCTCCTAGATTGGTCTTATTTAATTCTATTAAGCTATGAGATTAATCATAGTCGTTCGATCTTAAATGCGACGTCACGTCGAATGTACGCCTTGTGGCACCACAAGGATTAGGCTTAATTAATCATTTCTAACAGCTGAAACTTCTAATAATCATAAAAAATCATAGAGAAATAAAAAATGTAAATAAATACTCACTTTAAAGGTATTTCAAAAGAGAATTAATTTAAAATGATCTTAACTAATTTTGAATAGTAAATAAAGTTTAATTACAAAATTAATTAGCTTAATTACTCTTTAATTACTTGAGCAATTAATCCCAAATTTTGTGGGTTAATTTAATGGGATGACCTCTGCTCTCATGATTTTTTTGTATTTATTGCTCACTTAATTAGGAAAATTGACTAATTCAACCTTAATTACTATTTTAAGTTAATTAATGGTTAATTAATCCCATGAATAGTAAAAAATTTATTAATTAAGTTTATTAATCTTTGTTCAACAGTAAGTGAACTAAGGAATAGGGTTGGGACCCCTTTCCCTATGTTCATTTCACCCTTTTTTAAAATGAAATTAAATAAGATTTAACTAATTAATTAAATCACTTAATCAAATTCAAATCATAATCACATCAACTTAATTAATTAAATCATGGAGATTTTAGGTGTTTAATAACCTAAAGGAGTTTAATGAAATTAAGGTTAGTTCACATGTGGAAAACCATAAGAGTAATTAATTAAGTCCCTTAATCTAAATAAATATTAATCATGAGCCAATTGCATTAGCCCCATTTATTTCCTAGGATCATTGAAAGTTTATTTTCCATGCATATCATGTTGGCTCATAATTATTTAGTTAATTACTTTAAGGTGACATAGGTAAGGGTAATTAATTCATCTAATTAAGGGTTCAACTTAATTAACCCATAAAATCAACTTAATTACATTTATTTAAATTAAATCAAATCACTAATGTGGGAATGGGTTTAAAACAACAAGTGATGATTTCTCTTCTTATCTTTAAATCAAATCAAATCCAAAACTTAATTAATAAAGAAGCTTTGGTTTGCTTTAAATAAACTTATTTGATTTGATTGTCCTTAAAAACTAGTTTGGTTGAATGAATCACATGCTTATATTTGATTGTCCTCTTTCCAATCATGTTAAATTTGGCCTGCCATTTGAATTCTTGCATCCATCTTTTCAAAATCAAGTAGAATAAAATAATTTTCTTTATGTAAGCTTCCATATGTTGATTTTATTTAATATATGCATGGCTATTATCACTATTAAATCCAAATGTATTTTTCAAATGCTTATAAATGAATAATAATGTGCTATGATGCTAGTTATAAATACATAAGAAATGCATGTGCTTATAGCTTAAGTGTATGAAACTTGAGTTCTATTTCCTCTATTTATGTGTTAATTTATATAAGATTGAATGGTAATGGGTATATAGTCTAGACTTCCTAGTAACACGAGGCATTAGCTATCCCCAAGGAGGTCATTTGATTACCTCACTTGTCTGGTTTAACAATGGCACGCATTTTTGATTTTATTCTTATGTATTTCATCATTAGAATTTGGATAGAGCTTTAATTCATATATATAAATGATTAAATCAAAAAATATAAATAATATTTGCATGGTTTTCTTTCCCTCATTTATGTATACATCCATGTGTGTCCAAGAAAAGCAAGTATATAGTGTGGACATCCCGGGAATACGAGGCTTTAGTTAGCCCCAAGGAGGTCATTTGATTACCTTACTTCACTGGTTTAATAATGACACATACTTGCTTATATCTTTATACATGTAAATGCATATGTGATTAGTGAAAGAAAATTCCATTTTACATTACAATTGCATGCATTCGTAATTTACTAAGTGGTTGAATTAATTAGCAATATGATTTGGAGCTTAATTCCTATGTTCATGTATATGAATTTACATATGTTTGAATGCATAAATGAGGTCCAAGGTATATAGTCTACACATCCCGAGAATTTGATGCTTTAGCTAGCTCCAAGGAGGTCATTTGATTACCTCACTTCCCTAGTTTAACAATGGCACATGCTTATTTAATTTTGTTCTTATGTCCTTTTTGTATAAGAATTTGGATAAAGTTTTAAATTAATATGTTTAAATAATTCAATCAAATAAAATATAAATTCTAAACATACACATACATTCATCATTTAAGTGTGCTAAAATATGTTGCATGTATAGATACAATTAGGATTAAATCATATGCATGTTACATGTGATGGAAAGGAATGATTTAATATATGTCATGTGGTAGTAATTGAATTAAATTAATCCTAAGATGCCTTTCATTTTTAGTAGGATTATTTAAAGTGAACCTAAACATAAGATTAATTAAATGATTTATTAATCCATTCATTAAAGAGAACTAAATCAAATTAATATACTTTAGAAAGTGAATTAAGGTAGGGATGAAAGAGGGCAATCCTCTTTTCCTCGGTTTATAACACTTAGTGCTAAGTGTAATCAAATGAAACAAAAAATAGAAATTAACATTCCCAAATCAATTAAACTACCTCAAGTGAAATCAACCTTTCATGTTAAATTGAATCCTTCTACACTTAGAAAATACAACACTAATGCCTAACAAGACTTACCACACAAGCCTTAATACACACATTAGCCACCACTTCTAGCTCTAAGTTAGTGTATGATGTGATGTATGTTTTGTTTTATGATATATTATTTTAGATTGGATGTTAGGGTGTATGCTTCGTAGACTTGATGATAGGCCAATATTAGCTTAATCATGTTTACTGCAAGGGATTATGATTATGGGATGCTTAAAAATAAATGTGAATGTTCTTTTGTAAGTTGCTTAAATCCTTAAGCATAATCCAAGTTAGGATAGGTGGGCTTAGTTACCCATGTGTAGGGTGCTAAGTCCAAATTATAAATACAACTGCTTGGGATTATATGAATATTTAGCTAACCTCTATTTTGGAGGTGTAGTTAGATTTACTTTTCGCACATAAATATAATTTTTGCAATAAGAATTATGATTAGTGCTATGGGAGATTAGAATGAGCAATGGCTAGAAGGCTTTGTCCTGGGGTACCCTGTGATGCCTTTGAATCATGCACCATCCAAATCAAGGAAGGAACCAAATCAGAAATGGAGATATGAAGAAATAAGACCCACATAACATTTATAATTATTCTTTTGTATTCCAGGTTGTATAAGGGTAGAGCTTAGCTACCCATCTTTTCTTTCTTCGGGTTGTACGACGGTACCCAACCACACCGGCCTTTTATTCTTTTATGATAGTTTATATAATTGTTTGATGTTATGTTTACATTATGCATTAGGATGACATGCTTTAGATAGTTTCTTAGAGGATTGATGCTTTACATAGCTTCTTAAGTGATCGATGGTTTAATGTGTGGCTTGGATATTATTATGCTCTTAGGATTAAAATAACTTTTCTACCTAACTAATCACTCATAAATAAATTTTAAACAACTCATAACCTCATCATAAAGCCTAAGACATAAATAAGATAATTAAAAGATTTAGCAATCCCTTAGATGTATGGTTGTATGTTTCACATCATGTATGCATATTCTTTCTCTTTGAGCATGAATGATCTCCATCCTTGCACGATAAAGGAATGTTTGATCTGTGATGGCATCCCTTTTGTGAGAACACCTTATTCTAGCTGATTTGAGCCATAAAATGAAATAAAATTTGAAAAGATTTTGCATCTATATATTTAGTCATATGCTCATACCACTCATGCTCTAGTCTCTTAGGGAGTGTATTTAGGACTTTAGTCTCTTTCTAATTAAATAACTACCCTAGCTATATTGCAATTCATAAGTCTGGACTACATGATTTTAAAATCATAGGAGGAGTAGCAACCACCTGTGTGGTTATAAGTCTAGAAGTTGAACAATTTATTCTCTCTTGTGGAGGTAAACCCTTATGTCCACCTATCCTTAGATTTAGGTTGTGCTTTAACTCATACTAAAGTTCCCTAGATTTAGGATCTGAGGTATCTATTTCCTTCAAGCTGTGAGCATAAATCTTTACATCTTATGCATTCCCACAACCTTGGGTTGGTGAATTATAAGCCCTAGTAATCTAATTGAATTTCAACTCAAAACATATAAATCTCCTCAACTTCTCCTTGAACTTTTCTAATTGATTTTCCAAATACAACCAATCATTTGATAGTCTAACCTTGAAATCCTTGGAGATGATAATTGTCTATTTTAATCGAGAGTATTCTTAGGAAATTTCATTTTCTAAGATGTAATTAACTATAGAGGCTTATTTCCAAAGAGAACTTGAGAACCTGGTTTAATATAAACCCAACTTTATTCATCCATGTAAATTAGGGAAAAAATCTCTGGTACATTCGAAGACCCATCATGCTTTAGGAGTCCTTATTATGTGATCAGGTCCATTATAGGGTGATGCCTCTATCTTTCAAGATAGTACATCATACCTCAATGTTGTACCCGATCACCTCAAAAAGTACACCCCCCATACATCCAAAAATAAACAACACAAGGCCCTTTTGCCTTGTTCATTGAATTCTTTCAACGTCATCCTTTCTTTTTGGAGTTTGGAGATGTTGATCCTCAAGGGCAAGGGTTCTTAGACACATAATGTTGACTAATACACTAGGGTCGACCAGAACTCTGGATAGCCTGCATCTACCAACATCCACTATAATTTATAGAGGCGTTTGTATTCGGTCATCCCTAAGAGTAAGTCTTCATCCCTGAATGTAACTAAATAAAAACCTAAACCAAAACCAAAAAGAAATTGAACTTAAATCTAAATCAAAACTAAATAAAATAAAATAAACTAAAAATAAACCTAAACCTAAACTAAAAAATAAAACCTGAAACTAAACCTAAAATAAAATCCTAAAACCTAAATCTAAAAAAATAATATAAAAACCTAATCCTAAACCAAAAATAAAAAAAATAAAACATAAACTTAAAAAAAATAATAATAAAAATAAAACTAAACTCAAAAATAAACCTAACCCTAAACCTAAACTTAAAAAATAAACTAAAATAAAAAAACCTAAACTAAAATAAATAAACCTAAAATAGATAAACTAAACTAAATAAAAATAAAAATAAAAATAAACTTAAATAAAAATAAAAAATATGATAAACAAAAATAATAATGAATAAACTAAATAAATCTAAACCTACCAGTTTTAATTTAAAAAATAAAAACCTAAACTCCAACCTTAAACCCTAAACTATAAAACCCTAAAACCTAAACCCTAAACACTAACCCTAACCCTAAAATAAAAACCCTAACTCTAAACCCTAAACCCAAAACCATAAAAACCATAAACTCTAAAGCCTAAACCCTAAATGTTAAACCCTAAACCCTAAACCCTAACCTAATCCTAAACACTAAAAACCTTAATCCCTGAACACTAAATAATAAACTCTAACCCTAACCCTAACCCCTAAACCCTGACCCTAAACCTAAACTAACCCTAAACCCTAACCCCTAACCTTAACCCTAAACCCTAAACCTAACCCTAACCCTAAACCCTAAACTCGAACCCCTAAAACCCTAAATAATAAACCTAAACTCATTCTAAACACTAAACCCTAAAAACCATAAACCCTAAAGCCTAAAGCCTAAACCTTAAACTAACCCTAAACACTAAGCTAACCCTAAACCCTAAAAACCCTAAAGCCTAAAGCCTAAACACTAAACGTTAAACACTAAACCTTAAACCTAAAACCCTAAACCCTAAAAACCTAAAAACTTAAACATAAACTAAATAAAACCTAAAAATACAATAAATAAATAAACCTAAACCTAAACTAAATAAAACCTAAAAATAAAATAAATAAATAAACTTTAACCTAAATAAAATAAAAATCTAAACAAAAACCTAAACTTAAACTTAAAAATAAATAAAATAGAATAATATAAATAAACTAAAATAAAATAATTAAAAACCTAAAATATACTAAAAAAATATAATAAACCTAAGAATGAAATACCTAAATAAAATAAAAACTAAACGTAAAATAAAAATAAAATAAACTTAGAATAAACCTAAAATAAAATAAAATAAAAACTAAATAAAAACCTAAACCTTAAAAATAAACCTAAAAATAAAAATAAAAATAAATAAATTAAAAAATCTAAACCCTAAACTAAAAAAATCTAAACCTAAAATAAACTAAACCTAAACCCTATACTAAATAAAATAAAATAAACTAAAAAACAACCTAAACCTAAACTAAAAAATAAAACCTAAAAATAAACCTAAAATATAAACCTAAAATCTAAACCTAAACAAATAAAATAAAATACTAAACCTAAACCTAAAAATAAAAAATAAAACATAAACCTAAAAAATAAAATAAAATCAAACACAACTAAAAAATAAACTTAAACCTAAACCTGAACCTAAAAAATAAACTAAAATAAAAAACCTACACTAAAATAAGTAATGTAAACTAAATAAAAATAAAAAATCAATATAAATATAAATAAAAAATAAAGTAAACTAAAATAAATAAAAATATAAAGTAAATAAACAAAAGAAGACATGTTGAATCTGAATTTGTTCTCTGTTAAAAAAAGAAAAACCAAAAAACCCTAAAACCTAAACTAAAACATGAACCCGAAACCTAAACCCCAAACTTTAAACCCCAAACCCCCCCCCCCCCCAAAAAAAAAAAAAAACCCCAAACCCTAAAAAATAAACCTAAACTAAATAAAACCTACAAATAAATTAAATAAATAAACCTAAAACTAAATAAATTTAAAATATAAAATAAAATAAAAACCTAAACCTAAAAATAAAATAAAATAAAGTAATTAAAATAAAATAAAATAAAATAAAAAAACCTAAACTAAACTAAAAAATGAAATAAACCTAAATAAATTAAAAATTGAACGTAAAATAAAATAAAATAAACTAAAATAAACCTAAAATAAAATAGAAAGTAAATAAAACCCTAAACCTAAAAAATAAACCTAAAAATAGAACATATAATAAATAAAAAATAAAACCTAAACCACAAACTAAAAAAAACTAAAACTAAAATAAAAATAAAATAAACAAAATAAAAGAAACCTAAACCTAAACTAAAATAAACTAAACTAAAATAAATAAAACCATAACCTAAAACTTAACCCTAAACTAAATAAAATAAAATAAACTAAAAAAATGTAAACTTGAACTAAAAAAAACATAAAAATAAACCTAAAATAAAAACCTAAAACCTAAACCTAATGAAATAACATAAAAAAATAAACCTAAACATAAAAATAAAAAATAAAACCTAAACCTAAAAAATAAAATATAAATAAAATGAAACTAAAAAATAAACCTAAACGTGACACTAAACCTAAAAAAATAAACAAAAAAAACTTAACTAAATAAACAGAAAATAAATAAACTAAACTAAATAAAAAAACTTAAATATAAATAAAAGTAAAATAAAATAAATTAAATTAAATAAAAATTATACTAAAAAACAAAAGAATAAATGTTGAATCTGAATTTATTCTCTGTTAAAAAAAACCTTAAAACCCAAAACCCAGAACCCTAAACCCTAAATCCCAAAAAACCTAAAAATCTAAACCTAAAGTAAATAAAACCTAAAAATAAAATAAATAAAAAAATCTCAACATAAATAAAATAAAAACTTAAACTAAAACCTAAACCTAAACCCAAAAATTAAATAAAATAAACTAATAAAATAAACTAAAATAAAATAAATAAAAACCTAAACTAAATAAATAAAATAAAATAAACCTAAAAATAAAAAACTAAATAAAATAAAAACTAAAAGAAAAATAAAAATAAAATAAACCTGAAATCAAATAAAATAAAAACTAAATAAAAACCTAAACCTAAAAAATAAACCTAAAAATAATTAAGAAATAAAGCCTAAACATAAACTAAAAAAAACCTAAATCTAAAATAAAAAATATAAACCTAAACCTAAACTAGAATAAACAAAACTAAAATAAGTAAAACCTAAACCAAAACCCTGAACTAAATAAAATAAAATAAACTAAAAATGAGTCTAAATGTAAACTAAAAAAAACCTAAAACATAAACCCGTAAAAAAAAACTAAACATAAACCAAAAATTAAAAAATAAGACCTAAACCTAAAAAATAAAATAAAAATAAAACTAAACTAAAAAGTAAACTTAAACCTAAACCTAAATTTAAAAAATAAACTAAAATAAAACCTAAACTAAAATAAATAAACCTAAAATAAATAAACTAAACTACACAAAAATAAAAAATAAACAAGAATAAAAATAAAAAATAAAATAAGCTAAAAGAATAGAAATTAAATTAAATAAACTAAATAAAAAAAGAAGAAATGTTCAATATGAATTTGTTCTCTTTTACAAACAAAAATAAAACAAAATAAAAACCCTAAATCCTGAACTAAAACTTGAACCCTAAACCTAAAACCTAAACCCTAAAAACCCTAAATCCTAAACCCTAAACCCTAAACCCTAAACCCAAAAATTTTAAAAAAAAACTAAACCCTAAAAACCTAAACTAAATAAAACCTAAAAATAAAATAAATAAATAAACCAAAACCTTAATAAAATAAAATAATAAAATAAAATAAAAATCTAAACCTAAATCTAAAAATAAAGGAAAATAAACTAAAATAAAATAAATAAAAACTTAAACTAAATTAAAAAATAAAATTAACCTAAGAATAAAAAACCTAAATAAAATAAAAACTAAATGTAAGATACAAATAAAATAAACCTAATGTAAAAATAAAAATAAAATAAAATAAAAACAAAATAAAAACCTAAACATAAAAAATAAACCTAAAAATAAAACATAAAAATAATTAAAAAAATAAAACCTAAACCATAAACTAAAAAAAAACCTAAACCTTAAATAAAAATAAAATAAACCTAAACCTAAACTAAAATAAACTAAACAAAAATAAATAAAACTTAAACCTAAACATAAAATAAACGAAACCCAAACCCTAAGCTAAATAAAATAAAATAAACTAAAAATAAACTTAAACCTAAAATAAACAAAATAAAATCAAAAAATAAACCTAAAATAAAAACCTATAACCTAAACCTAAAAAAAAAAAAAATAAAACTAAAACCTAAAAAAATTTAAAAATAAAACTCAACTAAAAAATAAACTTAAACCTAAAACTAAACGAAAAAAATAAACTAAAATAAAAACCTAAAATAAAAGTAATAAACATAAAATAAATTATCTAAACTATGTAGAAATAAAAAATAAACATAAATAGAAATATAAAATAAAATAAACTAAAATAAATAAAAATTAAGCTAAATAAACTAAATAAATAAGAGAAGAAATGTTGAATCTAAATTTGTTCTCTATTTAAAAAAATCCCTAAACCCTAAACCCTAAATTAAAACTTGAACCCAAAACCTAAAACATAAACCCTAAACCCTACACCTAAACCATAAAAACCCTAAACCATAAATCCTAAACCCTAAACCCCAATCTGTAAACCCTAAAGCCCTAAACCATAAACCCTAAACCCTAAAAGATAAATCCTAAACCCTAATTCCTAAACCCTAAACCGTAAACCCTAAACCCCAATCCGTAAATCCTAAATCCCTAAACCATAAACCCTAAACCCTAAAAGATAAAGCATAAACCCTAAATCCTTAATCCTAAACCCAAAAAAATAAACCCCTCATCAAACCCTAAAACATAAACCTTAAACCTTAAACCCTAAACCCTAAAAAGCTAAAAACTTAAACCTAAACTAAATTAAACATAAAAATAAAATAAAAAAAATTTAAACCAAAATAAACTAAAAAAATAAAATAAAATAAAATATAAACCTAAACCTAAAAAAAGTAAAAAATAAAAAATAAAAACTAAACAAAAACATAATTACTAAAAAATGAACTAAACCTAAACCCTAAAGTAAATAAAATAAATTAAAATAAACCTAAACTTAAACTAAAAAATAAAACCTAAAATAAACCTAAAATAAAACCAAAACTATACCTAACCTAAATAAACTTAAACCCTAAACCAAACAATAAAAAAATAAACCTAAACCTAAAAACAATAAAAAATAAAACTAAACTAAAAAACATAAACTAAATCTAAACCTAAACCTAAAAAAAATAAACTAAAATAAAAACTAAATAAACATAAAATAAATAAACTAAACTAAATAAAAATAAAATAAACTAATAAAATATAAACTAAACTAAATAAAATTAAACCTGCTGGTTTACGTAATTTAAAAAAAAAATCCCAAACCCTAAACCCTAAAAACTAAATCCTAAACCTTAAACCCTAAACATTAAACCCTGAAACTAACCATAAGCACTAAACCCTATACATACAACCCTAAACCCTAAACCCTCAAAGCTAAACCCTAAATCCTAAACCCTAAACCCTAAATCCTAACCCTAACCCTAAACCATAAACCCTAAAACCCTAAACCTTAAACATTAAATTAATCCTAAACCTAACCCAACCTAAATAAAACCTAAACACTAAAATAACCCTAAACCCTAAAACCTAAATAAAAAAAAAAATAAAAATCATAAACCTAAATAAAACACTAAAATAAAAAAAAAATCTAAACTAAATAAACCCTAAATTAAACCTAAATAAAAAATAAAATAAACCTAACTAAAAAATAAATAAATGTAAACCTAAACCTAAATTAAACTAAACCTTAACCTATAGCTATAAATCAAATAAACTAAAAATAAACTTAAAACTAAACTAAAAAATAAAACCTAAAAATAAACCTAAAATAAAAACTTAAAATCTAAACCTTATAAAATAAAATAAAAACCTAAACCTAAACCTAAAAATACAAAAATAAAACCTAAACTAAAATAAAATAAAAATAAAACTAAACCAAAAATAAACATAAACCTAAACTAAAATAAATAAACCTAAAATAAATAAACTAAACTAAATAAAAATAAAAAATAAACCTAAATAAAATAAAATAAATAAACTAAAATAAATAAAAAATAAAAAACTAACTAAACCTAAACCCTAAACTAAACCCTAAAATAAAACTAAACCTAAACCCTAAACTAACTAAACCTAAAATAAACTCTAAAAAAAAAAAACCTAAACCCTAAACCCTAAACCTAAAACCTAAATAAACTAAAAAAACTAACCCTAAACCCTAAACAAAATTAAAATTAAAATAAAAACCTAAACCCTAATCCATAAACATAAACCAAAAAATAAACCAAAAAATAAACTAAAATAAAAAACCTAAACTAAAATATAA
This sequence comes from Cymbidium sinense, assembly GCA_021442155.1. Lineage (NCBI taxonomy): Eukaryota > Viridiplantae > Streptophyta > Magnoliopsida > Asparagales > Orchidaceae > Cymbidium > Cymbidium sinense. Next base: position 49,319,067 of record CM038220.1, on the reverse strand, counting down.
AACCTAAATAAAAATAAATAAACCTAAAAATATATAAACTAAACTAAATAAAATGAAAAAAAATAAATAAAAATAAAAATAAATAATAAAATGAACTAAAATAAATAAATAAAATAAACTAAAACTAATTTAAAAAAATAAAATAAACCTAAACCCTAAATAAAATCTAAACCTAAACCTAAACCCTAATAAAATAATCTAAACTAAACCTAAACTTAAACCCTAAACTAAATAAAATAAAATAAATAAAACCTAAACCTAAATAAAAAAACTAATAAACCTAAACTCCTAAATAAATAAACTAAAATAAAAAACTAAAACAAATAAACCTCAAAACCTAAAATAAACCTAAACTAAAAAACCCTAAACTAAACCTAAACCTAAATAAACTAAACCCAAAAACTTAAACTAAAATACCCTAAACTTAAACACAAAACCTAAATCTAAAATAAATAAATCTAAACCTAAAACCCTAAACCCTAAACTAAACCCTAAAACTAAACCCTAAGCTAAACCTAAACCCTAAACCTAAACCCAAAACTAAACCTAAAAAACCCAAACCCTAAAATAAACCTAAACCTAAACTAAATAAAACCTAAAATAAAATAAATAAAAATAAACCTAAATAAAATAATAAAATATAAAAAATAATAACCTAAACAAATCTAAACCTAACTAAATAAAATAAAATAAAAAATAAAAAAAAAACTAAAATAAATAATAAAAATAAACTAAACTAAAATAAAAAAAACCTAAATAAAATAAAATAAAATAAACTAATGTAAAATAAAAATAATAAACTAAATGAAATAAAATAAAACTAAATAAAAACTATAATAAACCTAAAATATAATTAAAATAAATAAAAAATAAAAATCTAACCTTAAACTAAAAATAAAAACTAAACCTAAAATAAAAAATAAATAAACAAAATAAGATAAACCTAACCCTAAACTAAAATAAACTAAACAACAACCAATAAAACCTAAACCTAAAATAAACTAATCATAAATCCTAAAATAAAAAAAAATAAACTAAAAGTAAACCAAAACCTAAACAAAAAAATAAAACCTAAAAATAAACCTAAAATAAAAAATTTAAGACCTAAACCTAAAAAAATAAAATAAAATCCTAAACCTAAACCTAAAATATAAATAAAATAAGCTAAAAAAATAAAATAAAATAAACTAAACTAAAAGATAAAAAACCTAAACATAAACCTAAAAAAAAAACTAAAATAAAAAAATAAACTAAAATAAATAAACCTAAAATAAATAAACTAATCTAAATAAAAGTAAAAAAATAAACATAAATAAAAATTATAATTATAATAAACTAAAATAAATAAAAAATAAACTAAATAAACCTAAACATAATGGTTTACTTAAATTTTTTTTAAAAACCTCTAAATCCTAAACCCTAAACTGTAAACCCTAAACCCTAAATCCTTAACCCTAAACTCTAAACCCTAAACCTACAACCCTAAACCCTAAACCCTAAACCCTAAACTAACCCTAAATGCTAAACTAACCCTAAACTTTAAACCATAAATAAAACCCTAACCTAAACAAAACCATAAACCTAAACCCTAAAACCCTTCTAACCTAAACTAACTAAACCTAAGCCTAAACCTAAATCCACAAAACATAAAAACCTAAACATAAAGTAAGTAAAACCTAAAAATAAAATAAATAAAAAACCTAAACTTAAATAAAATAAAATAAAAATTAACATAAACTAAATCCTAAACCTAAACATAAAAATGAAATAAAATAAAATAAATAAAATAAACTAAATTAAAATAAATAAAAACATAAACTAAATTAAAATAAAATAAACTAAAAAACTAAATAATATAAAACTAAACATAAAATAAAATAAGATAAAAAATAAAATAAAATAAAAAACTAAATAAAACTAAACCTAAAATATAAACCTAAAATAAATAAATAATAAAACCCAAACCCTAAACTAAAATAAAACTAAACTAAATAAAATAAAATAAATAAAATAAAATAAACCTAAACCTAAAATAAAATAAATAAAACTAAAATAAAACCTAACCTAAACCCTAAACTAAGTAAAATAAATAAACAAAAAAATAAAACCTAAAAAATAAATAAACCTAAACCTAAAAAAAATAAAAACCCAAAACCAAATAATAAAAAAATAAAAAACCTAAACCTAAAAAATATAATAAAATAAAGCTAAACTAAAACCTAAACATAAATCTAAACATAAACCTAAAAATAAACTAAAAAATAAAAAAACCTAATCTATAAAATAAACATAAAATAAATAAACTAAACTAAATAAAAATAAAAAATAAATTAATAAAATAAATAAAATAACTAAATAAATAAACTAATACTTAATTTAAAATAACCCTAAATAAACCCTAAACACTAAATAAACCCTAAACTAAAATAAAACCTAAAACTAACTAAAATAAAATAACTAACCAACCTAAACCTAAACTAAATAAACCACCTAAATAAACCTAAATTTAAACCTAACCCTAAAATATAAACCTAAAACTAAACTTAAACCTAAACTAAACCCTAAAACCTAAAACTATAAAAATAAAACCTAATAAACCCTAAATCTAAACCTAAATTAAACCTAAAATAAAATAAATATAAACCTAAATAAACCCTAAACTAAACCTAAAACCTAAATAAATAAAACCCTAAATCTAAGCTCTAAATAAACCCTAAAATAAAATAAAATAAACTAAACCTAAACTTAAATAAATAAAATAAACCTAAACTAAATAAAATAAACCTAAACTAAATTAAATAAAAACCTAAACTAAAAATAAAATAAACTAAAATAAACCTAAACTAAACTAAAAATAATAAAATAAACCTAAAATAAAAACCTAAAAGCTATACCTCAACCTAAATAAAACTTAAACCCTAAACCAAACAATAAAAAATAAAACCTAACCCTAAAAAATATAATAAAAATAAAACTAAACTAAAACATAAAGATAAATCTAAACCTAAACCTAAAAAATAAACTAAAAAATAAAACTAATCTATGAAAAATAAACATAAAATAAATAAAGAAAACTAAATAAAAAAAATAAATTATAAAATATAAAATAAACTAATAAACTAAATAAACTAAACCTACTGGTTTACTATTTAAAAATATCCTAAACCCTAAACTAAAACTAAATCCTAAACCTAAACCCTAAACACTAATCCCTAAACTAAAAAACTAAACCCTATAATACAACCCTAAACCTAAACCTAAATCCTAAACCTAAACTAAAATAACCCTAACCCTAAACATAAACCTAAACCTAAACCTTAAACCTAAATTAACTTAAACCCTAAACCCTAACTAAATAAAACCTTAAAGACTAAACCTAACCTAATAAAACCTAAATTATAAACCTAAACTATAAAATCATAAACAAAACCTAAACACTAAACCTAAACCTAAACCTAAAACTTAAACCTAAATAAAAAAACTATAAACCCTAAACTAAAACCTTAAACCCTAAAAATCTAAAACATAAACCTAAACTAAAATAAATAAAAGGTAAACCTAAAACTAAATTAAACTAAACCTAACCTAAAGTTAAATAAATAAACTAAAATAAACCTAAAACTAAAGTAAAAAAATAAAAAACCTAAACCTAAAATAAAACTAAAACCTAAACCTAAAAATAAAATAAAACCTAAACCTAAACCTAAAATAAAAAATAAAAAAATAAAATATAAAACTAAACCAAAATAAAAAATAAACCTAAACTAAAATAAATAAACCTAAAATAAATAAACTAAACTAAATAAAAAATAAAATAAACCTAAATAAAAATAAAAAATATAATAAACTAAAATAAATAAATAAAAAATAAAAAAACTAACTAAACTTAAACCTAAACCCTAAAACCCTAAATCCTAACCCAAAAAACCCTAAACCTAAACCAACCCTAAAAATCCTAAAACCTAAACTAAAACCTAAACTAACCTAAACCCTAAACCCTAAAACCAAAAAAACCTAACCTAAACCCTAACTAAAACCCTAAACAACTAAACCTAAACCCTAAACTAATCCTAAACAAACCAAAAACCTAAACTAAAAATAAACTAAATAAAACCTAAAAATAAAACCTAAATAAAATAAATAAACTAAAATATATAAACTAAACTAAAAAACAAAAAAAATAAATTAAAATAAAATAAATAAAATAAACTAAAATAAATAAATAAATTAAATAAACCTAACCTAAACTTATAAAACAAAATAAACCTAAACTAAATAAATCTTAAACCTAAATAAAATAAATAAATAATAAAATAAAACTCTAAATCTAACTCTAATAAACTAAATAAAAAAATAAAAAGTAAAATAAATAAAAATAAATAAATAAAATAAAATAATAAAATAAATATACCTAAACTAAACTAAACCCTAAACTAAACCTAAAACAAACCCTAAACCAAAATAAACCCTAAACCTAAAACTTAAACCTAAACTAAACTAAAAAAAACCTAAACCCTAAACTAAACACAAAATCTTAAACCCAAAACCTAAACTAAATCTTAAACCCCAAAACCTAAACCTAAACCCTAAACCCTAAACCCTAAAACCCAAACCTAAAACCCTAAACCTAAAAAATAAACCCTAAACCCCAAAAACTAAAACCAAACCCAAACCCAAAACCCTAAAAAACTTAAAACCTAAACCTAAACTAAATAAACTAAAAAAAAATAAATAAAAACTAAACCTAAATAAATAATAAATATAAGAAAATAATAACCTAAACTAAAATCTAAACCTATACCTAAAATAAAATAAAAAAATAAAATAAACTAAAATAAATTAAATAAAATAAACTAAACTAAAAAAATTTAAAACCAAAGAATAAAATTTTTAATAAAATAAAACTAATGTAAAATAAAATAATAAAAACTTAAAATTAAATAAAATAAAACTAAATAAAACATAAAAAATAAACCTAAAATAAAATGTAGAAATAAATAAAAAATAAAACCCATCCTTAAAATAAAAATAAAAACTAAACCTAAACTAAAAATAAATTAAACAAAATAAAATAAACCAAACCCAAAATTCTAAACAAACAAACTAATAAAACCTAAACCTAAACCTAAATAAACCACATAACCTAAAATAAATAAAATAAAATAAACCAAAAGTAAACTAACCTAAAAAAATAAACCTAAAATAAACCTAAAATAAAAATTTAAACCTAAGACCTAAAAAATAAAATAAAATCCTAAACCTAAACCTAAAATATAAAATAAAACCTAAAAAATAAAATAAAAATAAACTAAACTAAAAAATAAATAAAAAACTTAAACATAAAACCTAAACTAAAATAAAAAAAGTAAACTAAAATAAATAAACTTAAAATAAATAAACTAATCTAAATAAAAAAAAAAAATAAACCTAAATAAAAAATTATAATTAATAAACTAAAATAAATAAAAATAAACTAAATAAATATAAATATAATGGTTTACTAATAAAATCTAAACCCTAAACCCTAAAAAATAAACTCTAAATCCTAATAAACCCTAAACCCTAAATAAAAACCCTAAACCCTAAACCTTAAAACCCTAAATGCTAAAATAAAAAACCTAACCCTAAACCTAAAATAAACAAAACCCTAAAAATACAAAACTAAAATAAACCCTAAAACCCTAAACTCTAAACCTAAACTAACCCAAAACCTAAATAAATTAAACCACAAAACCTAAAACCTAAACATATAAACCTAAAATAAAAAAAATAACAAACCTAAACCTAAATAAAATAAAATAAAAAATAATGAAAACTAAAACCTAAACCTAAGCATAAAAATAAAATAAAATAAAATAAATAAAAATAAACTAAATTAAAATAAATAAAAACATAAAATAAATTAAAAAATAAAATAAACCAAAGCATAAAAAACCTAAATAATATAAAACTAAATAAAATAAAAATAAATAAACCTTAAAATAAATAAAACTAAATAAAACCTAAACCTAAAAAATAAACCTAAAAATAAAACTTAAACATAAATAAATAATAAAACCCAAACCCTAAATTGAAAATAAAAATTAAACTTAAATAAAAATAAAATAAACAAAATAAAATAAACCTAAACCTAAAATAAAATAAACAAACTAAAAAAAAAAAACCTTAACTTAAACCCTAAAATAAATAAATAAACTAAAAATAAAACCTAAAAAAATAAACTTAAAATAAAAAAACCTAAAACCTAAACCAACCTAAATAAAATAAAAACCCTAAACCAAATAATAAAAATAAACCTAAACCTAAAAAAAAAATAAATAAAATAAATTAAACTAAAATAAACATAAATCTAAACCTAAACCTAAATAATAAACTAAAATAAAATAAAAAAAATAAACATAAAATAAATAAACTAAACTAAATAAAAAATAAAATAAACTAATAAAAAATAAAATAAACTAAAACTAAATAAATAAACTAAATAAAAAAATCCTAAAATAAACCCTAAACACTAAATCCTAAAATAAACTAAAAATAAATAAAATAACCTAAAATAAAAATAAAATAAACCCTAAATAAAACCTAACCCTAAACTAATAAAATAAATAAACTAAACCCTAACCTAATAAAACATAAAAAAAATAAACCTAAACCCTAAACCTAAATAAACTAAACCCTAAACCAAAACCTAAAATAAATAATCTAAAAAACCTAACTTAAACTATAAATAAATAAAACCTAAAATAACCTAATAAAATAAAACTAAATAAAACCTAAACTAATAAAATAAAAAATAACCTAAAAATAAAACCTAAACTAAACCTAAAAATAAATAAAATAACCTTAAACTAAACTAAAAATAAACAAATAAAACTAATAAATAAAAAAACCTAAATAAAAATAAATAAACCAAAAATATATAAACTAAACTAAATAAAAACAAAAAAATAAATTAAAATAAAAATAAATAATAAAATAAACTAAAATAAATAAATAAATTAAATTAAATAAACCTAAGCCTACTAGTTTACTTAATTTTAAAAAAAAAAAAACCCTAAACCCTAAACCCTAAACGCTAAATCTTAAACCTTAAAACCAAAACCCTAAACCCTAAAGCTAACCCTAAACACTAAACTCTAAATCTATAACTCAAAACCCTAAACCCTAAATAAAAAATCAAAAGTAAATAAATAAAACCATAACCCTAAACCCTAAACCCTAAAACTAACCCTAAACTTAAACCCTATACCCTAAAACTAACACTAAAACCTAAACCCTAAACTAAACAAACCATAAACCCTCAACCTACAACCTACAACCCTAAACCCTAAAAGCCAAAACCTTCAACCCTAAACCCTAAACCCTAAATTCTAAACTTAAACCCTAAAAATTTGAAAACCTAAACCTGAACTAAAATAAATAAAATGTAAACCTAAACCTAAATTAAACTAAACCTTAACCTAAAGCAATAAAATAAAATAAACTAAAAATAAACCTAAATTTAAACTAAAAAATAATACCTAAAAATAAACCTAAAATAAAAACTTAAAACCATAACCTTATAAAATAAAATAAAAATGTAAACCTAAACCTAAAAATACATAAATAAAATATAAACTTAAAAAATAAAATAAAAATAAAACTAAACTAAAAAATAAACATAAATCTAAACTAAAATAAATAAACCTAAAATAACTAAACTAAACTAAATAAAAATAAAAAATAATCCTAAATAAAAATTAAAAATAAGATAAACTAAAATAAATAAAAATAAAATAAAGAAACTAAATAAACCTAAACCTAAACACTAAAACCCTAAACACTAATCCCTAAACCCTAAACCCTAAATCCTTAACCCGAAACCCTAAACCCAAAACCTTAAAACTACACCCAAAGCCTAAACCCTACACCCTAAACCCTAAAGCCTTAAACTCTAGAACCCTAAACCCTAAACCCTAAACACTAAACCCTAAAACCTAAACCATAAACCCAAAAACCCTAACCCTAAACCCTAAATCTTAAAACCCTAAATCGAAACCTAAACAGTAAGCCCAAACCCTAATCCCAAAACATATACCTAAACCTAAACCAAAAAATAAGCTAAAATAAAAAACATAAACTAAAATAAAATACCTAAATAAAAATTAATAAAACTAAAATATATAAACTAAACTAAATAAAAATGAAAACAAACTAAACTAAAATAAAAAATAAAATAAACTAAATAAATAAAATAAACTAAATAAACCTAAGCTAGTTTACATAATTTAAGAAAACCATAAACCCTAAACCCTAAACCCTAAACGCTAAATCTTAAACCTTAAAACCTAAACCCTAAACCCTAAAGCTAACCCTAAACCCTAAACCCTAAACCTACAACTCTAAACCCTAAACCCTAAATAAAAAATAAAAGTAAATAAATAAAACCATAACCCAAAACCCTAAACCCTAAAACTAACCCTAAACCCTAAACCCTATACCTTAAAACTAACCCTAAACCCTAAACCTACAACTCTAAAATAAACCCTAAACCCTCAACCTACAACCTACAACCTACAACCCTAAAAGCCAAAACCTTCAACCCTAAACCCTATACCCAAAAGACCTAAATCCTAAATCATAAATCCTAAACCCTAAATGTTAAACACTAAAACCTACAACCCTAAACCTTAAACACAGAACCCTTAACCCTAAAACCTATACTGTAAATCTTAAACCCTAAAAACCCTAAACCCCAAACCCTAAACTGTAAACCCTAAAACCTTAAACCCTAAAACCCTAAACCCTAAAACCAAAACCTAAAATCCAAAACCCTAAACCCTAAAAACCTAAAAGCCAAAACATAAACTAAATAAAACCTAAAAAATAAAATAAATAAAAAACCTTAAACCTAAATGAAATAAAAAATATTAGTAAATACAAACTAATCTAAAATCTATACCTAAATTTAAAAATAAAATAACATAAGAAATAAAAATAAACTAAAATAAATTAAATGAAAACTGAAACTAAATTAAAAAAAACCTAAGAATAAAAAATTTTATTAAAATAAAAACTAAATGTAAAATAAAAATAGAATAAACTTAAAATGAAATAAATTAAAAACTAAATAAAAACTTAAGCCTAAAAAATAAACTAAAAATAAAAGGTAGAAATAAATAATAAATAAAACCCAAACCTTAAACTAAAAATATAAAATAAACCTATATTAAAAATAAAATAAACAAAATAAAATAAACCTAACCCTAAATTAAAATAAACTAAACTTCAACCAATAAAACCTAAACCTAAACCTAAAATAAACTAAGCCTAAATCCTGAAATAAATAAAGTAAAATAAAAAATAGTAAACCTAAACCTAAACTAAATAATAAATCTAAAAATAAACCTAAAATAAAAAATTTAAAACCTAAACCTAAAAAAAAAATCCTAAACCTAAACCTAAAGAAATAAAATAAAACCTTAAGCTAAAAAATAAAATAAAAATAAAACTAAACAAAAAAATAAACATAAACCTACAAAAACTAAAATAAAAAAATAAACTAAAATAAATAAGCTTAAAATAAATAAACTAAACTAAATAAATGTAAAAAAATAAACCTAAATAAAAATTAAAATTATAATAAACTAAAATAAATAAAAAATAAACTAAATAAACCTAAACATAATGGTTTGCTTAATTTTTTTCTAAAACCACAAAACCCTAAACCAACAACCCTAAACCCTAAACCCTAAAAAACCCTAAACGCTAAACTAACCATAAACTTTAAACCTTAACCCTAAATTGTAAACCTTAACTTAACCCTAAACCATAAGCTCTAAACCCTATACTAACCCTAAAAACTCTAAGCTCTAAACCCTATACTAACCCTAAACCGTAAGACCTATAGCCTAAATCCTAAAAAGCTAAAAACTTAAACATAAAGTAAGTAAAACTTAAAAATAAAATACATAAAAAACCTAAACCTAAATAAAATAAAATAAAAAATAACATAAATTAAAACCTAAACTTAAACATAAAAAAAATAAAATAAAATAAATAGAAATAAACTAAATTAAAATAAATAAAAACATAAACTAAATTAAAAATAAAATAAACCAAAGAATAAAAAACCTAAATAAAATAAAAACTAAACATAAAATAAGAATAAGATAAACCAAAAATAAAATAAAATAAAAACTAAATAAAAACCTAAACCTAAAAAATAAACCTAAAATAAAACCTAAAAATAAATAAATAATAAAACCCAAACCTTAAATTGAAAATAAAAACTAAACTTAAAATAAAAATAAAATTAACAAAACTAAAATAGTTAAAACCTTAACCTAAACCTAAATCCAAAACTAAAAAAATAAAATAAACTTAAAGTAAACCTAAACCTAAACTAAAAAATAAAACCTAAAAATTAACATAAAATAAAAACCTAAAACTTAAACCCTAAAAAGCTATAAACATAAACCTAAACTAAATAAAACCTAAAAATAAATACAAAAAACCTATCCAAAATAAAATGAAAAATAAAATAAAATAAAAACTTAAACTAAAAACCTAAACTTAAGCCTAAACATAAAACTAAAAAGAAAATAAAATAAAAAATAAAAACTAAACAAAAATAAAATAAATAAAAACCTAAACAAAACAAAAAAAATAAAATACCTAAATAAAATATAAACTAAAATTAAAATAAACGAAAAATAAACCTAAAATAATAATAATGTAAACCTGAACCTAAACTAAGATAAACTAAACAAAAATAAATAAAACCTAAACCTACACATAAAATTAACTAAACCTAAGCCAAAACCTAAATTAAATAAACTAAAATAAACAAAAAATAAATCTAAACATAAACTAAAAAATAATACCTAAAAATAAACCTAAAATAAAAACCTAAAACCTAAACCTAACAAATTAAAATAGAAAACTAAACATATACTTAAAAATAAACTAAAATAAATAAACTAAAGTAAATAAAAATAAAAATAAACTTAGATAAAATTAAAAAAAATAAAATAAACTAAAATAAATATAAAACTAAATAAATTAAATAAACCTAAATATACAAGTTTACTTAATTTTGAAAAAAATCAAAATAAAAAAATAAAAATAAATAAAAAACCCTAGACCCTAAACCCTAAACCCTAAACCCTAAACCCTAAAAGCTTAAACCCTAAACCCTAAAACTCTAAAACCCTAATCCCTAAACCCTAAAAGCTAAACCCCAAACCATAAATCCTAAACCCTAAATCGTAAAATCAACAACCCTAAACCCTAAAACCTAAATCCCAAACCCTATACCCTTAACCTAAAGTAAATAAAACCTAAATAAAAAATAAATAAAAAACATAAAACTAAATAAAATACAAAAATGAAATAAAATAAAAACCTAAACTAAAACCTAAACTTAAACCTAAAATTAAATAAAATAAAAAATAAAAACTAAACAAAAATAAAATAAGTAAAAACTTAAACCAAACTATAAAATAAAATAAACCTAAATATAAAAAACCTAAATAAAATAAAAATAAATGTGAAATAAAAATAAAATAAAATAAAATAAAAACCTAAACCTTAAAAATAAATAAAAAATAAAACCCAAATTCTAAACTAAAAATAAAAACTTAACCTAAAATAAAAATAAAGCAAACAAAATAAAATAAACCTAAACCTAAACTAAAATAAACTATGCTAAAATTAATAAAACCTAAACCTAAACCTAAAATAAACTAAACCTTAACCCTAAACTAAATAAAGTAAGATAAATAAAAATAAACATAAACCTAAACTAAAAAATAAAACCTAAAAAAAACCTAAAAAAATAAAATAAAAACTTAAACCTAAACCTAAAAATAAACATAAAACTTAAACCTTAAAAATAAAATAAAACTAAAAATAAACTAAAAATAAACATAAACCTAAGCCTAAACCTAAAATATAAACTAAAATAAATAAACTTAAAATAAATAAACCAAACTAAATAAAAATAAAAAATTAACCTAAATAAAAATAAAGTAATAAAATAAACTAAAATAAATAAACAAAAACTAAATAAACTAAATAAACCTAAACCTACCAGTTTAATTAATTTTTTAAAAGAAAATCATATACCCTAAACCCTAAACCATAAATCCTAAACCCTAAACCCTCAACTAACCATAAACCTTAAAGCATAAAACCATATACTCAAAACCTTAAACACTGAACTAATCTTAAAGCCCAAGATAACCCTAAACCCTGAAAACCCTCAACCTTAAAGCCTAAACACTACACCCTAAACCTTAAACCCTAAACCTTAACCTTAAACTCTAAACCCTAAAACCCTCAACCCAAAAACTCTAAACCCTAAATCCTAAACCCTAAAAACCTAAAAACCTAAACCTAAACTAAATAGAACCTAAAAATTAAATAAAAAAAAACCTAATACAAAATAAATAAATAAATAAATAAAATAAAAACTAAAACTAAAACCTAAACCTAAACCTAAACTTAAAAAAATAAAAAAACTAAACGAAAATAAAATAAATAAAAGCCTAAACTAAATAAAAATAATAAAAAACCTAAATAAAATCAAAACTTAACCTAAAATATAAATGAAATAAACCAAAAATAAAATAAAATAAAATAAAAACTAAATACAAACCTAAACACAAAAAATAAACCTAAAAATAAATAAAAACTAAAACTTAAATCCTGAACTAAAAAAAAAAATTAAACCTAAAATAAAAATAAAATAAACCTAAACCCAAACTAAAATAAACTAAACTAAAATAAATAAAACCTAAACCTAAAAAATAAAAAATAAAACCTAAACATAAAAAATAAAATAAAAATAAAACTAAACTAAAAAATAAACCTAAACCTAAACTTAAACCTAAAAAATAAACTAAAATAAAAACATAAACTAAAATAAATAAACCAAACTAAATAAAAATAAAACATAAACCTAAATAAAAATAAAAAATAAACTAAATTAAAATAAGTAAAAAATAAACTAAATAAACCTAAACCTATTGGTTTACTTTTTTTTAAATAAACCCTAAACCCTAAACACTAAACCTGAAACCCTAAAACTAACACTAAACCTACAACTCTAAACCCTAAACCCTAAATCCTCACATCCTAAACCCTAAACCTTAAACTAACCCTAAACCCTAAGCCTTAAACCCTAAAATCCTAAACCCTAAAGGCTAAAACTTAAAGCCTAAACCCTAAACCATAAACAAACCCTAAACCCCAAGCTAACCCTAAACCTTAAACTAAAAGCCCTAAACCCTAAAAACACTAAACCGTAAAGCCCAAACACTAAATTCTATACCCTAAACCCTAAACCCTAAAACTTTAAACCCTAAAACCAAAAACCATAAACCCTAAATCATAAATAATAAACCCTTAAAACCTATAAACCTAAACCTAACCTAAACTAAATAAAACCTAAAAATAAAATCAATAAAAAACATAAACCTAAAAAAATAAAATAAAATAAAATTTAAACCTAAATTTAAACCTAAGCCTAAACCTATAAATAAAATTAAAAAAAATAAAAAATACTGAAATAAAATAAAGAAAAACCAAAACTAAACTAAAAAAATAAAATAAACCTAAGAATAAAAAGCCTTAATAAAATAAAAACTAAATGTAAAATAAAAATAAGTTAAATCTAAAATAAAATAAAATAAAAACTAAATAAAAATCTAAAGCTAAAAATTAAACCTTAAAATAACACCGAAAAATAAATAAAAAATAAAATATAAACCCTAATCTAAAAAAACCTAAACCTAAACCTAAACCTAAATCTAAAATCAACTAAACCTAAACCTAAGCCTACTAACTAAAATAAAATAAACTAAAAATAAATCTAAACCTAAACTAAAAATAAATCCTAAGAATAACCTGAAATAAAAACCTAGTAGATGAACCTAAAAAAAAAAATAAAAACCTAAACCTAAACCTAAAAATAAAAAGTAAAACCTAAACTTAAAAAATAAAATAAAAATAAAACTCAACTAAAAATAAACTAAACCTAAACCTAAACCTAAATAATAAACTAAAATAAAAAACCTAAACTAAAATAAGTAAACCTAAAATAAATAGACTAAACTAAATAAAATAAAAAATAAACAAAAATAAAAATAAAAAATAAAATAAACTAAAAGAAATAAAAAATAAATAAACTATATAAACTGAAGAAACCTAAACCTATCAATTTACTTAATTTAAAAAAACCCTAAATCAAATCCTAAAACATAAAGCCACCCTAAACCCAAAAACTAACCATAAACCTAAAACCTTAAACCTATAACCCTAAGCCCTAAAAAATCTTAAACCCTAAACCATAAACCATAAACCCTAAAAGCATAAACCCTAAAACCCAAAACCTTAAACCCTAAACCCTAAATCCCTAAACCCTAATTCCTAAACCTTAAACCCTTAACCCTAAACCCTAAAATCAACAACCTTAAACCCTAAAACCTAAACCCTAAACACTAAACCCTAAACCCTAAACCCTAAACCCTAAAACCTAAAACTTAAATCCCAAATCCTAAACCTTATACCTTTAACCTAAAGAAAATTAAACCTAAATAATAAATAAATATAAACCTAAATAAATTCAAAAAAATATAAAAGAAAAACCTAAACTAAAACTTAAACTTAAACCTAAACATAAACTGAAAAATAAAATAAAATAAAAATTAAAAACTAAACTAAAATAAAATAAGTAAAAACTTAAACCAAAGTATAAAATAAAATAAACCTAAAAATAAAAATCCTAAATAAAATAAATATAAATATAAGATGAAAATGAAATAAACCTAAAATAAAATAAAATAAAAACCTAAACCTAAAAATAAATAAAAAATAAAACCCAAATACTAAACTAAAAATAAAATAAATAAAATAAAATAAAATAAACTTAAATCTAAACTAAAATAAATTATACTAAAATTAACAAAACCTAAACCTAAACTAAATAAGTAAGATAAATAAAAAATAAACCTATACCTAAACTAAAAAAATAAAACCTAAAAATAAACCTAAAAAAATAAAATAAAAACCTAAACCTAAACCTAAAAATAAACCTAAAACTTAAACCCTAAAAATAAAATAAAAATAAAAATATACGAAAAACTAAAAATAAACCTAAGCCTAAACCTAAAATATAAACTAAAATAAATAAACTAAAAAATAAAATAGTAAATAAACCTAAATAAAAATAAAAATAAAATAAACTAAAATAAATAAATAAAAAACTAAATATACTAAATAAACCTCAACCTATTGATTTACTAATTTTTTTTAAAAAAAACCATAAACCTTAAACCCTAAACCATAAATCCTAAACCCTAAGCCATAAAACCTAAACCCTCAAACTATCATTGAACCTACACCCCAAAACCTACAACCCTAAAACCTAAACCCTAAACCCTAAAAAAACTAAACCCTAAACCCTAAACTAACCTTAAATCCTAAACCCTTAAACCTAAAGCCTAACCATAACCATAAACCCTAAACCCTAATCCCTAAACCCTAAAACCATAAACCCTAAACCCTAATCTAACCATAAACCCTAAACTCAAAACCTTAAACCTTAAATTAATCTTAAACCCTAAGCTAACCCTAAACCCTAAAAACCCTCAACCCTAAAGCCTAAACACTACACCCTAAATCCTAAACCTTAAACCCTAACCTTAAACCCTAAACCCTAAAACCCTGAACCCTAAACTCTAAACCCTAAACTCTAAACCCTAAAAACCTAAAAACCTAAACCTAAATTAAATAAAACCTCAAAATAAAATAAATAAAAAACCTAAACCAAAATAAAGAAAAAACCTAAACTAAAACTTAAAACTAAACCTAAACCTAAACCTATACCTAAAAAAAAATAAAATTAAACGATTAAAACTTAATTAAAAAAATTAAAAAATAAGCTAAACTAAAAAATAGAAAACCTAAATAAAATAAAAACTAAGCTTAAAATAAAAATAAAATAAACCTAAAATAAAATGAGATAAAAACTAAATAAAAATCTAAACCTAAAAATTAAACTTAAAAATAAATAAAAAATAAAACCTAAACCCTAAACTAAAAAAAATCTAAACCTAAAATAAAAATAAAATAAACCTCTAACCTAAACCAAAATAAACTGAACTAAAATAAATATAACTTAAACCTGAACCAAAACATAAAATAAATAAAATAAAATAAACTAAGAATAAACCTAAACCTAACTAAAAAAACAAAAAAAAAAACCAAAAACTTAAACCTAAAAAAATAAAATAAAACCTAAACCTTAACCTAAAATAATAAAATAAAAATAAAACTCAACTAAAAATGAACTTAAACCTAAACCTAAACCTAAAAAATAAACTAAATTTAAAAACCTAAACCAAAATAAATAGACCTAAAATGAATAAATTAAACTAAATAAAAATAAAAAATAAACCTAAGTAAAAATAAAAATTAAAATAAACTAAAGTATACAAAAATAAGCTAAATAAACCTACACCTACCATTTATTTACTTTTTTTTTAAAAACACCATAAACCCTAAACCCTAAACCCAAAAATTAACACTAAACCCTATACCCTAAACCCAAACTCGAATCCTAAACCCTAAACCCTAAAAGAATAAACCTTAAAGCCCTAAACCCTAAACTTTAAACTCTAAACCTACACCCTAAACCATAAACTCTAAATCCTAAGCCCTAACCCTAAATGCTAAACCGTAAACCCTAAACCCCAAACCCTTAATGAAACCTAAAGAAATTAAATACATTAAATAATAAACCTAAACTCTAACCCTAAATCTTAAACCCTAAACCCACCCTAAACCTAAACCTAAAGTAATTAAATAAATTAAAAAGTAAAAATAAACCCTAAAACCTAATAAACCTAAACCTAAACCTAAACCTAAGAATGAGCAGAACCTTGACGGCAGAAACATCACCATTAGCTAAGCTCAATCTAGATCTAGAAGGAAGGCTAGGAGGTGGCTATCACAAGCATGGGATCTAGAGGTGCCGGTGGATATTGAGGTCATGGTCGAAAATGGTTATGAAGGCCGGAGGAGAGACAGAGGCTACCATGGTGGTGAGGTAGAGATCGTGGGATATGATGGTGGATCCCACTACTCAAGAGGTCGGGGAGGTTTTGATGGGAACTAGAGAACCAAGAACCTAATCCGATCTACCGCTTATGGAACTGTCTTTACAAGAGAGACTAATTATCTGTGGTTTTGATTTGCTCTATGCATGCTCATATTTTATCCATGTCATCGCTTGTGTCTTAGAAAAGTTCATGTGTTACTTGGTTGATGAAATCGAAAAGCAAAAATGTTAAATCTTAATATGTTCTCTGCTATAAAAAAAGTAACCAAAAACCTTAAACCTTAAACTAAAATGTGAAACCCTATACCTAAAACCTAAACCATAAACCCTAAATCCTAAACCCTAAACCCTAAACCCTAAACCCTAAACCCTAAACCCTAAAACTAAAACCCTAAACCCTAAGCCCTAAACCCCAAACCATGAACCCTAAACCCGAAACCCTGAACTAACCTTAAACCATAAACCCTAAACCCTAAAAATCTAAAAACATAAACCTAAACTAAATAAAACCTAAAAATAAAATAGGTAAAAAACCTAAACTAAAATAAAATAAATAAATAAAATAAAATAAAAAACTAAACTAAAACCTCAACCTCAACCTAAACCTAAACCAAAAAAGAAAATAAAATAAAAAATAAAATATAAACTAAAACAAAATAAATAAAAGCCTATACTAAAAAATAAAATAAAAAACCTAATTAAAATTAAAACTTAACCTAAAACAAAAATAAAATAAACATAAAATAAAATAAAATAAAATAAAAACTAAATAAAAACCTAAACCTAAAAAATAAACCTAAAAATAAATAAAAAATAAAACCTAAATCCTGAACTAAAAAAAAACTAAACCCAAAATAAAAATAAAATAAACCTAAACCTAAACTAAAATAAACTAAACTAAAATAAAAAAAATATAAAAATAAAAATAAAAATAAAACCAAAACCTAAAAAATAAAATAAAAATAAAACTAAACAAAAAAACATAAACCTAAACCTAAACCTAAAAGATAAACAAAAATAAAATCATAAATAAAAATAAATAAACCAAACTAAATAAAAATAAAATATAAATCTAAATAAAAATAAAAATAAAATAAATTAAAATAAATAAAAAATAAACTAAGTAAACCTAAACCTACTAGTTTACTTACTTTTTTCTTTTAAAAAAAACTCTAAACCCTAAACCTAAGCCCAACCCTAAAAACCCTCAAGTCCTAAACCCTAACACTAAACCTACATCAGAATAAAACTCTAAACCTAACCCTAACCCTAAACCCTAAACCCAAAAATCCTAAATCCTAATCCTTGAACTAACCTTGAACCCTAAACCTTAAACCCTAAAAACCATAAACCCAAAAGCCTAAAGCCTAAAGCTAAACCTAAACTAAACCTAACTCTAAATCAAACCTTAAACCCTAAACCTTAAAGCCCAAACACTAAATTCTAAACCCTAAACCCTAAATCCTTACCTTAAACCCTAAACCATAAACCCTAAAACCCTTAACCCTAAACCATAAACCCTAAAACCCTAAACCTTAAACCCTAAATAGTAAACACTAAACCCTAAAAACCTAAAATTTAAACCTAAACTAAATAAAACCTAAAAATAAAATAAATAAAAAAACTTAAACCTAAATAAAATAAAATAAAAAAATAAAATTAAAACCAAAATTAAAACTTAAACTTAAACCTATAAATAAAATAAAATAATAAATAAAAATATAATAAAATAAAATAAATAAAAACTAGAACTAAACTAAAAAATAAAATAAACCTTAGAATAAAAAACCTTAATAAAATAAAAACTAAATTTAAAAATATAATAAATTAAATTTAAATTAAAATAAAATAAAAACTAAATAAAAATCTAAACCTAAAAAATAAACCTTAAAATAAAACCTAAAAATAAATAAAAAATAAAACCTAAACCCTAATCTAAAAAAACCTAAACCTAAAACAAAAATAAATAAAACCTAAACCTAAACCTAAAATAAACTAAACCAAAACCTAAGCCTAAATGAACTAAAATAAAATAAACTAAAAATAAATCTAAACCTAAACTAAAAAAATAAAACCCAAAAATAACCTGAAATAAAAACCTAATACTTGAACCTAAAAATAAAAATAATAACCCAAACCTAAACCTAAAAATAAAAAGTAAAACCTAAACCTAAAAAATAAAATAAAAATAAAACTCAACAAATAATAAACTAAACCTAAAAATTGAAACCTAAACTAAATAAAACCAAACAATGAAACAAATAAAAAACTTAAACCTAAATAAATTATAATAAAAAAATAAAATTTGAATCTAAATTAAAACCTAAACCTAAACCTATAAATAAAATAAAATAAAAATTAAAAATATACTATAATAAAATAAATAAAAACTAAAACTAAACTGAAAAATAAAATAAACCTAAGAATAAAAAACCTTTATAAAATAAAAACTAAATGTAAAATTAAAATAAATTAAATCTAAAATAAAATAAAATAAAAACTAAATAAAAATCTAAACCTAAAAAATAAACCTTGAAATAAAATCTAAAAATAAATAAAAAAATAAAACCTAAACCCTAATCTAAAAAAAACCTAAACCAAAAACAAAAATAAATAAAACCTAAACCTAAACCTAAAATAAACTAAACCTTAACCTAAGCCTAAACTAACTAAAATAAAATAAACTAAAAAAAAATATAAACCTAAACTAAAAAATAAAACCTAAAAATAACCTAAAATAAAAACCTAATACGTGAACCTAAAAATAAAAAATAAAATCCTAAACCTAAACCTAAAAATAAAAAATAAAACCTAAACCTAAAAAATAAAATAAAAATAAAACTCAACTAAAAAAAAACTAAACCTAAAACTAAACCTAAATAATAAACTAAAATAAAAAACCTAAACTAAAATATGTAAACCTTAAATAAATAGACTAAACTAAATAAAAATAAAAAATAAATAGAAATAAAGATAAAAAATAAAATTAACTAAAATAAATGAATAAACTAAATAAACCTAAACCTATCGATTTACTTAATTTTAAAAAATATCCAAAACCCTAAATCCCAAAACATAAACCCTAAACCCAAAAACAAACCCTAAACCTACAACCTTAAATCGACAACCCTAAACCATAATCCCTAAACCCTAAAAGCCCCTAAACCCTAAACCCTAAACCCTAAACCCTAAACCCTAAAAGCATAAACCTTAAAACCCTAAATGCTAAACCCTAAACCCTAAACCCCAACCCCTCAACATAAACCTAAAGTAATTAAATAAATTAAAAAATAAACTAAATAGTAAAACATAATAAACCTAAACCCTAAAAATAAGCAGAACCTTGGCGACAAGAACATCAACATCATCCAAGCTTAGTCTAAATCTAGTGATGGAGGCGAAGGCAGTGGTGGTGATTATCGCAGTGGTGGTGGGGTCTCTAGAGATGCTATTGGATATGACGGTGGTGGTCGAAGTAGTGGTTGTTATATAGGTGGAAAGAGTGACAAAGGTTACAACCGTGGTGGGGGAGGAGGGAGAGATCGGGGAAGTGATGGTGGATCCCACTACTTGAGAGGTCAAGGTGGTTTTGATGGGAATTAGAGAAATTAAAGAATGACCAATCCGATCTGTTGCTTACGGAACTGTGTCTTTATAGTAGAGCTGGTTTTAGTTTCTAGGATTTTTGATTTGCTCTATCAATGCTAATTTTGATCTAAGTCATCGCTTGTGTCTTAGAACACTTGGTGTGTTACTTGGTTGATGAAATCAAAAATAAGAAATGTTGAATATTAACTTATTCTCTAAAAAAAACCATAAACTATAAACCCCAAACTAAAACTTGAAACCTAAACCTAAAATAAAAACCAACAACCCTAAACCCTAAACCCTAAAAACCCTAAGCCCTAAACCCTAAAAACCCTAAACCCTAAGCCCTATAGGTTTAGGTTCAAGTTTAGGTTTTAGTTTAGGTTTTAGTTCATGTTTTTATTTTATTTACTTTTTTTATTTTATTTAGGTTTAGGTTTTTTTATTTATTTTATTTTTAGGTTTTATTTCATTTAGGTTTAGGTTTTTAAGTTTTTAGGGTTTAGGGTTTAGGGATTAAGGTTTAGGGGTCCAACAGTTGTAGGGTGGTGGTGGTTTAGGGTGGGTTTAGGGTCAGTGGTCAGGGTCAGGGTGGGGTCAGGTTGTGATTTGTGGCTCAGCTCAGGGTCAGGCCTTAGGGTTTATTATTTAGGGTTAGTTAGGTTAAGATGTTTTTTTAATGTAAGTAAACCAAACTATTTTATTTACTTTATTTTATATTTTATTTTAGTTTATTTATTTGTATTTATTTTAGCTTTAGTTTTATAGTTTATTTTAGGTGTCCAGCTCAGGTTTAGTTTAGTTTAGTTTTATTTAATTTGTATGTTTTATTTTTTTATTTTAGGTTTTATGTTTAGGTTTTATTTTATTTTAAGTAGTTTTAGGTTTTATTTTAGGTTTTACTTTAGTTTAAGTTGTATTTTATTTTATTTTAGTTTAGTTAGTTTTAGGTTTAGTTTATTTAATGTTTAGGTTTATTTTCTTTATTTATTTTATTTTTACTTTTAGTTTAGTTTTTTTAGTTTAGGTTTTAGTTTTCTTTTATTTATTTTTAGGTTTATTTTATGTTTAGGTTTTATTTAGTTTTATTTTATCTCATCTTAGGTTTATTTTATTTTATTTTATGTTTAATCTTATTTAGGTTTTATTCTTAGGTTTATTTTATTTTTTAATTTAGTTTTTGCTTTTATTTATTTTATTTTAGTTTATTTTTCTTTTTGAGTTTATTTTATTTCTGCCTTTAGGTTTAGGTTTTAGTTAAGATTTTTATTTTTTTTTATTTTTTTTATTTTATTTAGGTTTAGGTTTTCAGGTTTTCAAGGTTTAGGGTTTAGAGTTTAGGGTTTTAAGGTTTATAATTAGGTTAGGGTCAGGTTTTGCTCAGGATTTAGGCTTTAGGGTTTAAGATTTAAGGTTTAGGATTTAAGATTTGGGTTTTGGGGTTTATAGTTTTAGGTTTAGGTGGATTGTAGTTTAGGTTTAGGATTAGTTAGTTTGTGTTGGGGTTTTTTATTTTTTATTTATTTATTTTTAGGGTTTAGTGTTTTTGGTTTTTTTTAACAGAGAATAAATTCATATTCAACATTTTATTTTTTTAATTTTGTCAACCAAGTAACACACCAAGTTCTCTAAGCCACAAGCGATGACATTGATAAAAAATGAGCACTCATAGAGAAAATCAATAACTCTAGATAGAATTATCTCTACCTGTGAAAAACACAGCTCCATACGGTTGGATCGATTCAATTTTTCCAGTTCCCATCAGAACCACCCTGACCTCTCGAGTAGCAGGATCCACCATCATATCGCTAATCTCTCCCTCTTCCACCACCACGGCTGTAACCTCTGTCACTCCTCCCTCCTCCATAACCACCACTACTCCGACCACTACCTCCATATCCACCAGCACCTTGAGTCTCCCACCATAACTACGATAACTACCGCCTCCGCCTTCACCTCCATCGCCACATCTAGACTGAACATGGTTGATGGTGATGTTCCTGCCATCAATGTTCTTCCCGTTCTTAGGGTTTTGGATTAGGTTTAGGTTTATTAGGTTTTAGTGCTTAGGTTTATTTTTTAATTTATTTAGTTATTTTAGGTTTAAGTTTAGGGTTTGGGTTTTGGGGTTTAGGATTTTCTTTTAAACTCAAATGATTTCATAACAAATAAGAAATTACCAAAACATGTAAGACATTATCCTCTAAAAACTAATAAAATAAGATAAAATAAAATGTAATTATAAAATTCACAAAAATATTATTTCACAAAATAATTTAACTTTCAGAGACAATAATATTTTATTTGATAGAAGGTCAATAAAGCTTTGTCAAATAAGTTGAATCCCATATCATCATCAGATTCCTCAGCAGCTCTTCCTTCTTCTCTTCCACTATAGTAGCTAGAGCAACAGCAACAACAAGTGTATCAGAAGCCTCAGGCATAGTAGCCACAGCAAATTTACTAAGATCCTTCAAATACCGCTTAACCTTCTTGTCCTGCAGGTATGTGTAATCAGTGGCAATTATCATGGCGAGGACATTCTTGTAAGCGTTGATGAACATGTGGGGCGCTACAGTAAGTTTGGGATAAGAGAGGTCTAGTGAGAGAGAAGTGATCATTGAAAGGCCTACCGAAAACTTTTTGATGAGATCATGTTTAGTGAGGTCAAGTACCTCAAGATTGAATACCGATCCATCATCATACACAGATTGGATGATAAGGCCATAAGAGAATGTCCTAATCCCCAGCGTAGTGAGAAGTGCAGCCTTTGAGGATTCCAACTCATTGCCTTTTTTAATTAGCTTAATCAGGGTGAGAAATTAAACAGTACCCTTGTTGATCTTAGTTGGGATATTGAGAACCTAGAAGAAAGAAGTTTGTGAAGGATCTAGACCAATGTTGCTTGGAGGAACCACAACATCAATAGGTGCAATAATACCAACACGGGTAGGAGCACCCACTTTGTATTTTGCAACCTCTTAACTGACTTCTTTAAGATAACCTTTCATAAAAATTAGCTCAACCGGGGTTTAAGGTTTAGGGTTTTAGGGTTAATGCTTTTAGGGTTTAGGGTTTAGGGTTAGGGTTAGGGTTTAGGTTTTAGGGTTTACAGTTTACGATTTATAGTTTAATGTTTAGGGGTTAGGGTTCAGGATTTTTTAGGCTTTAGAGTTTAGGGTTTAGGGGTTTGTTTTTTAGGGTTTAGGGTTTAGTTTTTTTTTTAAATTAAGTAAACTGGTTGGTTTAGGATTATTTACTTTATTTAATATTTCTTTTAGGATATTTTATTTTTTTATTTCTATTTATGTCTATTTTTATTTTTATTTAGTTTAGTTTATTTATTTTAGGTTTCTTTATTTTCGTTTAAGTTTTTTATTTTTTTTATTTTTTAGGTTTAGGTTTAGGTTTAGATTTATTTTTTTAATTGAGTTTTATTTTTATTTTATTTTTAAGTTTAGGTTTTATTTTTTATTTTTAGGTTTAGGTTTAGGTTTTTATTTTATTTTTTAGGTTTTGGTTTAAGTTTTTATTTAAGGTTTGTTTCTAGATTTTATTTTTTATTTTAGGTTTAGGTTTATTTTTAGTTTAGTTTATTTTATTTAGTTTACGTTTAGGTTTAGGTTTAGTTTATTTTAGGTTTATGTTTTGGTTTTATTTAATTTATTTTAGCTTATTTTAGTTTAAGTTTAAGTTTATTTTATTTTGTTTATTTTATTTTTATTTTAGGATTAGTTTTTTTTAGTTTTTGGTTTAGGTTTTATTTATTATTTATTTTTAGATTTATTTTTTAGGTTTAGTTTTATTTTATTTTGTTTTAAGTTTATTTTATTTTTGTTTTACATTTAGTTTTATTTTATTTAGGTTTTTTTAAAAGTTTATTTTATTTTCTAATTTAGTTTTGGTTTTTATTTATTTTATTTTAGTTTTTTTTTATTTTTTATTTTATTTTATTTTTAGGTTTAGGTTTTAGCTTAAGTTTTTATTTTATTTTATTTTTTATTTTATTTAGTTTTAGGTTTTTTATTTATTTTATTTTTAGGTTTTATGTAATTTATGTTTAAGATTTTAGGTTTTTAGGGTTTAGGGTTTAGGCTTAATGGTTTACAGTTTAGGGTTTTGGGTTTAGGGTTTAGCATTTTAGGGTTAGGGTTTTGGGGTTTAGGGTTTAGGGTTTATTGTTTAGTGTTTAGGCTTTAGGGTTTAGAGTTTTTTGGGTTTAAGGGTTAGGGTTTAGGGTTTAGAGTTTTTTGTTAACTAAAAGGAATTTATTGCTGAGAAAAATAGGTACAAGAGGACCATATTAGTGGACCAAACCAAAGCGAACAGATCCCACAATAATACCAATCCAAAGCCATCAAGGCACCAAGCCAATAGAGCCCACAACAACACTAATCCAAAGCCATCAACGCACCAATCAAAGGAAAGGAAACAACCAACAGAGCTACCACACAATAGAGCACCCAATAAAAATAGATCAGGAAAGAGCAAGTGGACCAAACCAACCAACAGAAAAAAGATGAAGGCTAGCAATAGATAAAATAAATAGCTAGAGAAATAACCAGCCAATGGATAAACCACATGCCAAGGACAAAAGGCCCAACCTACCACCAACAAATAGAGCAATAGAACCAACCAAAGAAAGGCAAGCCAATAGGAACAAAGCCATTAGCACAAAACCAACCAGTCAAAGGGCACCAAAAAAACTCAGCACACAGGAAGCCAGAAATCCCAAGCCAAAAGGAAGAAAATTAGCCAAGAAGCCAATTCTCCAGATAGCAAGAAAACTCATAACAAAAGCTCAACCAACAAAGAAAAAACTAGCCAAAGGCAAAACCTCCCAAGGATAAGAGAGATTATTTCCAAGAAGCTTTAAAATGAGTTACCCTCGGCAAGTGAGGAGGGTCATAAATCTGAACACTTTTTCTTCTTATAAAATAGTTTTATAACCATGTCCTTTCTCCAAAAAATCTCCATCCAAAAATGAATCATTATTGTTATAAAAGGCATGGGGATCAGCAGAAGCTATCAATTTCAAATAAGAGCATTCAGAATCATCCACAACATTAGACAAAGAAAAATAAAAAATAGTATGCATTTCAGAATTAGAAGTGAAAGAAAGAGCAAAAGCAGCTTTATTAAAAAAAACAATTATCAATATTTTTACCTTCCAACAAAATCTAAAGAGTATCATCCTTATCTTCATTCATAAAAGAAGCAAGAGAAGCAGAATCCAGATTTTCAGAATAATCTTTATGTAAGGGATTAAAATAAGATTCAAATCCCTTAGAAACACCTAGCATATTACCAAAATTCTGCACATAATTACCAGCCATAGAAAAACCATCATTTTGAACTGAAATAGAACTATTCACATTGAGAGAATTGTCACAGGTATCTAAATCTTACTTTTTAAAAGAAAGGTCATGAATATTAAAATGATTGCTAGGACCAGAAGTTAATATATAAAAAATAAGAACTTTCTTTTCACCATCATTCTTAATCAAAGAAGGCAATGTAATAGTCTCTTTCCCATGATCTAAAGCAGACATAGGACAAAGAGAAACAACATCAAACTTATTGAAGCAATGGTGTTAGCATCAACAATATTCATACCATCATCATGAAAGGACTTATGCACAACATCCAAACCATTATAATAATTAACCACATCCTCTAAAGTCTTCCCTTTAACAAAATCATCTAAAGAAACACTTAAAGCATGATTATTAGTTAAAACTTTTTCAGAAACATCAAAATTACCTTTCACATTAGACAAATCATTAATAGGTAAAACTTTTTCAGAATATTCATAAATCTAGTTTTGCAAAACCTCAAAATTTTGAAAAGCATATTTTCCATTATCCAACTTGAGATAATCATCAGTTATTTCAACAATTGAATTCTTACTGGTGATTTTCTTTTTAAGAGAGGGATAAGCAATAAAGCATTCAAAAATTTCATGCCCATGAATCTTACAATGATTACAAAAAATTGGAAAGTTCTCAAAAATAACTTTTTGAAAGTAATCGTATTTCTCAAAACCCAACTAAATTTCTTTTGGATATTTTTTAATAATATCAATCTCTACAAGAATTCTAGCAATGGACAGTTTATAGGAAGCAACTATTGCTTGATCAACATGCAAAGGCCAACCAAAAATCAACCCAATAGCATAGAGAAATTGATAATTAACTAGATGAATCCTCATGTTAGGTAAAGAAATCCAAATGGGAACATAGGAGACTCTTCATTAGCATCAAACATAAGTGTCCAATTCAGAAAATGCATTTGACAAAGAAAAACAAAGTATGAATGCCTAGAAAAAATTATTCTATTATCAAGGTCATTAAAAACTTTAATCAGAACATGCCTTGGATCAATCAGCCCAATAGAAAAAGAACCAGATAAATATAAGCTATCAAAAAAAGAATGAATATCTTCCATCTTTGGCCATTTAAATGAAAACCTTTTGATCAAAGAAAAAGCAAAAGGTTGAGTTAATCTTTTAATATCCTCAAATGAAATCTTGGAGTACCTTTAAAAGTCTTATGAAGTAAATTCAAAGGAGGCTCGATGGAGGAAATCTTACCAGCTAAAGCCTCTTTGAAAGATTTAGTAATAATAGGTAATTTAGAGGTAGGGCTACCCAAAAAATTTGATGCCCTAGCAGGATCCATTGACACAAGGGATTTACCCCCTGGATTTCAAGAAGTTGATGCCATGAGTCATGGTGTCGTGATAAGAATAGATCGAGATCAGCCCAAGGCTGATAATCTATAAGGAATCCAATAGAGAAAGCACTCAAAAACTCACCAAGAATGCGAGGGATCCCAAAATAGCTCAATAAGAGGGTTTAGTTTAGTTTTAGGGTTTAGGTTTTAGGTTTAGTGTTTATTATATATTACTAAGCTTTATTAGTTTTATGTTATTATTAGTTTATTATTAGTTTATTGTTAGTTTTATGTTTAGTTTAGTTAGTTTAGGTTTAGTTAGGTTATTAGTTTAGTTTTAGTTATTATTATTTTAGGATAGTTTAGGTTGGGGGAGGGGGGGGGGAGGTTAGGTTTTGTTTATTAGTTTATTAAGTTTATTTATTTCTTATGGTTTACTTTATTTTAGTTTATTTATTAGTTAGTTAGTTATTTATTTAGTTTAGTTAGTTATTATTATCAATTTATGGTTTTATTATTATTATTTAAGTTTTAGTTAGTTTTATTACTTTATTTTGTTAGTTTATTTATTAGTTTATTAGTTTATTTGTGGGTTCAAGTTTATTAATTTATTATTATTAGTTTTTTTTAGTTTAGTTTATGGTTTAATTTTTTATTAGTTATTATTAGTTATTTATTATTTATTATTATTTTGTGTTTAGTTAGTTGGTTTGTTATTAGTTTTATTTTAGATTATTTTTTTAGTTTATTATTATTATTATTAGTTTATTTTTAATATTATTAGTTTTATTATTATTATTTAATTAATTTTTTTAGTTTGGGTTTAGGGTTTAGTTATTTAGTTATTTATTAGTTAGTTTATTATTATTTTATTATTATTAGTTTTTAGTTGGTTAGTTATTATTATTATTACTATTAGTTTTTATAAGTTTAGTAATTGTTAGTTAGTTTTTTTATTATGATTATTAGTTATTATTAAGTTTATCTATTAGTTAGTTTTTATGGTTTATTAGTTTAGGTTTAGGGTTTAGTTTTAGTTAATTATTTAGTTATTCATTATTAGTATTATTATTTATTTATTAGTTTATTTTTAGTGTTTATTATTTGTTAAAGTTTATGTTTATTTAGTAATTATTTAGTTTTATTAGTTAGTTTTTTAGTTAGTTCATTTATTAAATTATTAGTTTATTAATTAGTTAGTTATTTATTTAGTTTAGTTAGTTATTATTATTAGTTTATGGTTTTATTATTATTTAGGTCATAGTTAGTTTTAGTTAGTTATTTAGTTTTATTAGTTTAGTTTTGTTAGTTTATTTGTTTGTTTAGTAGTTTAGTTTATTAGTTTTATTAGTTTAGTTATGGGTTTAGGTTTATTAGTTTATTATTATTAATTTTTTATTTTGGTTATAGTTTATTTATTTATTTATTTATTTGTATTTATTATTAATAGTTTAGTTAGCTATTTATTATTAGTTTAGTTTTAGATTAGTTCTTTTAGTTTATTATTATTATTATTATTAATTTATGTTTATTTTTTATTTAGTTTATTTATTTAGTTTGGGTTTAGGGTTTAGTTATTTAGTTATTTATTAGTTAGTTTATTATTAGTTTTATTATTATTAGTTTATTAGTTAAGTTAGTTAGTTATTAATTATTATTAATATTATTATTATTATTATTTATTAGTTTAGTTACTATTAGTTAGTTTTATTATTATTATAAGTTTATTTATTAGGTTTATTAGTTTAGTTATTTAGTTATTAGTTTATTAGTTTATTATTGGTAAGTTATTATTAATTTTTTTAGTTAGGTGTTTTATTATTAGTTTATTATTAGTTATTAGTTAGTTTATTAGGTTTAGTTATTATTATGTTTATTTATTAGTTAGTTTTTATGGTTTATTAGTTTAGGTTTAGGGTTTAGTTTTAGTTAGTTATTTAGTTATTTATTATTAGTTATTATTATTAATTTATTAGTGCAGTTTTAATGTTTACTATTTATTAGGGTTTAAGTTTATTTATTAATTAGTTTAGTTTTATTAGTTAGTTTTTTAGTTAGTTAGTTTATTAGTTATATTTATTAGTTATATATTATTAGTTTTATTTAGTTTATTATTAGTTTTAGTTTTTTCTTAGTTATTATTAGTTTTGTTTATTTTTAGTTAGTTTATTAGTGTGGTTTTTTATGTTTAATTTAGTTATTAGTTTGTTTATTAGTTTAGTTAGTTTTTGTTATTATTAGTTCATTAGATTTCTAGTTATTATTTAGTTTAGTTTAGTTTATTTTATTAGTTTATGTTTTATATTTAGTTTTGTTTATTATAAAATTAATTTTAGCTTTAGTTTTAGCTAGTTTAGTTTACTATTTTGTTAATTTATTATTAGGGCTTAAGGTTTATGGTTTAAAGTTTTAGATATGAGGTTTAGGGTTTTAGGAATTATAGTTTAGGGTTTAAGGTTGGTTTTAGGGTTTAGGGTTTAGTGTTAAGTATATTTTATATATTTTTTTATTTTTTATTTATAGGGTTTTGGGTTTTGGGTTTAGGTTTTAGGTTTAGGGTTCAAACTTTAATTTATTGCTTAGGATTGTTCATTTTTTTATAGAGAACAAATTCAGATTCAACATTTCTTCTTTTCAATTTCATCAACCAAGTAACACACCAAATTCTCTAAGACATAAGTGAAGACATAGATCAAAAATGAGCACGCATAGAGCAAATCAGAAACCCTAGATAAATAGAACCATCTCAACTATAAAGACATAGCTTCATAAGAAACAGGTTGGATTAATCGTTCTTATGTTTCTCTAGTTCCCATTAGAACCATCCTAGCCTTTTGAGTAGTGGGGTCCACCATCATATCCTCGATCTCTCCCAGAACCACCATGGCTGTAACCTCCGTCACTTCACTTACCTCCATAACCACCACAGCTCTGATCACCACCTCCATATCCACCAACACATCCAGATCGCCCACCACCACTGTGATAACTATTGCCACCCCCTTCGCCTCCACCGCTAGATCTAGACTAAGCCTAGTTGATAGTCATGTTCATGTCATCAAGGTTCTTCCCATTCTTAGGGTTTACGTTAAAGTTTAAGTTTATTAGGTTTTAGGGTTTAGGTTTATTTTTTAATTTATTTAGTTACTTTAGGTTTAGGTTTAGTGTTTGGGGTTTAGAGTTTAGGGTTTAGGGTTAGGATTTAGAGTTTATGGTTTTGGTTTTAGAGTTAGGGTTTAGGGTTAGGGTATGGGGTTTAGGATATGGTTTTAGGTTTAGTTTAAGGTTTAAGGTTTAGAGTTTAGTGTTTATGGTTTTAGTGTTTTGGGTTTAAACTTAATAGGGTTTCTGATTTAGGTTTAAGGTTAGAGTTTAAGTTAGTTTAGGGCTTAGGATTTAAGGTTTACGCTTTAGGGTTTAGGGTTTAGGGTTTTTAGGATTTAGGGTTTAGAGTTTAGGGTTTAGCATTTTAGGGTTTTAGGGTTTAAGGTTTAGGGTTTAGAGTTTAGGGTTTAGTGTTAGTTTAGGCTTGTAGGTTTAGGGTTTAAGGTTTATAATTTAAAATTTAGGGTTTAGGGTTTAGGGTTTAGGGTCTTTTTAAAAAAAATTAAGTAAACTGGTAGGTTTAGGTTTATTTAGTTTTATTTATTTATTTATTTAAGTTTATATTTTATATTTATTTAGTTTACTTTATTTATATTAGGTTTATTCATTTTATTTTCTATTTTTCTATTTTAGTTTATTTTTTAAGTTTAGGTTTAGGTTTATTTTTTAGGTTATTTTTATTTTTCTTTTATTTTTAGGTTAGGTTTTATTTTCTATTTTTTAGGTTTAGATTTAAGTTTTTTTTTTAATTTTTTTTCTTTAAGTTTTAGGTTTTATTTTAAACATAGGTTTTATTTTTAGTTTATTTTATTTTATTTTGTTTATAGTTTAGGTTTAGGTTTAGGTTTTATTTATTTTAGTTTAGTTTATGTTAGTTTAGGTTTAGGTTAATTTTATTTTGGTTATTTTAGGTTTAGGTTTTTGTTTTTAGTTTAGGGTTTTGGTTTTATTTATTATTTATTTTTAGGTTTATTTTTTAGGTTTAGGTTTTTATTTAGTTTTTATTTTATTTAATATTGGTTTATTTTAATTTTATTTTACGTTTGTATTTTATTTTATTTATGTTAATTATTTTTAGTTTATTTTTATTTTTTAGTTTAGTTTAGGTTATTATTTATTTTATTTTGGTTTAGTATTTATTTTTTATTTTATTTTATTTTTAGGTTTAGGTTTAGGTTTAGGCTTAAGTTTTACTTTATGTATTTTTTATTTATTTTAATTTTAGGTTTTATTTAATTTAGGTTAGGTATTTAGGTTTTTAGGGTTTAGGATTTAGTGTTTAGGGTTTAGGGTTAGGGGTTTAGGGGTTTTTTTTTTAGGGAAACCCCATGTAGGGGGTATTTTATTGCCATAAAAAGAGGGTTACAAGGTCCTCAAAGGGGATAAAATCCAGAACTATTGCTCAAAGAGCTACAATCAACCTAAGGAGTAAATCCCCTATCTAAGTACATCCAAAAGCAAAAGAAGACATTAAAGCTATCAAAGGATACAAATTTATTAACATAATAAGCCAATGGAAGATTAGGGCCAATGCTCTATAGGACGTGAGAATGCATGATACTATGGAGCAAACCTGCAAGACGACAAGAGAAGCACGCAAAATGTATCTGAAGAGATTAGAGCAGTTAAGGTAATACAAACAAAAAGATAAATGAAAATAGCATAATCTGAGAATGGTAGTAAAGAAATATGATAGAGAAGGCTCAGGCTCAGTCACACTACGATGGGGCAGATGCAAATATGAGCATCCAAACTTCAACAGAAGGGCTACATCACAAGAGCTACTACCAAACTAAAAGGGAGTGAAATCATCACAACCATCATAGCCAACAAACCTGTGAGAAGATAGCAGCCAGTTGTTGAAAGTCTTATGCGCATTATTACATGCAAACCCAAACAAAACCATATATAATATAGAGAGGAAATTGCATAGTGCAGAAGGATAAGGGGTCCCATGCAGGAAAAGTTTCATCAATATAGTCACCCTGACATGAGAATACTTATACATATGAGAATGAGCCATCTTTGCAAGAACCTCATGAAAAGTCATATCCAAGAAGAGAAATAGGCCAACTTATAAACACTCCACAAGAAAATAACAGAGGAGGCAGCCTATTAAAATCTACTAAGCAAGTCAATGAGCCTATAACTAACACCATCCCAAACATATGATATATATATATATATGAATCTTTTAGACCAAGAGGATAGCCTAGAAGTAAAGGTCAAAAAATGAACCCAATCATAATAATGAATGCAGCTGTGAACAACCCCCTTATTAATATCCATATCAGTAGTTGGCAAAAAGTATTTGTATAGGAAGGCAGCATAACCCAACACAAGAAATAGGCGCAGCACCAAAAACACCAAATAAAGGCAGTTAAGCTACTGACTCTAGTAGCGTGAGGACCAAAAATTGGATAATCCAGATCAACAAACAACCAAAGAGAGACAAAAGGCGGTGATATAGTACCACCCATTCAGAATAGAAAGTTCATACCAAGAAGATAGCTATACAAACCTAACCGAACCTAGATGGGAATAGAGACAACAACAGGTAATGTAGATCACAACTATCAGTAGATGAACAACAGCCCAGACATAAATAGCAAGGGCAATCAGAAAGCCAACCCCAACAATAAAATAGTTAATGCAACAATGGAACCCACCAGAAGATAAATCAGAAAGGGGATTCAAATGAGGGTCAACATTAGAATCTAGAAAAAATAAGATAGCAGATAACCAAGACAAAAAATAGCCAATAAAGTAACAACCAAGACAGCAAGGGACATCAAGTTGGCCATAAAACCTCTCAATCAGACTAGACATTGTAGTAGTTAGTAACCAAATAGATAGAGTATAAAAATAGGGTTTTGGAAGGCAACAACGCAGATGCCAATCACCAAAAACAATCAAAACAGTAATGTCAGAAATAGGTTGCTGAACATAGGACCCTGAAGTCCTACAGCCAACAAAGATGGAGCCAACATAGGAATCCTAAAACCAAGATAGCAAATATCCAAGACAACAAACAACCAAGACAACAAAAACCAATTGGCTAGCCATAAAGCCACCCATCCAGAATAAACATTGTAATAGATACAAGTTTAACTGAAAGAGGATGGAGAAAATAGCAGCAGGTAAAGTAGACCAATGAATTTTGATGATATGCATATAATAAATCAATAAGTAGATTCAAAGCAAAAGCCACCAAGCAAAAGCCACCAAGAAATCAACAACTTTAATAGAGGCTTGCTGAACAAAATAAACCAAAACCGCAGAGGTAGCATGTAGAGTATTAATCCAGTTCAGCCAACAACCAAGACAGTTAATACCAACAAGCTGGCCAAGAGTCCACCTAATCAAAGTAAACAAAGCATATGTAAAGATCCAAATAATTAGATGGATAATCACAGGGATCTGCACAATTTTAACAGAACCAAGTGTAATAAAATAGCAGTAAGAGAAATCAACAGTTGCCCAATTGTTAATAGCAAAAACCGTCAGAAAAATAAAAGGCAGAAAATAGATAATAACCACAAAGACAACCTACTGGACAAAGGACCCTAAAATCCAAAAGCCAATAGAGGTAGCAATAAAACAAAAATTACACCCACCATATAATATCCAATAAAAAATAGAGATGTAAAATAGCAATAGAAAGGGTTCAAAGGATAATCAATAGAAAAAATTTTCTAGATAAAGCTGATCAGGCTAGCAGTTAAACCCACAACCACAGTAACGACAAATTGAGAAGCCATTAAGGAAGTCCAAACCTGCAAGGAAATAATAAAATTGAACAGGAAATTGCAAAATCTCTCTTGGTAGATAGGGAAAATGAGGTTGTCAAAGATAATCACCAAGACAACACTAAAAGCACCCTGCTGAACCAGATAAACAACCCCAGCAGTAGCTTGCTGGATATAAGACTCAATTATCTAGACCATCCAACAAACAAGAAAGAAAATAATAGAAAGTTGGCCATAAAACTAATCATTCAAATTATACAATGCATAAGTTAGATCCTAGATAGTTAAGGAAGTGGTCTGGCCAAGACCAGCTGAACCAGGAAGTAAAAAATAGCAGTAGGTAAAAACAACATCATCCCAGATGTTAACAGCACAAACATTCAGAGAAACGAGAGGTAAGAAATAGCCAAGAAAAAAAATAAAAGCCATCATGCAGTCCACAACCTCAAGAGAGTCAACGAAAAACAAAATAAACCCCGAGCGACATGAAGAGCAATAGGGCCGATTAATTACCAGAAATGGATGGATCTGCACAATTTTAACAAAGACAAAAGTTAAAAAACAACAAATAAAATGATCAGCAACAGCCCGGATAGAATCACAAAGACATTCAGAAGAACACCAGGCAACAAATAGCTAACAAACACAAGGTTAGCCTACAAGACAATGAATCCAGAAATCCAACAACAATAGATTAAAACAACACTATAATTATTGCAACCATAGGATAAGCCAATAAAAAGCAGTGGGGCAACAGAGCCACAATAGGGGTTCAAAAGGGTCTCATCAATGAAATCCTTTAGACAAGGAGAACAAAGCAGCAGTAACTATCATCCTCGTGAGAAATCATATCGAAAGGAAGTCATTAAACAATTCCAAACCTACAAAGAACCATTAATAATAATAAGGGTATTGCGATTCTTTCTTTTATGTGTATGCAAATTGGTAATGACATACAAAGAAATACATTAAACCAAATTCAAGTGCAGCCTACTGGACAAAAGGCCCAAAAGTCCAACAACCAATAATTAAACATTCAACATAGATGTTGCATCCAACATAAGATAAACCATTAAAGAGCAAAGCAACACAAAGATTCAAACCAGTAGAAATTTCCACAGCATCAGAAATATTGGAATTCAACAAATAATTCCAAATATACAGAGAAAAAATTATAGCCAGTATATTGCAAGATCTCTCTTTACAGGATGTGAAGGTAAGGTTATGGAGCATAGGAGAGGTAGAAACAACAGTACCCCAAACAAAGTTGGGATAATTAAACCAACAACAGATGCCACTTAGCTCAACAAAGGACCAAGAAGGAGTAATTTGATGATGCATCAGCAAATTCCAAAGGAACAACAACACATTAACAGTAAAAATAATAGAAGCAGTAAGCTCCCAATTAAAGCTAGGACAATTATACCAACAACACATGCCATAGAGATCGACAAGTAAACAATAAGGGATATCAGGTTGATTCATCAGAAAAGACCAAAGAAGTAACAACAGTAAATAGAAAATGATCATGCAGTAAAAGAGGTATTGAAACAAGTGAATCCAATAGGTTAGATTAAATTTTGAGATAAGGAAGCCCAGTATTTTCCAGATTAACCAAGCCACGCAAATGTTTAGGAAGGGTTAGTTGATCAAAGAATTTTATACCATCCAATCTAGCACCCAGATTGGCCAGATAATCAGCACATGCATTACCCTCACTCCATACATGAGTAATTTTAAAGTAGAGTTGGGCAAGGAGAGCTCTAGTTTGCTTAAGAAGGTAGTACAGACATTACCCATATTTATGGAAGTCAAAAGATCAATCAGAAGGGCATCCACCTCAATCCAAATATTAAGCCAACCTTTTTGAAGGAAAATTTTAAGAGCTTTATACACTTCCATGAGCTCAGCAAAGGGAATAGAGCAAGGATTAAGGGGTATGCAAAAGCACATAGGACTTTTCTATTAAGATTTCTGAAAATGCCACCATAGCTTGAACCTTCAGGAGAGACAGAGCCATCAGTGTTAACTTTAATAGTGTTGGCATGAGATTTTATCCAATAAACAATCTTGTCAACTTTACAGATGGGTTGATCCGACAAGTTAAAACCTATTTATTTGCCACAAATTTTCACCCTTTGAATTATTTGTATTTAATTAATTTGGCATTAAACAAGTCACAAATTTTGTTTTTAGTTATAACAATTATCCTCATGTGGTTCATAGGGATCCCATGATGTTTTGCATCATTTTGGTCCATCCATATGAACCAAATAAGAGTAATAGCAATTATGAATTTAATGTGAACTTAAGTAGTGTTGTCAAAATAAACTAAGCAGTTGGTATAAATTTAAGGAGCCACTGAAAATGACAATGTTAAAGAGGTCATCATACAAAATCCAATGCTTAGAAGCAATGGCCCCGTTAACAAAAAAACGGTTCACATTCTCAATGTGGAAACAACATTGGCATTTTGAAGGTAATTGAAAACCTTTACCCTACAACAAGGAGTCAATAGGGATGAAGTTTTTCAAAATACACCAAGTAAGAATAGAATAAGACATAGGAATATTATTATTCCAAAGTTTGGAAAACACATAGGAAAAATCATGAGCTTCTTTAATGTGAATCTAAACATTTTTAAAGTTGAAATCACCATTATGTGAAAGCTTAAAAAGGATCCGATCTTGATTTGTAGGAATGATAGGAATAGTAGTAAGCTTATTTAAAAGAGAGGGAGGAATATAATCAGTAAGCTTACTATTGTTCCACATATTATTCTTCCAGAAGGAGTTCACTTTAATAGCAGCAGTGGAATGAGTAGAAAGTAATTCGTCAATGGATCCACCTCCAGTCCAGTTATCTTGCCAAAAGAAAGAGGAGCCAGAGTTAATCCCCTAGGAAATTAAATATTCAACATCCCATTTGATGAAACAAAGTCTTTTCAAAATTGGAGAATCTCCCGCTTTAGAGGGGCAGATGAGAGGATGCTTGCCCTGGTAGTATTTAGTAGTCATGAAATTAGCCCATAGACTATTGTTTTTCCTAAAATTCCACTAAAGTTTATAATAAAAAGCAGTGATAGTTTCCTTGATTAGTTTACAAGACCACCTTTAGCAAAAGTGCCATAGGTTTTATACCAAGAGGTCTAGTGCATTTTTTTTAGATGAATTGTTAGATCTGTAGAAAAATTTGTTAATGAGCCGCTCAATTCTGTTAATGATAGAGTTGGTCGGCACAATGGTTTGAATGAGATACAAAGGCATGGAGTTAAGGGTGCACTTAATCAAAGTGAGCCTACCACCAAATGAAAGTAAATGAAATTCCCAAACAGAAATTTTATTAGATATTTTTTGGATTAGCTTATCAAAAAGATGAGATTTTTCTGACCTTTAAAAAGCAGAGCACCAAGATATTTAATAGGAAGTTGTTGTTTTTGAAAATTAGTAATTCTCAAGCTTTGGTTGGTTCTATTGCTTGAGATTTTAGAAGAAGGAATGAAACAACTTTTGCCTTCATTGAGAAAAAGTCTGCTTTCGTTGCAAAATTTATTTAAAAGATTCTTAATAGTTTTAATGTGAGGAATTGAGGCATTGTAAAAGATTATAAAGTCATCAAAAAAACTAAGATGAGAGACAAGAAGACTACCTTGAGTTCTATAAAATAGCCTAGGATTATTGTAAAAAAGATCATAATCCTAGATAGATATTCAACAATAATAATAAAAAGAGAGAGGGATAGGGGATCCCCTTGCCTCAAACCATGCTTCGAAGGGAATAAACCTATGGATTCACCATTCATGATAATAGAAAATGAAACATTTGTAATGTAGTTTTTGATGAGACAGATAAAATAATCAGAAAACCCTAGCAAATGAAGAATTTGAAAGAGGAAATCCCAAGAGAGGTTGTCAAAAGCTTTAGTGATGTCCAGTTTAAAAAGGATGTTACCACTTTTGATAGGAACGTCAATATCATGAATCAACTCTTGTGCTAGAAGTATGTTATCAGATATAGCTCTACCTTTAATGAAGCTAGTTTGGTTGGGGAAAATAATTTTAGGCAGTAGTGGACTAATTCTATTAGCAATCAATTTAGCAATGAGTTTTTGAAAGAAGGTACAAAGGCTGATAGGTCTAAAATATCCCCAAGTATCAGGATTATTAGTTTTGGGAATGAGAATAATAGAAGTGCTAGAAAAGTATCTAGGTAAAGAGTTGCCATCAAAGAAATCAACAACAACATCAACAAGGTCAGACTTAATAATAGGCTAATAATGCTGAAAGAAATGAGTCATGCAGCCATCAGGGCCAGCAACAGAGTCATTGTTCATGCTATTGAGAGTACTACTAATCTCAATTTCCATAGACACAAAGTGAGTAAATGGTTTTCATCATTAGAAATCACAGAGGAGATCAGGTGAGTGTTGGAGAGGGGTTCTAAGTTAAGGTTGTTGTTTAATAAATTTTGAAAATGTTGAATGATAGAATCTTTAATTTTAGTATTATCAGTGATCCAACTACCATTAATATTTTTAAGTTTTTGAATAGAGTTTAAGGCTTTCCTTTTTTGAAAAGAGCATGGAAATACCTTATATTTCTGTCACCATCAGTAATATGTTTGCTAACGACCTTTTGCCACCAGTAGGTTTCCTCCATATTATAATAATTAATCAAATTATCTTTAGCAGTGTTCAACTCATTAAGCTTACTAGGGTCAGTTAACACAACTTCTTCACGGGAGCAAACTAATTATTCCATATTTTTTAGATTGGCAAAAAGATTTTTAAAATGGTGCTTGTTCCACCAATTTAGGTTTTATTTTAGTCTTTTAAGCTTAAGCTAAAGTCGAATCATGCCTTTAATGGAATTGTCTGGGTGAATAGGGGCCATCAAATTAGTGGAAACAACATTAAAGAAATCACTATGTTGGGTCCACATATTTTGCAATCTAAAAGGAGCGGGGGAGGATATAGTACTGGAAGGAGATTTGATGGAGATCAATAGCTGAGCATGGTCACACAAAGTTTTGCTCAAATGTTCAAAAGAAGTGAGGGGCCATTGATTGATCCAAAGGGAATTAAAGAGGGTCTATCAAGCTGCTTCTAGAGTCTAGAGTTATGCCACGTATAGTCAGAGCCAGAAAAACTAATATCAATCAGATTGCAATCGAGAATCATATTAGAAAATATTCCATGGAGTGTTAGGAGAGCAACCTCCCTTCTTTCCAGGAAGCGATAATAGTGTTGAAATCACCCCCAACAAACTAGGGTTTATTGACCGAGGAGGCAAAAGTTCTTAATTGATCCCAAAGGATGTTCCTGTCACCTCTATTATAAGATGCATAGATGAAGGAACCAAGAGTAGAAAATCACCCAATGAGATTTGAACATTAACCAATTGTTGAAGATCATCAAGATTAGAAATGTTGATTAAATTATTCCAAAAATACCAAATTTTATTACTAATACTATAAAAGAAATTTTGAAAGCCTAGTGTTCTAGCAACATGGGTAATCTTAGAAGAGTGAACAAGCAAGGCTATGTTATGAGTATGACAAAGCATTCTAATAAGATTGCAGACAGTGAAAGTCCCAATACCCCGAACATTCCAAATAAGAAAATTGATCATAATAAGTTGAAAGAAAAGAGAAGAGATAACTGAAAAAATGAAAAATAAGAAGAAGAAAAACATGAAACAATTATTTATGGAAAGTTAGAGATGATCGAGTGGTTCTAGTGGAGCTATTAGTGAACATTCTAGCTTTAAGGAATTTTTTTAATAACAGTTTGAAAAGGCCTATCTATGTCTAAAGTATCTCCATCTAAAAGAGAGTGATTTGTGATATTTAGAATAGGACCAGTATCTGTCAAAGCATTCCTAATGGTGATTTCCCCTTCTTTGGTATCAGAGTTAGGTTGAGAAATAGGGTTAGCATGTGTATCACTCTTTAGGGTAATAGAAGGAGAGCTTGTGGGACCATTAATAGCACAAAATTTATTTTCATTTCCATGAGTACTATTCAGATTTTGATCCGTCACCAAATTAAATTATCAAAAATTTTCAGAACTATTCTAGAATTAGTTTTGAGATTTTGATCCAACTTGAGGTTCCCATTCAAATCACCATTATGATTCATATGAGTTAAGGGATTGTCTTGAGATGCCAAGTTATTACAATTAGAAGCAATGTTAGGAAACTGATCTTTAGTTTCCTTACAAACCTCAATATCATTATTTTTATCAAGCTCAGATTGTTCTCCAATAAGCAAATCTATAGGTAATAAAGGAGAGGGGGTAGGAGGGTGAGTTCCATTTTGAGTAACTTTAGGCACATAAGCGAACTTATTATTTTTTTAATTTGTTAGAGAGGGATTAGGATCAGGCAATTTTTTCTTTTTAAGATTAGGGTGTAACACAAAGTGTTAAGAGTGATCATGATCATGGATCTTACAATGTGTGCAAAAAATAGATAAATTTTCAAATTCCACTTTTTGATTATAACCAAATTTTTTCGAACCGATCCAAACTTCTTTAGGGTACCTTTTGGTGATATCAATCTCAACCAAAATTCTAGCAACTGATGGCTGTGATCTCGCGACAGTGGCTTGATCTATTTGAAGGGGCCTACCAAAGAGAGCCCCAACCGCAAATAGGACTTGATGGGTAACGTAATGTATCCTCATGTTTGGAAAAGCTAGCCATAAAGGAACAATTGGGGATTCCTCTTTGACATCAAATAGAGGCCATTTCAAAAGCCTCATTTGATAATTGTAGATGAAGTAAGAGTGATGAGCAAAGACTCTTGAGTAGTTTAAATCATTAGATTGCTGAATAAAGATATGTTTAGGATCAATCAATCCGATAGTAAATACACCAGAGAGCTTTAGGCTATGAAAGAAGGATCAGATGCTTTCAAGAGTTGGGTGACGCAATGAAAATTTACCAACTAATGAAAATTCAAAGGGCTTCGCCAGCTTTTCCACATCAAGATCCAAGCACATTACAGCTGGCATTCCACCGAAAGAAGTTGAGATTAAATTGACCGAAGCATTAGAGCAAGTGTTCTTACCATATGGCATCCTTGAAGGACTTAACAGTAGGCACAGTAACGGCTGGAGTCACATTGATATTACCTTGAAAATTGGAAGCCTTAGCCGACGCCTCCATGTTCGAGGAGCTTGGCTGCGCAAAAGTGGCACTTCTGCCATTATAAGATCAAGGGAATCTCACATAAGCAGCCAATTGAGAGCAAAAATCTAGAAGGAATGATCGGGGATGGTCGAAACACGGCCAAGCCAAAAGGAAAAGGAAAGGGAACACGGAATCGCCAGAGAGCATCATGGCCAAGAGCAAGGGGAGCAGATGATTGATTTCAACTTTTTGGGGTTTAGGATTTAGGGTTTAGGGTAGTAGGTTTTAGGGTTTAGGGTTTAGGGTTTTGGATTTATGGTTTAGGGTTTAGGGTTCCAGATGTGGTTTGGTTTAGAGAGTTTAGGGTCAGTAGAGTTTAGGGGTTTAAGGTTGGTGTTAGAGGGTGGGTTTATGGTTTTAGTAGTATTTAGGGTTTAGGTTAGTTGTTTATGGTTTTTTAGGATTTAGGGTTTAAGATTTAGGGTTTTTAGGGTATAGATTTTTTTAAAAAAACAAACCGACATTTAGTTTATTTATTTATTTACTTCATTTTATTTAGATTTTATTTTATATTTTATTTAGGTTTATTTTTTATTTTATTTAGTTTAGGTTTATTTTAGTTTATTTTTAGTTTAGGTTTAGGTTTATGTTTATTTTTAGTTTAGTTTTATTTTATTTTAGGATTTAAGATTTTTATGGTTTATGGTCAGGGTTAGAGGGATGGATTAGGGTCCGTGGTAGGTTTATAGTTTATACTAGGGTTGTAGGGTTTTTTTTAATTTTTTTAATTTTGTTTTAATTAAACCCTAGTATGTATTTAGTATATTTTTATTTATTTTAATTTTATTTAGGTTTTTTTAATTTTATTTAGTTATTTATTTATTTTAGTTTAGGTTTTTATTTTAGTTTATTTTTTTACTTTATTTTTTTAGTGTAGTTTTCTTTTATTAGGTTTTAATTTTATTTTTATTTTAGGTTTAGTTTTTATTTTATTTTTTAGTTTTAGGTTTAGGTTTTAATTTTAGTTTATTTTTTGGGCTTTATTTTTAGTTTAGTTTATTTTATTTTTAGGTTTAGGTTTATTTATTTTAGTTTAGTTTAGGTTTAGGTTTATTTTCTTTATTTTAGGTTTATTTAGTTTAGGGTTTATTTTTATTTATTTTGGTCTTACTTTTGGTTTATTTTAGGTTTAGGTTTTATTTAGCTTTATTTTATTTTATTTTAGGTTTATTTTATTTTATTTTAGGTTTAGTTTATCTTTATTTAGGTTTTAGTCAGATTTTAACTTATTTATTTTAGTTTAGTTGTTATTTTTATTTTCTTCTTAGGTTTATGTTTATTTTAGGTACTTTATGTTTTATATTTTATTAGGTTTTGTATTTATTTTATTTAGGTATTTATTTAGTTATGTTAGCTTTTTTGTGGTTTGGTTTAGGTTTAGGTTAGCAGGGTTTAGGGTTTGGGGTTTAGGGTTTAGGGTTTAGGGTTTAGGGATTAGGATCAAGGATTTAGGTTTTAGGGGTTAATGTTTAGGGTTTTATGTTTTAGGGTTTTAAGTTCTAAGCTTTAGGGTTCTTTGTTTAGGGT
Organism: Cymbidium sinense; assembly: GCA_021442155.1. NCBI lineage: Eukaryota > Viridiplantae > Streptophyta > Magnoliopsida > Asparagales > Orchidaceae > Cymbidium > Cymbidium sinense. The sequence continues at coordinate 49,276,129 of CM038220.1, read as the reverse complement.
TTAAGGTTTAGGTTTTAAGTTTAAGGTTCAAGTTTTAGTTTAGGGTTTAGGATTTTTGGTTTTTCTTTTTTTTTATTTTTAATATGGAATAAATTCATAGAAATATTTCATCAACAAGTAACACAAGTGACAAGATATAGAGCAAATCAAAAATCATAGATAATTAGAATCATCTCTACCATAAATACATAGTTCTATAAGCAACAGATTGGATCGATTGTTCTTCAGTTCTCTTATTCCCAATAAAACCTCCCCAGCCTCTTTAATAGTGGGATTCACCATCATATCTCGCTCTTTACCTCCTGTACCACCATGGCTCTAAACTCCATCGCTGCTCCCACCTCCATAACCACCACTTCTTTTACCACCACCTCCATATCCACCAACACCTCCATATCTCTGACCACCACTAAGATAACTGGGCCTCCGCCTTCACCTCCACTACTAGATCTAGACTAAGCTTAGTTGATGGTGATGTTCTTGCCTTCAAGGTTCTACCTATTCTTAGGGTTTAGGTTTAGGTTTATTAGGTTTTAGGGTTTTGGTTTATTTTTTAATTTATCTAGTTACTTTGGGTTTAGTTTAGGGTTTGGGGTTTAGGGTTTAAGGATTAGGGATAGGGTTTAGGATTTAGTGTTGTGGCTTTAGGGTGGATTTTAGGGGTTTTTTAAAGTGTGGGGTTTAGGGTTTAGGGTTTAAGATTTTTTAGGGTCTAAAGTTTAGGGTTTAAGGTCTGGGGTTGTAGGTTTAGGCTTTAGGGTTTAGGGTTTAGGGTGTAGGTTTTAGGATTTAGGGTTTAGTGTTTAGTATTTAGGGTTTTTAGGGTTTAGGGTTTAGTGTTTAGGGTTTAGGATTTAGGATTTAGGTTTTAGGGTTTAAGTTTTAGGTTTAGGGTATATATTTTAGGGTTTTGGTTTTTTTTTTAAATTGATCAAATTCAGATTCAACATTTCTTCTTTTCGATTTCATCAACCAAGTAACACACCAAATTTTGTAACGCACAAGTGACAACATAGATATAAAATGAGCACACATAGAGCAAATAAAAAAATACTAGATAACTAGAACCTTCTCTACTGTAAAGAGATAGTTCCATAAGCAATAGATCGGATCAGCCATTCTTCAGTTTCTCCAGTTCCCATCATAACCACGCCGGCCTCTCGAGTAGCGAGGTCCACCATCAAATTTCCGATCTCTCCCTTTGCCACCACCACGGCTATAACCTCCGTCATGCCTCCCGCCTCCATAACCACCATCGCTCTGACCACCACCTCCATATCCACCACCACCTCTAGATCCCCCACCACCACTATGATAACCGCCGCCTCTGCCTTTGACTCCACTGCCAGATCTAGACTGAGCCAGGTTGATGGTGATGTCCTACCGTCATGGTTTTGCCCATTCTTAGGGTTTAGTTTTTTTTTTTAGAGAAAGTTAGAATTTTATTACCTTAAAATTAAAGGATACAATGTCATTAAAATGGGTAAAGCTCAAATTTCTACTGCTCACAGAACTACAAGAAACCTAAAGAGCTAAACCCCTATCTAAGTACAATGGAAAAAAGAAAATAAAAGAGCAAAAGCAATAGCATAAAAAAAATTAGAAAGTAGACAAAAAGAACTAATAAAACTTAAGAATACAATAAAAGGACTAGTCAATAGTTCATGATCCCTTTAAGATGGAAAGATAAGCAAGATCCACATCAACAGTACTTGAGTTGGCTGAGTACAGATCAATCCATATGTGAAGTTCCAACCTAGAAAAGAAATCTGCAAAACACTACAAAGGAAATGGCCATAGCTCAAGGAAAATTGATAAAGTAAATAATTTAGAAAGAGCTAAGAAAGAGAAGGCTCGGTCATAGTTAAGATCATCTCAAGGGGCAACAATACATATGAGCATCCAAACTTCATGAGAAGGGTTACAATCATATGCATGCTAATAACTAGAGAGAAGATATAGGGAAACATCAAGGCCGTCATAGCCACCATACCTGATATAAGCAATCAGGCTAGGTAAAATAGTCCAAAGTGATCTAGTTCATGTACCAAATAATAGAGAAAAATAGCTAGCTAGCAACCAGCTAGCAGGAAACCCACTGACCAAAACCCACATCAGACCAAACACATAAAGCCAGCATGTCAGAAGTTACAGCAGGGTTAGTGGCTGAGAACAACCCACAAAGAACAACCCACAACTATCTCTATAGCACTAGCAATCCAAATCCATGGGAAAAACCTCTACCCAAATAGCAAAATAGTAGAAGATAAGCAGCACCAGAGAGAGGAAAGAATAGAGAGACCAAGAGGGCATCTAGAAGCTATCATCAAAGCCACCACCAAGGCAACCAAAAGGAAAGCAAATCCACCATCACCAACCAATAGGCAAATATCAGGAAACAAAGAGAGCCAACTAAACTAAAGGGAGTCAATACCATCATCCAACATAAAGCCCAAAACATCAAACCACTACATAAGCATCCAAGGCAAGACATCAGCCATAAAAAACCCCTCAAGCAGCCAACCCCCAACAACAAGTCCTAAAATAGGACCAAAAAAACCATAAGAGCTCATATCCTCCACCAACAAAATAGCCAATAAAACCACCTAGGCCAGCAGCCAACAGGATGAGCACTAGGAGAAGTTAGAGAAGCAGGAAAATTGAGACCCAAAATCGGGAAGCAAAAATAAAGGAAAAATAGCTGCACCAAAGAGAGGATAACCAACTAAGGAGTAGACCAGAAACCCAACCAAAAGCACCTAAACCAACCATCAAACACAGATAACACATCCACCCAACCAACCAATTTAGACAACCAAAATAGCCAATCATCCTAGTCAACCAAAAAAACCAACTAGTAAATAGAGCTAATACAAAGCCCAAAAAGAGGGAAAAGAACAATAATAGACAAAGCAACAACCCACTTGGAGATCTCCAAAATAACCAAGAAATAAAAATGGTAGTCACCCAGCCAAACTAGAAAAGGCCAAGGAGGACCACCCAACCACATGCAAGAAAACTATAAGGAAAAGAACAAGGCTAGAGGCAAACAAAACCCCTTCCAAATCCGGATACCACAAACGCAGAAAATGGGGAGACAACAACCACATAACAGTTAACTCAAATTCATAAGTTAGATAGAACCAACCAATAGAAACCTCCAAGCCAAACTAGGAAAGGATAACCAAGCTAGAAGAGGCCAATAGTAGCCATGAAAAAAATAACCACCCAAAATAACTAGGAAAATAAAAGAAATAAATAGCAGCAACCAGTAGAACCAACCATAGCATCTACAAATCCAATTCAAAAGGCCATAAAAAATTAAAGGCAAACCCAACATTCATTTGTAAAAAGGGTAGGCCAAAATTTGGCACAACCACTACCCAATAGGAGACAAAAAGCATGTGCCAGAGAAAGAAAATTGCCAGGCTAAGAGGATGGGAAAACCAATTAAAAATTGCACCACTAAGACCCATTAAATGGCCAGACAAGTATAGAATGTGGTAAAGAAGAAGGGGATTTAAGTATAGAAATAATCTCAAAAAAAACCACTTCCTAGTGAGGGGATTAGAAATAAAACAACAAAAAATAGACTGAATAAAACCACCATAGAAAAAGATTGATAAAATAACAGAAGGTTAAAATCAAGGTAGTGTTATCTAGATTGATCGCACACAGATGCTTAGGTATGCTATGGTTATCAAATAAAGTGAGCTCATTTAATTCCCTCCCAAATTAGCTATGAAATCAAGCACAAGCATTACTGAAGAATGTGAAAATTTTGTAGCAAACTTGAGAAAGAAGCTTTTTAGTGTGATTAGGAAGATAAAATAAGTCAGCATTTTCCATTTTATTATTAGTAAGCATATCAAGTAAAATAAGAGCATCAACTTCAATCCAAATATTATAGAGGCCTTTGCATAAATAAATATCAATAGCTTTGTTAACAGCCATGAGTTTAGCATAAATAACAAAACAAGCTTTGAGGGGGTAGGCAAAAGCATAAATGACAGTGCCTTTAGATTCCCTAATAATTTTACCACAACCATACTTGTTTTGGGAAATAGAACCATCAATATTGATCTTAATAGAATTTTCTTTAGGCTTAATCAAATGTATATTGCTAATACTCTTGTAGGAAGGGTCATCATGCAAAGTGATACCCAATTTTTTAGCCACAAATTTATAACCTCTAAAGTGAAAATTGCTATTTAAATTTTCATTAAATAAAGCATGATTTTTTTCTTTAGTTCTAGCGAGGATTGTTTTATGGTTCATAGGGATAACATGATATTCAACATCAGTTTTATCCATCCTAATGAACCAAATAAGGGTAATAGCAATAAAAACTTTGACATGACCTTTCACAGTTTTATGGAAATAAACTTTAAGAAGTAGATATAATGAAAGAGAGCCGTGAAAATAGTAAGTGTTAATTAAATCATCATACCATATCCAAAGTTTGGAAGCAATAGCACCATTGATGAAAACATGAATAACATTTTCAATATTAAAGTAATAATAGCACTTATAAGGTAAGTAAAACCCTTTAAGCTAGAGCAACGAATCAACTGGGATGAAGTTATTCAAAATCCTCCAAGCTAAAATTGATTAAGAAATGGGAAAGATATTATTCAAAAGTTTAATGAAAATAATAGAGGTGTTCTATTTATTTCTAATAAAATTCCAAACCTCTTTAAGAATGAAATCATCATCATAAGAGAGCTTAAAAAGGATTTGACCCAATTTATTAGAAAAGATAGCGATGTTGTAAAACTTGTCAAAAATAGAAATAGAAATGTAGTTCTCAAGTTTATTTTCATTTTAATTGTTATTAAGACAGGTTGTAGGTTCATAGGTTTATGGTTTAAGGTTTAGAGTTTAGGATTTAGGGATTAAAGTTTTTCTGCTTTAAATTAAGTAAAGTAGTAAGTTTAGGTTTATTTAGTATATTTAGTATATTTTTTATTTATTTAAGTTTTAGGGTTTAACTTTTAGGTTTAGGGTTCAAGTTTTAGTTTAGGGTTTAGGGTTTAGGGTTTAGGTATTAGGTTTAAGGTTCAGGTTTCAGTTTAAGGTTTAGGGTTTTTGGTTTTTTTTTAATAGAGAACAAATTTTGATTCAACATTTCTTTTTTTTTATTTCACCAACCAAGTAACACACCAAGTTTTCTAAGACTCAATCAACAACATAGATAAAAAATGAGCACGCATAGAGAAACTTAAAAACCCTAGATAACCAAAACTGCCTTTACTATAAAGACACTATTCCTTATGTAGCATATCGGATTGGCCATTCTTCATTTTCTCCAGTTCCCATCAAAACCACTCTGGCCTCTAGTAGCGAGATCCACCATCATATCATCGATCTTTCCCTCCGCCACCACCATGGTTGTAACCTCCATCCCTCCTCCCGCCTCCATAACCACACTACACTACTCCACCACCAACCCATATCGCCGTGTCCCCACCTCCACTATGACAAGCACCACCTCCACCTTCACCTCCATCACCAAACCTAGACTAAGCCTGGTTGACGGTGATGTCCCTGTCGTCAAGGTTTTGCCCATTCTAAGGGTTTAGGTTTATTAAGTTTTAGGCTTTAGGTTTTAGGTTTATTTATTAATTTATTTAGTTACTTTCAGTTTAGGTTTAGGGTTTGGGATTTAGGATTTGTGTGGGTTTATGGTTTATGGTTTGGGGTTAAGGTTTAGGGTTTTAGGGTTTATTCTTTTAGGATTTTTTTGTGGGTTTAGGGATTAGGGTTTTTTGGGATTTAGGGTTTAGGGTTTAGGGTTGTATGTTTAGGGATTAGAGTTTAGGGTTTAGGGTTTAAGATTTAGGGTTTAAGGTTTTTTTAAAAAAAATTTAAGTAAACTAGAAAGTTTATGTTTATTTAATATATTTTGCTAATTTTTTATTTATTTTAGTTTATTTTCTTTTTCATTTTTATTTATGTTTATTTTATTATTTTATTTAGTTTAGTTTATTTATTTTAAGTTTATTTATTTTTAATTTAAGGTTTTTATTTTAGTTTATTTTTTAGATTTTGGTTTAGGTTTCAGTTTATTTTTAAGTTGAGTTTTATTTTTAATTTATTTAATATGTTTAAGTTTTATTTTTAATTTTTAGGTTTAGGTTTAGATTTATTTTTAATTTTTATAGGTTTAGGTTTTTAGTTTTTATTTTAGGTTTATTATAGGTTTTATTTTTTAGTTTAGGTTTAGTTATATTTTTAGTTTATTTTATTTTATTTTGTTTAGGTTTATGTTTATGTTTAATTTTTTTCAGCTTTAGGTTTAGGTTTTATTTTTTTTAGTTTAGTTTATTTTAGTTTAGGTTTAGGTTTATTTTATTTTATTTATTTTATTTTAATTTTTAGTTTAGTTTTTTTTATTTTAGGGTTTAGGTTTTATTTTTTAGGTTTAGGTTTTTATTTAGCTTTTGTTTAATTTTATTTTAAGGTTTATTTTATTTTTATTTTACATTTAGTTTTTCTTAAATATAGGTTTTTTATTCTTAGGTTTATATTATTTTTAGTTTAGTTTCAGTCTTTATTTATTTTATTTTAGTTTATTTTTATTTTTATTTTATTTTAGTTTTAGGATTAGGTTTAGGTTTTAGTTTAAGTCTTTATTTTATTTTATTTCATTATTTTATTTAAGTTTACATTTTTTTTATTTATTTTATTTTAGGTTTATATATTTATGCTTGTGTTTAGGGTTTAGTGGGCTCAGTGTTTGTGGGTGGTAGTTTAGATCAGTTTAGTAGTTATAAGTTTTCTTTAGGGTCAGAGGGCCCAGGGTTTAGGAGTGGTAGGTTAGTTTGAGGAGTTTAGGCCCAGTTTGGAGGTGGGTTTAGTGTAGGCTCAGCTTTAGTTTGGTTTGGGGTCGTTGAGTTTAGTCTGGGTTAGGGCCCAGGTTTATAGGGGAGTTTATTTTATGGTGTGGTGGTTTAGTGCAGTTTGTCCCAAGTTACCATGGGTTTAAGTTTAAGATTTAGGGCTCATGGCTCAGTTTAGGGCCTGTAGGATTTATTGGGTAGAGTGTTTTAAGAGTTGGGTTTTAGGTTTAGGTTTAGTTGGGTAGGTCAGTCCTGGTGGGTTTGGGTTTAGGTTTAACATTTATGGTTTAGGTTTAGCTTTGGGTTATGGTTTGGGTAGTAGGTCAGTTGTAAGGTTACAGTGAGAGTTTTAGGGTTTATTTTTTTTTAAACCAAGCAAACCGACATAGTTTATTTATTTATTCAAGATCTCATCTATTTATTTTAGTTTATTTTATTTTTTATTTTTATTAAGTTTAGTTCATTTATTTTAGGTTTATTTTAGTTTAGGTTTTTTATTTTACATTATTTTTTAGGTTTAGGTCTATGTTTAGGTTTATGTTTATTTTTTTAGTTTAGCTTTATTTTTATTTTTATTTTTTTTGGTTTAGGTTTTATTTTTTATTTTTAGGTTAAGTTTTAGGTTTTTATTTTATTTTTTTAAGTTTAGGTTTTAGGTTTTTAAATATAGTTTATTTTATTTTTTAATTTAGATTTAGATTTAATTTTTGTTTATTTTATTTTATTTAGTTTAGGTTTAGGTTTAGGTTTAGGTTTAGTTTATTTTAGGTTTAGGTTTAGGTTTTAATTATTTTAGTTTAATTTATTTTAGTTCAGGTTTAGGTTTATTTTATTTTTATTTTAGGTTTAGGTTTTTCTTTTAGTTTAGGGTTTATGTATTACTTTTTATTTAATTTTTGGTTTTATTTTATTATTTTGTTTAAGTTTTTATTTAGTTCTTATTTTATTATATTTTAAGTATATTTTATTTTTATTTTAGGTTTAATCTTTTTATATAAGTTTCTCATTTTTTTAGTTTAGTTTAGGTTTTTATTTATTTATTTTTAGTTTAATTTTTATATTTTATTTTATTTCCTTTTTAAGTTTATGTTTAGTTTTAGGTTTAGGTTCAGGTTTTAGTTTTTGTTTTTATTTTATTTTATAATTATTATTTTATTTTTGTTTAAATTTTATTTATTTATTTTATTTTTAGGTTTTATTTAGTCTAGGTTTAGGTTTTTATCTTTTTAGGGTTTAGGGTTTGAGGTTTGGGGTTTAGGGTTTAAAGTTTATCATTTTTTTTTGGGCTGAGGTTTAGTGGTTAGGGCAGGATTTAGGGTTTAGGTTTAGGGGAATTAAGATTATTTTAGGGTTTGGGTTTAGTGGTTTAGGGTTTTTTTGCAGATTTAGGATTTAGGGTTGAGGGTTTAGGTTTAGAGTTTAGGTTTTAGTTTAGGATTTAGGGTTTTTGGTTTTTTTAAATTGATAATAAATTCATATTCAACATTTCTTCTTATGTTTATTTAGTTTATTTATTTTAGTTTTTATTTTTATTTATGTTTACTTTTTTATTTTGATTTAGTTTAATCTATTTATTTAAGTTTATTTTGTTTAGTTTAGGTTTTTTATTTTATTTTAGTATTTAAGTTTGGATTTAGGCTTAGGTTTATTTTTTAGTTGAGTTTTATTTACATTTTATCTTTCAGGTTTGAGTTTTATTTTTTATTTTAAGGTTTAGGTATAGATTTTTATTTTATTTTTTTAGGTTTAGGTGTTATGTTTTTCTTTTAGGTTTATTTTAGGGTTTTATTTTTTAGTTTAGGTTTATATTTTAGTTTATATATTATATTTAGTATTTAGTTTATTTATTTTATGTTATCGTTTATTTATTTTGGTTTAGTTTTTTTTTAGGTTTAGTTTTATTTTATTTTGTTTTTTTAATTTAGGTTTAGGTTTTCTTTTTTTAGTTTAGGGTATAGGTTTTCTTTTTTATTTATTTTTAGGTTAGTTCTTAGGTTTAGGTTTTTATTTAGTTTATATTTTATTTTACTTTAGGTTTATTTTATTTTTATTGTATGTTTAGTTTTTTTTAGGTATTTTATTCTTAGGTTTATGTTATTTTTTTAGTTCAGTTTAGGTTTTTATTTATTTTATTTTAGTTTATATTTATTAGTTTATTTTATTTTATTTTCATGTTTAGGTTTAGGTTTTACTTTAGGTTTTCATTTTATTTAACTTTTTATTATTTAGGTTTTAGTTTATTTAATTATTTTATTGTTAAGTTTTATTTAATTTAGGTTTAGATTTTTAGGTTTTTATGATTTCATGTTTAGGGTAATAGGCTTTATGTTTATGTTTATTAGTTTAGGTTTTAGAGTTTTATTTTAGGGTTAGTTAAATGGTTTAGGGTTATTTTAGTTTAGGGTTTAGGTTTGGTTATTAATGCCAGGGTTTAATTTTAGGATTTAGGGTTTAGGGTTAAGGTTTAGGGTTTAGGGTTTAGGTTTAAGAGTTTAGGGTCACTAGTTTAGGGTTTAGGGTTTAAGGTTTAGGGTTAGTTTTACGGTTTAGGGTTTATAGATTATTTTTTTTAAGCTATTTTAGTTTTTTATTTTTTTTAAATGAAGTAACTGGTAGGTTCATGTTTATTTAGTTTATTTCTTATTTATTTATTTTATTATTATTTTTATTTAGTTTAGTTTATTTTTTATGCTTATTTATTTTAGTTTAGGTTTTTTTTAGTTTATTTTTTAATTTTAGTTTTAGGTTTACATTTATTTTTTTGTTTAGTTTTATTATTATTTTATTTTTAGGTTTAGGTTTTACTTTTTACTTATCGGTTTCAATTTATGTTTTTATTTTATTCTTTTAGGTTTAAATTTTAGATTTTTATTTTAGATTTTATTTTTTAGTTTAGGTTTAGATTTATTTTTAGTTTAATTTATTTTATTTAGTTAGGTTTGGGTTTATGTTAAGTTTATTTTAGGCTTAGGATTAGGTTTTTTTATTTTAATTTAGGTTTAGGTTTGTTTTTTTTATTTTAGGATTAGATTTTTTTTTTAATTTAAGGTTTAGGTTTTTTTAATTTATTTTTAGGTTTTACTTTTAGGTTTTTATTTTATTTGATTTTATTTTAATTTTTGGTTTATTTTATATTAATTTTAGGTTCAGTATTTATTTTTTTAGGTTTTTTATTATTTTAGTTTAGTTTAGGTTTTTATTAATTTTATTTTAGTTAAGTTTTTAAGTTTTTTATTTTATTTTCTCTTTAGGCTTATGTTTAGGTTTAGGTTTAGGTTTAGGTTTTAGTTTATGATTTTATTTATTTTATTTTATTTTGGTTTAGGTTTTTTCCTTCATTTTATTTTTATGTTTTATTTAATTTAGGTTTAGGTTTTTAGCTTTTAAGGGTTTAGGGTTTAGGGTTAGTTTAGTATTTAGGGTTTAGATTTTAGGTATAGGGTTCAGGTTTTAGTTTAGGGTTTAGGGTTTTTGGTTTTTTTTTAATAGAGAACAAATTCAAATTCAATATTTCTTCTTTTTGATTTCATCAACCAAGTAACACACCATGTTTTGCAAGACACAAGCGACTACATAGATAAAAATGAGCATGCATAGAACACATCAAAAACCCTAGATAGCTAGAACCATCTTTAATATAAAAACATAATTTCATAAGTATAGATCTCTATTCTATTTTATTTTATTTTTTATTTTTTTTTATTCTGAGGATTGTTTTATTTTATTAGCTTAGTTTAGGTTTTTATTTTCTTTATTTTAGTTTATTTTATTAGTTTATTTTATTTTATTTTTCAGTTTAGGTTTAGGTTGTAGTTTAGGTTTTTATATTATTTTATTAATTTTATTTTATTTAGGTTAAAGTTTTTTTACATATTTTACTTTTAGGTTTTATTTAGTTTAAGTCTAGGTTTTTAGATTTTTAGGGTTTAGGGTTTAGGGTTTATGGTTCTAAGGTTTAGGGTTTAGGGTTAAGGTTTAGGGTTTAGGGTTTAGGGTTTAATGTTTAGGTTTTAGAGTTTAGGGTTTTTAGGGTTTAGGGTTTAGTGTTAGCTTAGTGTTTAGGGTTCTTTTTTTTTTAAAAAAGTAAACCATTAGGTTTAGGTTTATTTAGTTAATTTAGTTAATTTTTATTTATTATAGTTTATTTTATTTTTATTTTTTATTTATGTTTACTTTTTTTATTTTTATTTAGTTTAGTTTATTTATTTTGGTTTATTTTTTTAGTTTTATTTATTTATGAGTTGAGTTTTATTTTTAATTTATTTTTTAGGTTTAGGTTTTATTTTCTTTAGGTTTAGGTTTAGGTTTTATTTTATTTTTTTAGGATGGTTTTAGGTTTAATTTAGGTCAATTTTAGGTTTAGTTTTTAGTTTAGGTTTACTTTTAGTTTATTTATTTTATTTAGTTTAGGTTTAGGTTTAGATTTTAGTTTAGGTTTAGGTTTAGGTTTATTTATTTTAATTTATTTTAGTTTAGGTTTAAGTTTATTTTATTTTATTTTAAGTTTAGATTTTTTTTTTTGGTTAGTTTAGGTTTTATTTTAGGTTTTATTTTAGGTTTATTCTTATTTAGGTTTATTTTTAGTTTATTTTATTTAAAGTTTTTTTTATTTTATTTTAGTTTTAGTTTTCATTTTATTTAGTTTTTTTTTAGTTTTGTTTAGGTTTTTATTTATTTTATTTTAGTTTAGTTATTATTATTTTATTTTATTATTTTCTAGGTTTAGGTTTTGGTTGAGCTTTAGGTTTAGGTTTTAATTTATGTTTTATTATTTTATTTTCTTTATTATTTTGGTTTAGGTTTTTCATTTTTTTTTTTAGGTTTATTTAGTTTAGGTTTAGGTTATTTTTAGGGCTCAGGGTTTTTGGGTTTAGGTTGGGTTTAGGGTTTGGGGTTAGTTTAGAGGTTTAGATGGGTTTTGGGTTTATGGTAGTGTCCAAGATTTTAGGGTAGGAGTGGGTTTGGGAGGTTGGGGTTAGGTCAGGTAGATTAAGGGTTTAGAAGGATTTAGAGTTTTAGGGATTTTTTTTATTTAAGGTTTATTATTTAGTTTATTTTATTTATTTATTTTATTTTTATCTTTATTTATTTTAGGTTTATTTAATTTAGTTGATTTTTTTTGTATTAGGTTTAGGTTAATCTTTATTTTTTAGTTTAGTTTTATTATTATTTTATTTTAGGTTAAGGTTTTATTATATTATTTTAGGTTTAGGTTTTAGGTTTTTATTTTTAGTTTATTTTAGGTTTTTTTTTAGTTTAGATTTTTGTTTATTTTTAATTTATTTTATTCTATTTAGTTTAGGGTTTAGGTTTAGTTTATTTTATGTTTAGGTTTCGATTTAGGTTTTATTTATTTTAGTTTAGTGAATTTGATTTTAGGTTTAGGTTTAATTATTTTTTATTTTAGGTTTTGGTTTTTTAATTTAATTTAGGGTTTAGGGTTAGTTTTATGGTTTAGGGTTTAGGGTTTAGGATTGAGGGTTTAGGGTTTAGGGTTTTTTTAATTAAGTAAACCAGTAGGTTTAGGTTTATTTAGTTTATTTAGTTTTGTTTTTTTAATTTAATTTTTATTTTATTTATGTTTACTTTTATTTTAGTTAGCTTATTTATTCATTTTAGGTTTATTTATTTTATAGGTTTTATTTTATTTCTTTTAGGTTTAGGTTTAGGTTTTTTTTTTAGGTTTAGATTTAGGTTTTATTTTATTTTTTGTGTTATGTTTTATTTTAGGTTTAATTTTAGTTTATTTAGTTTATTATATATTTTAGTTTAGGCTTTGGTTTACGCTTTCCCTTTAGGTTTTGGATTAGGTTTTATTTATTTTAGTTTAGTTTATTTTATTTTAGGTTTAAGATTATTTTAATTAATTTAGGTTTAGATTTTTAAAATTTAGGGTTTAGGTTTTATTTTTTATTTATTTTTAGGTTTATTTTTTAGATTTAGGTTTTATTTACTTTTTATTTTATTTTATTTTTGGTTTATTTTAATTTTATTTTATTTTATTTAAGTTTTTAATTTTAGTAGTTTATTTATTTTATCTTTTAGTTTTTATTTTATCTTTGTTTGGTTTAGTTTAGGTTTAGGTTTAGGTTTTATGTTTTGTTTATTTTATTTTATTTGGTTTAGGTTTTCATTTATTTTATTTTAAGTTTATTTAGTTTAGATTTTTAGCAGGGTGGGTTGGGTTCTTGAGTTTGGTAGGGTAGGGTTTAGGTTTGGGTGGGGTTTAGGATTTAGGGTTTAGTTAGTTTAGGGTAGGGTTTGGGTGGTTTAGGGTGGGTGGGTTTTAGGTTTAGTTAGTGGTTTAGGAAAGGTTTGGTTTTTTTAAATTATGTAAATTGGTAGGTTTAGGTTTATTTAGTTTATCTTTTATTTATTTTAATTTTATTTATTTATTTTCATTTATTTTATTTTTTATTTTTATTTAAGTTTATTTTTTAATTTTATTTAGTTTAATTTATTTATTTTAGGTTTGTTTAATTTAGTTTAGGTTTTTTATTTTAAATTATTTTTTTGTTTTAGGTTTATGTTTATTTTTTAGTTTATTTTTATTTTTATTTTATTTTTTAGGTTTATGTTTTATTTTTTAGTTTTGGGTTTAGGTTTTTTTTTTAGGTTTAGGTTTAGGTTTAGGTTTAGGTTTTGGGTTTTTTTTTTTAAATTATGTAAACTAGTAGGTTTAGGTTTATTTAGTTTATTTAGTTTATTTCTATTTATTTTAGTTTATTTTATTTTATTTTATTTTTACATTTTATTTTTATTTAGTTCTGTTTATTTATTTTAGTTTAGATTTTTTTAATTTAATTTATTTTTTAGGTTTAGGTTTAGGTTTAAGTTTATTTTTTAGGTTAAGGTTTTATTTTTTATTTTTAAGTTTAGGTTTAGGTTTTTTTTTTTTAGGTTTAGATTTTAACTTTTTATTTTATTTTTATTTTTAGGATTTATTTATTTAGTTTAGGTTAGGTTTATTTTTAAATTATTATATTGTATTTAGTTTAGGTTTAAGTTTAGGATTAGTTTACTTTAGGTTTAGGTTTTGTTTTTATTTATTTTAGTTTAGGTTTAGGTTTATTTTATTATTATTTTAGGTTTAGATTTTTTTTAGTGTTTTAGATTTTTATTTATTTATTTTAGGTTTTATTTATAGGTTTACTTTTAGATTTAGGTTTTGTTTTATTTTTATTTTATTTTATTTTAGGTTTATTTTATTTTATTTTAGGTTTAGTTTTTTATTTTATTTAAGTTTTATTCTTTAGTTTAGTCTAGGTTTTATTAATTTTAGTTTAGTTTTTATTTTATTTTATTTTTAGGTTTAGATTTATGTTTATTTAGGTTTAGGTTTTAGTTTATGTTTTTATTTTATATATTTTTTTTATTTTATTTTGGTGGTTTTATCATTTCTTTAATTGGTTTATTTAGTTTAGGTTTAGATTTTGCCTTTTGTGAGTTTAGGGTAGGGTTAGGTTCTTTTTTGGCTCAGTTTAGGTTTTTTGGGTAGGGGTTTTTGGTTAGTTAAGATTTAGGGTCTGGTTTTATGGATTTTAGTTAGTCAGGGTTGTTTTAGGGTCAGTCAGGATTTAGGGTTTTGGGTTAGGTTAGGGTTTAGGAGGGTAGGATATGGTTTATGGTTTGGGTGTTTTTTTTTTTAATTAAAGCCAGTTTAGGTTTATTTAGTTTATTTTATTTATCTTAGTTTTATTTTATTTAGTTTAGTTTATTTATTTTAGGTTTGTTTAATTTAGTTTAGGTTTTTTATTTTAGTTAATTTTTGCTTTAGGTTTAGGTTTAGGTTTATTTTTAGTTTAGTTTATTTTATTTTATTTTAAAGTTTAGGTTTTTTTAATTTTAGTTTAGGTTTTATTTTTATTTTAGGTTTTAGGTCATGTTTATTTGAGGTATTTTAGGTTTATTTTTTTTTAGTTTAGGTTTAGTATATTTTAGTTTATTTTATTTATTTAGTTTAGGGTTGTTTATTTTTTTTGTTTAGGTTTAGTTTTATTTATTTTTGTTTAGTTTATTTTAGTTTATGTTTTTGTTTATTTTATTTTATTTATTTTAGGTTTAGGGTTTTTTTTAGTTCAAGGTTTAAGTTTTATTTTTTTATTTATTTTTAGGTTTGATTTTTATGTTTAGGGTTTTATTTATTTTTTATTTTATTTTATTTTAGATTTATTTTATTTTTATTTTTCATTTAGGTTTTATTTTATTTAGGTTTTTTCTTTTTTTGGTTTATTTTATTTTTTAGTTTAGTTTAGGTTTTTATTTATTTTATTTGAGTTTAGTTTTTTATTTTTATTTTATTTTATCTTTATTTTTAGGTTTAGGTTTTTATGGTTTTAGGGTTTAGGGTTTAGTGTTTAGTTTTTATGGTTTTTTAGGGTTTTTAGGGCTTAGGGTTTGGGTAGGTTTTTGGGTTTAGGGTTGTAGGTTTTAGGGTTTAGGGTGTAGGGTTTAGTGTTTAGGGTTTAGGGTTTAGGGTTAGGGTTCAAGTTTAAGTTTATTGTTTAGGGTTTTGGTTTTTTTTTAATAAAGAACAAATACATATTCAACATTTATTCTTTTCTATTTTATCAACCAAGTCACAAACCAGGGAGGTAATCGAATGACCTCCTTGAGGCTAGCTAAAGCCTCATATTCCCGATATGTCTAGACTACATACCCATTACCATTCAATCTTACATAAATCAACACATGAATAGAGGAAAGAGAACTCAACATTCATACACTTAAGCTATAAGCACATGCATTTCTTATGTATTTATAATTATCATCATAACACATATTATTCATTTATAAACTTTTGAAAAATACATTTAGATTTAATAGTGATAATAGCCACACATATGTTAAATTAAATCACCACATGCAAGCTTACATAAAGGAAATCCATTTTATTTTACTTGATTTTGAAAACATGGATGCATGAATTCAAATGACATACCAAATTTAACGTGATCGGAAAGAGAACAATCAAATATAAGCATGTGATTCAGTCAACCAAGCTAGTTCTTAAGGACAATCAAATCAAGTAAGATTATTTAAAGCAAACCAAAGCTTTTTTTATTTATTAAGTTTTGGATTTGATTAGATCTAAGAAAGAGAAGAGAAATCATCATTTGTTGTTTAAAACCCATTCCCGAACTAGTGATTTGATTTAATTTAAGGAAATGTAATTAAGTTGATTTTATCTGTTAATTAAGTTGAACTCTTAATTAGATGAATTAATTAACCTTACCTATGCCACCTTAAAGTAATTAACTAAATAATTATGTGCTAT
Organism: Cymbidium sinense; assembly: GCA_021442155.1. Classification (NCBI taxonomy): domain Eukaryota; kingdom Viridiplantae; phylum Streptophyta; class Magnoliopsida; order Asparagales; family Orchidaceae; genus Cymbidium; species Cymbidium sinense. Next base: position 49,260,010 of record CM038220.1, on the reverse strand, counting down.
CGTGATATGCATGGAAAATAAATTTGCAATGATCCTAGAATATAAAAGTGGTGCAATGCAATTGACTCATGATTAATAGTTAATTATATTAAAGGACTTAATTAATTACCTTTATGGTTTTCCTACACATGTGGACTAACCATAATTTCATTAAACTCCTTTAGGTACGTGATATAACATCACTCGAGTGAGGGAGAATGGAGTTCGTCTGCCATTGCTCACTTGATTTGAGCTTACCCGAGCTTTCATCAACTCTAAAAGGATCTCACACCTTCATGACATCGATCAGAGGGGATCCAACGATCAAGATCACATGAGATGCAAGTTTTTTTTAGAAAGCTCCTACAGATTTTTGCCTAAGGAATTGTTTTGAAAGCATACCTCGCCGGAGCTCAAGACTGGCAGCTCGAACTATTGAGAAAGCTTCATCTAGTGGAGATGAAGTCCTGTTGAGCAACAATTAGATCAATTCCTTGACATTCACTCAAATGGCCAAGAATCGATGATTTGGAGCTCGACTTTAATCGAAGTCCCACCTCTAGTGCTCAGGAAGCTTGAGAGATGATTCCTTCTTGCTCAATGAGGTTTAGGGCAAAGTTAATTTGAGTTTGATGGAGAAATAGGAAAGTTAGGTCAAAAATTGGAGTGTCCTGTTTTGTGACAGACGGGAATGGTTTTTTTCGATCGATGAACAAGCTTGGGCGCTTAGGGAATGGTTCTAGTTGGTCATCTTCGGTAGCTAGGGATCTATGGGATGATTTTTGTGTGTGTTTGAGTGGAAATGAGGGGGTGTATACCCCCTTTCATCTTGATCAGACAGTCGGATCAAATTTGTCTTCTAGTCCAGCCATCTCGTGAGTCAGGGTAGAGTGGTAGTTTGGCTTGGTTGGTTGAAGGTGTGGAGGTGGCTGCCAAGGAGGAATCATGGGTGTTCTATGGGTTTTAAATGTTCCAATGGGGAGGGTAAGGTTATTTTACTTCCCATGGGTCATGGCCAGCCCAACCACTCCTTAGGTTTGGTTGGGCAGTGTCCTAGGTGCTTAGGTGGACCATTGGGAGAGTACCAAGTGGCCAAGGAATAGAAATAACTACTTACATGGGTGATTTGTCAATGCGAAGCCCTTGACCTAAGGGTAGAATGATTATTTAGCATTGAATTTGATTTGGGAAGATTTGAAATACACATGGGTAGGATGACCTGACCTCCACTAGGAAGAAGAAGAGGCTAGTTTAGAGGTTGTCCTGGGGGGAAAACCACATTATTGGCCACCTCATAGAAGATATGTCCTATCTACAAAGAGTACACCTGCTATCCATATAAACTTAGAATCTAGTTCATAGGATGAGTCTTATATGGTTAGCACACCAGCCAGCTCTTTTCAATAGTAGATTCCCTTGGAGGTGACACTTGAGCTAGATAGCGATGAAGACCAGACTCTAAAGCAAAGCATAAGTGTATCCAAGTCTATATGTGAAACAGTTAGGCATCAGTTGGGAACCTTAGCTCTAACCCCACTTTCCTCTCAAAAGTTGATAGTTTGGTAGTTAAGGAAGCCCCTAAGTCATCCATAGGTGTGAAGACTCAGAGGATCTTTTAGGAGCATCATCCTCAAGTCAAGAAGTTGATGTAGAACTTGAGGATGATTCATATAAAAATTTAATAGAATTACCTTTTGATTGGTACTTTCCTTGTGTTCATAATTTAGTAAAGAAATGATTAATCCCACATACTTGGTCAAAGCACAAGTCAGACTACTTCGAAATAATATGGAAGAACAAATGCAAAAGCTCTTAATCAAGACCAAGATTAGGATTCGGTATTGTGGGTCAATTTGATGATGACAATTACTGTTTAGTCATCACTAATCATTTAGAATTTGATAGGTTCTTTTCAAATCACATTAACTTATATGAGGAGCTGTGCTTAGACACATTAGATGATCTAGATAATTATGAAGTCAAAGATGCACTGCATGAGTTTGAACAAGAGATCAAGTAAACCATCGATGAGCTCAATGAAATCAACTTAAGAATTGAAGAAGATCCATGCCTGACATACATTTGTTCTTTGTTCAATAAAATTGTAACCAATGACTTAGTTTAAGGTGATTTACATGGAGTTATGAAGAGATGCCTAGATTGGCTCCTAATGTAGCTGTCCATAAACTAGCAATAGAGCCTCCTGCTAACTTTATCAAGCAAGATCTTAGACGCATGTGAGTAGACATAGAACAACAGGTCATTTATGAAGTTAAAAAAGCTGATCGATGTTGGCTTCATCCAAGAAGACAAATACCCTACCTGGTTGGTTAGTGTCATCCCAGTTAAGAAAAAGAATGACCAAATTCACATATGCATTGATTTTAGGGATTTAAATAAGGCATGACCAAAAGATGAATTTCCACTACCAATCTCGGAGCTGATGGTGGACAATGTTTCAGGTCATGTAGTCTTCTATTTCATGGGTGTATTATCTATATATAACCAAATAAAGATGACCCCTAAACATGAAAGAAATACTACTTTTAGAATCTCGATCAAAATCTATTGTTATAAGGTCATGCCTTTCAGCCTTTAAAATGCTGGTGCTACATACCAGCGGGATATGACTCAAATCTTCAATGAACTCATTCATCATCAAATCAAGTGCTATGCCGATGATCTTATGGTCAAAAGTAGAGAAAAGAAAGACCATCTCTTTGATTTGAGAGTAGTTTTTCAACGGTTAAGACAATTTAACCTCAAAATGAACCCCTTAAAATTTGCATTTGGAGTAGCTTCAGGGAAATTACTTGTGTTTTTTGTCTGACACTAGGGAATCAAAATCGATTTGTAGAAGATCATGGTGATATTAGAAATTCCCCTAAAAGTTTAACTCAACTCAAATCATTCCAAGGGCGGTTGGCATATCTAAGATGCTTTATATCCAACCTATATGGAAGATGTTAGCCATTCTCAGCACTTGTAAAAAAAGATGCCAAGTTCAAGTGGGGTGATAAGTGTGAGCATGCCTTCGAAGACATCAAGCATTACCTGATGATGTTACCAGTTCTAGCAGCCTATCCTGGGCAAGCAACTCATACTTTACACTGCTATGTTAGATGACTCCCTTAGTTCTTTGTTGACCCAAGACAATAATGAAGGGAAGGAAAATTCACTCTACTACCTCACCTATCATCAAATCTCTGCTAAGGCTAATTATCCACTCATTGAGAGGCATTTCCTAGCTTTAATATTTGCATCACAAAAGCTATAGTACTACATGCTTCCTCATAAGGTGAACTTAATATCTAGGATGAATCCACTATAGTGTCTGAAGAAATGACTGATGCTATCCGAACGGTTGGCATGATGGTCCATGATCCTCTCGCAATTTGACATTACATTCGTACCCCTCCATGTAGTGAAAGGAAAAGCACTAGAAGATTTATTAGTAGAACACTCACTTCCTGCTGACTTTCTTCTTAATGATGGTCTCTTTGGTGAATAAATCATGAACTTAAAGGATACTAGCATTCCCCACTAGGAGATGTACTTTGATGGTGCAGCTTCCTCTTAAAGAGAAGAAGAACCATAATCTACTACTCCAGAAAGGTAGGGGTAGGAATAGTTCTCTTAACTCAAGACCATGATGTGATGAGATTCTCATATCATCTGTCTAATCCTTGCACCAACAATGAAGTCGAATATAAGGCTCTGACTTTTGGTGTAGAGTTAGCCATTACTCTAAGCATCCAGAACATCAACATCTTCATGGATTCTTAGCTTATTATCAACCAAATCCCTGGGTCCTATAAGGTTACAAAGCCCAAGCTCCATCACTACCACAAGTACACCATTGATTTATTGGTCCAAATTCCGGAGGTTACCATTTATAAGATTCCTCGAGGAGAGAATGTCATAACATATGCTTTAGCTAAGCTTGCCAAAGAGTTGGCATGTCTGGAGGATGAGACCATATCAATAAAGGTCCAAAATAGACAAGTCTTATCCCTTATTGATATTAAACTCATCAAAAAGTACTCCCTTGAAGGGGAAGTTGCCATTTCTAAGAAGTATGAGGAGTTAGATTTGAGGCAACCATTCATGGATTACCTAAATATAGGCAAACTACCTCAAGAGAAGTCCCAAGCCCATTAGATGAAGCAAATAGCATTTTCCTACGCTCTTGTGGATGGTGTCTTATATCTGTTGTATTTCAATTATATGTTTGTTTAGACACACACGAAGCCCATAAGATCATGACCAAGATACACTCAAGGTTATGTGGAGCCAACCAATCTGATCCAAAGATAAAAGCCAAGATCAAGAGACTAGGATACTACTGGTCATCGATGTTTACAAATTAATGGATACAGGTAGGCGATGCAACTAATGTTAAATACACTGTGTGGTCCTACACCAATCACCCAACATTCTACATCATACATTGGCCTCATGGCCATTCGAGTGTTGGGGTACCAACATAGTGGGTCCTACTGATCTTCATTCTTCCCATCATTCATCTTAGCGCATCGACTTTTCTAAATGGTCATTAGATTTTCTCGATAGGTCACAGATGTGCTCTAATTTTTTAGGAATCATATCATATATAGGTTCGGAGTGCCTCGATGAATTATAACTGATATTGGTATTGCATTTAAGAGCACTGAGATCAACAACTTTGCCCAGAGACAACATATTTTGGAGATATTCTTCTATCAACTACTTGAAGGTAAACAGCTTAGCAGAAGCCTTCAACAAAACTCTCATAATAATAATAAAGAAGACACTTGACATCAACAAGTATAGTGGCATGAGCAGTTAGTTGAAGCCTTGTGGGCCTATCGCACCACATATAGAACTCTACTCACTCTACTCCTTTCTACTTAGTGTATGGGTCAATATCCATTCTACCATTAGAAGTCTAACTCCCAACACTAAGGATAGCTATGGGTAGCCAGATCACAGCAAAGTAGAATGCCAAGTTGCGGTTAGAAGAGTTTGAAGGATTGAATGTGAGACACCTACGGGCATGCCAAAACCTCGAGTTGTAGAAAGCTAAAATGATTCAAGCTCATAACAAGTTGGCTCATCCTAGAGCTTTTCATGTAGGATAGCTTTATTTTAGTTCTAAGGAGACCGATTGTTTCCCATCATAGGATGGGAGGCAAGTTTGAACCCACTTGGGAAGACCATTTTTCCATAGAGAAGAATACCAATGAGGATCTTATGAGCTTATTATTATAAGGGAGAGCACCAAATTCTTCCAATCAATGGGCTCTACTTAAAGAAATAGTATAATTCATGTTTCAAAATAATTATCATCAATGAAAATTCCATTTCAAATTCAATCTCTTTCATGTTGAAAGTACTCTTGTTTGTGAATGCACCATGATGAGTTTAGGGTAACTATAAGGAACCTGAGTGGCATCCTACCCTTCATCAACACAACACAAACATAAACTATATACAAACATATAAAATAAATAGATATCTTTTATATTGGGCTACTCTTAGTTTAGATAACGCCACCAATGGCATTCACTCAGTTGATTCTCTAGGTCAGGCTGATGTGCCACCCTAGTAGTGTGTCACCCCAGTGGTCTTCTTACTTTGGAGGATGTAAGTCTACTATGCTTTCATTCATTGATTATGCACAGCACACTAATGAGTGCCTTGCTAGTTTGGTAGGCCTTATTACATGGTTAATAAGCTACCACATGTTAGCAACATTTAAGAGGATGTGAGTCGGCTACACTTTCTTTTTGAATTATCCTTCACATTGACTGAGTTGAGCATATTTGAGGTTTAGGATAAGTTCCTTAGTGGCTCCTTCCCTCATGACTACTTCAAGTCTGGGTCTAGTCCTTCCTCGGGTCTCCCCACTTAATAGTTGCTCTAGGTCAGATAGCATCTATCCCAACAATGATAGACTATCGCGATGATCAGTTCTGCTTGGAAAGTTGTAAGCCTAACCACTTTCATCCCAAATTGATCGTTGCAAACTAACAAGCATCTTAGGTTGGTTGGTTCTCGCTATGCTGACAGATACACCACTCATGCTGATGGATACACCTTAGGTTGGTTGGTTCTCAAACCTTATGATACACCACTCATAGAAGATGTAAGTCTGCTATGCTTTCTCCTTGAGTTGGCCAACGTACACCTACAAGATTTCTTTTCCAGGGCTCAAGATGACACCCCTAGCAACACCTCCCCTATAGGCACTATATTTGGATCATATCCTTTGCGATCCCATTTAGACACAACGCTTAGTGGATTGAATAGTTCCCTTTTCCTAGTAACCACCTGGAGAATTCATCTTGTGGATATGCAAATTCTCCCTTGGTCTAGTAAATCTGAGATAGGTCAAGGCTGACATAGCCCCTTCTCAATGTGGTCCCTCACACACTAAGAGGGTCCACACAATCATATAAACAAAATATATATTCACTTGGGGATTAGGAGGACACCACATAACTCTTCCCAAGGTGTATCTTTTGGGGTGTCTAACTCCCTATAGGAATTAACTACTTGAGTTGATATAAGTCCCCAAGACATTCACTCAAGAGTCACCCAAGTCGGTTTAATTGCTACCAATAAGTCACCCAATGATTATTCTCGCTTTAGAAGATGTAAGCTATGCCTTTTCTTAGACTAGCTTGCACACCAAAGGCAACCCCTTAGGTTGGCTAGCTCTACCCCACGCTAGACTATTCCTTTGGATTTGTAAATCTTAGATAGGATACGATATATAGCCCCTTCTCGGGTCCATCACACAACATGGTCCATAAATTAAATCTATCAAATTTGAGAAGCTCACATCTCAAGTGGATATGCATAATTTGAAATCAAACTAAACCAAACAAACCACATCAAATCACATGAAATTAAGATAAAATCTTGACTACTTTTGAGTTGACATAAGTCTCCAATGACATTCACAAGTAGCCTAGGTCGTTCATGGTTGTGCATCCAGGTTGTTCCTCACTTTAGAAGATCTAAGCTATGCCTTCTTCTTAGACAATCATTGCACACCAAAAGGCAACCCCTTTAGTTGGCTACCGAATCGTAGACTATCCCTTTGGATTTGTAAACTGAGGTAGGTTAAGGTGCATATAGCTTCTCGGGTCCATCATACACATAGGATCCATACATTAACTCGTAAATTAAACCCTCGACTTTCCTGTGGAGTTAAATCACACCCTTTTCCCAGTGGAGCCCCAAATCATATATAAACAAGTCAAGCAATAAATCAAAATCAACCGCCCCAAGGAGCCAAATTAAATGAACTCCCCTAGTATAGTCTAAATCAAAGAAATCCAACCAAACTCTTATCCCTAGTGGATACATCCCCAAATAAATCTATGAAATCAAACTCAAATCCCAATCCCCAGTAGATAGCCTGAACCTACTTCCCTAGTGGAAGGTTCATATACCCGATCCCCAATACTGAGCCCATATCTAGAGATATGCATCCACATCAAAATAAATCAAATTAAAGTCAATTCAATCTTAATCCATGGAGGAATATAGATTCTTATCCCCAGCGAATCTTCATTCCATAAATCATATAATCAAATCAAATTCAAACCTTATCCTCAACAAATTTTCTTCATCTATGCCCTACGACCCTCACATGTCATGTCCAATGCATGTGATCCCTAGGATCTCCCATGTCCTTGACATGAAATTCTCATCAAATCTTATTTCTTCTCTTATGCACACCTTTAATACTTTAACCAAAAGCCTAACAATGTATTTGCTCAAATTGCATCATCTTAACATTGTAATCAACATTTTATGATTTGTGATGGTGCAAGCTCAAACTAATTATACACTATCATGATATACATATTATAGCGTGAATTAAGAAACTATATTATATTATAATATATGATGTTATGTTATAATTTGCTATAATTTAATATATTGTCTAACATTACACCTCATTAGAATCAATTAAAATTAACAAATAATAAATTTTTTTTAAAAATATGATTAAGGTTCAGTTTAGGTGTAAAATTGTTATTTTTCTATTAGAATGGTACAAAATAGCATAATTTTGGTGTTGCTTCTTAGTGTGTGCCATGAATTTGGCCAAATTCTTCCATCTCCACTTTCAAATTAACTTTTTTGTGAGTTTTGACCCAATGTATTATAACAAAAGTAAAATATACTAAAATGTACAACAACATTTAGTAACGCACCACCACATTCATATAAATGTGAAGTTATATTATTATGTACATTATATATTAATATGCTTTCATATAATATATTGTCTTACATTACACCTTAAAATGAATCACTTTAAGCAAAAAAATTTATAAAATTTAGTTGAAAATTGAACATTTATTTTGGATGCAAAATTCCATTATTTTGATTAAATGACACACCATAGCACACCCCAATGATGTTACCTAAAGATTACCCTAAATTTGGCCAAATCCCGTCATCTCAACCTATAAATAAGTATTTTTATAAATTATACCAATACAAACTCTACTACATCATACTATAACAAACTAAAATATGCTAAACACAAGTAGTAATACACAATAGTATGCTATAATGCATGATATTGCACTATGTTATGACATCCTTTATTATAATACACTATAACTTATTATGTTATATTAAATTGCATATCACATCATAAGGGATTACTTAAGATAAAAAATCATAAAATTAGTCTAAATAATAAAAAAATATATTTTAGTCATATCACTTACATATTTTAAATTGAAATAATATATTATGATTCCATGCTCTACCTATTATGAATTTGGCCAAATTCCACAATTTTAATGTCTAAATCAACATTTTTATAAATAATGCTAGTGTGTGCTCAACTGCATGATTATAAAATACTAAAAGAATTTAAAATGCGTAGAACAATATACTATGATATATGATGTTATACTATGCTACGACATATAATATATATTTTGAACAAAAAATCTTACTTTTATACTACAAGTGATGTAGCATAGTTTTGGAACAACAACCTAATTCCCACTTCAAATTTAACAAATTTCATTATCTCACTTATTAAATCAATTTTTTTTATGATTTATATTAATATAGACTATAGGGCACAATACCATAAACATTTCAAAACATCTTATAACATCTAAAAACACATCAATACATGCTCAAATATATGATGCTACATTATACTATAATATATGGTAATATAATATGATTTAAGGTTAGGGTTTAGGAGATTCAAATCTCTAATAGTCAAGGGAAAGTCTCTTGAACACATCTTCTTTAGCTACCATAACTATGTTAGATTAGGTCATTCTTTAGATCTACCCCTAATGACATCTTTATTCAAGGTTTTGGGGTTAGGTTGGGGGTTATTTTAAGATTTTGTTTAGGGTTTAGGGTTTTGGGATTATGGTTTGGGTTGTGGTTGTATTTTAGAGTTTAGGTTTATGGTTTTAGGTTTTGGGCAGGGTTTAGGTTTGGGTTTTAGGGTTTAGATTTTTTTTAGGTTTAGGGTTTTTAAGGTTTAGAGTTTAAGATTTATGATTCAGGTTTTAGGTTTAGGGTTTAAGTTTTAGTTTAAGGTTTAGGGGTTAAGGTTTTTTTTAACAGAGAACAAATTCATATTTAATATTTCTTATTTTTTATTTCACCAACCAAGTAGCACACCTAGTTTTCTAGGACACAAGCGATGACATAAATATAAAATTAGAACCCATAGAGCAAATAAAAATGTTAGATAAGTAGAACCATCTTTAATATAAAGGCATTGTTCCATAAGTAGAAAATCATTTCATTCTTCAATTTTAGTTCCCATCAACCACCCGCCTCATGTAGCGGATTCACCATCATCATATCCTCGATCTCTCCTTCTGCCACCACCATGGTTGTAATCTCCGTTGCTCCTCTTGCCTCCATAACCACCACTACTTTGACCACCACCTCCATCTCCACCACTACCTCTAGATCCCCCACCACCACCGATAAATGTTGCCACTGCCTTCACCTCCACTACTAGATCTAGACTGGGCCTAATTGATGGTGATGTTCATATCATCAAGGTTTTTCCCATTCATTGGGTTTAGGGTTAATTTAGGGTTATTTTAGGGTTTAGGGTTTCAGGTTTAAGGCTTATAGTTATAGGTTTTAGGGTTTAGGGTTTAGAGTTTAGGGTTTAGAGTTTTGGGTTTAGGGTTTAGGTTTAGTATTTTAGGGTTTGTGGATTTATGGTTTGGGTTTAGGTTTGGTTTAGGTTTAGAGATTTTTTGGGTTTAGTTTTTAGGTTTAGGTTTTAGGGTAGTTTTAGGGTTTAGGGTTTTTAGGGTTATTTAGGATTTTAGTTTATGTTTTTTGATTAAAAACCAAGAGGTTTAGGATTATTTATTTATTTTTATTTATTGAGTTTATATTTTTTATTTAGTTTAGTTTATTTTTTATTTTAGATTTTAGTTATATTTTAGTTTAGGTTTAGGTTTTAGTTTTATTTTATTTTAGTTTAGGTTTAGTTTATTTATATTTTATTTTATTTAGTTTAATTTAGGTTTAGGTTTAGGTTTTTATTTATTTTATTTATTTTAGTTTAGTTAAGATTTATTTTATTTTATTTTATTTATTTATTTTAGGTTTTTTTTTTAGTTTAGGATTTAGGTTTTATTTTTATTTATTTTAGGTTTTATTTTAGGTTTACTTTTTTTATTTAGTTATTATTTTATTTTATTTATTTTTTTTTTATTTGGTTTAGTTTTTTTTTATTTAGTTGTTTTATTTTTTTTTAGTTTAGGTTTTTATTTATTTTATTTTAATTTAGTTTTTATTTTTTTTTGTTTATTTTCTTTTTAGGTTTAGGTTTAAGTTTCGATTTTGGTTTATGTTTTTGTTTTATTTTAATTTTTTATTTTATTTTGGTTTTGGCTTTTTCATTTATTTTATTTTTAGGTTTTATTTAGTTTAGGTTTAGGTTTTTAGCTTTTAGCTTAGGGTTTAGGGTTTATGGTTATTTTATTTTAGGGTTTGTGGTTTTAGGTTTTGGGTTTGGTGTTTAAGTTTTAGTTTAAGGTTTAATGTTTTTTTAATAAAGAACAAATTCAAATTCAACATTTCTACTTTTCGATTTCATCAACTAAGTAGCACCCTAAGTTTTCTAAGACATAGGCAATGACATAGATTAAAAATGAGCACCCATAGAGAAAATCAAAATACTTACATAAGTAGAACCATCTATACTATAAAGACATAGTTCCATAAGTACCAGATTGGATTGGTCCTTCAGTTTCTCCAGTTCCCATCAGAACCACCCCCACCTCTCGAGTAGTGGGATCCACCATGATATCCCTGATCCCTCCCTCCGCCATCACCACGGCTGTAGCCTCCATCGCTTCTCAAGCCTCCATAACCACCACTGATCTGACGACCACCTCCATATCCACTAGCACCTCCAGATCCCCCACCACCACTATGATAAGTGCTTCCTATGCCTTCACCTCCACTAGATCTACCGAAAGTTATCTGATGTTCCTGTCTGTGTTCGCCCATTCTGGGGTTTGTGGGTTTGGGGGTTGGTGGGTTTAGATTTTGTGGTTTAGGGTTTGTTTTAGGTTTAGGGTTGGGTTTAGGGTTAGTTTAGGTTTGGCTAGGGTTTAAGATTTGGAGTTTATGGTTTAGGGTTATAGGTTTTATGGTTTAGGATTTAGGTTTTAGGGTTTAGGCATTTAGGGTTCGGGGTTATTTTATTTTATTTTTTATTTTATTTTTAATTATTTTTTAAATTAAGAAACTTGTAGGTTTAGGTTTATTTAGTTTATATTTTTATTTTATTTATTTATTTCTTTTATTTTTTATTTTATTTAGTTTTATTTTATTTTATTTAGTTTAGTTTATTTTTTTAGGTTTTTTTATTTTAGTGTTTTATTTTAGTTTATTTTTTTAGGTTTAGTAATTTTTTATTATGTATGAGGTTTAGGTTTTATTTTAGGTTTATTAGGTTTATTAATTTAGTTTTATTTTATTATATTTAAGGTTTGTTTTAAGTTTAAGTTTAGTTTATTTTAGGTTTATGCTTAGGTTTTATTTATTTTAGTTTAATTTATTTTAGTATAGGTTTAGGTTTATTTTATTTTATTTTGGTTTAAGTTTTTTCTTTAGTTTAGGCTTTAAGTTTTATTTTTTTATTTATTATCTTCTAGGTTTATTTTTAGTTTAGTTTTTATTTAATTTTATTTTATTTTAGATTTATTATTATTATTTTTAGTTTTTTACTTTATTTATGTTTTTTATTTTTTTAGTTTAGTTTAGGTATTTATTTATTTATTTTAATTTAGGTTTTATTTTTATTTTATTTTCTTTTTTAGTTTTAGGTTTAGGTTTAAGTTTTTATTTTATTTTATTTTATATTATTGTAGGTTTTTTATTTATTTAATTTTTAGGTTTTATTTAGTTTATGTTTAGATTTTTAGTTTTTTAGAGTTTATGGTTTTTTTTTTTAGGGAAACCCCATTATACGGGGGTATTTTATTGCCACAAAAAAAAGGTTACAAGGTCCTTAAAGGGGATAAACTCAAACTCGCTCAAAGAGCTACAATCATAAGGAGTAAATCCCCATCTAAGTACATCCAAGAGCAAAAGAAAACATTAAAGCAATCAAAAGATACAAGATGATTAACATAATAAGCTAAAGAAAGGATAAGGCCAATGCTCTGATGGTTGTAAGAGTGCTTGGTAATATGGAGCAAACCTGCAAGATAAAAAGAGAGAAACACCTGCAAAGTTATAATGAGAGAGAGATTAGAAGCTAAGGTACACAAAAAAAGATAGAAGGAAACAATATAATATGAGTATGATAATAAGGAAATGTGATAGAGAAGGCTCAGCTCAATCACACCAAGCAAGTGATGCAAGTATGAGCATCACAAAGAGCTACTACCTAACCAAAAGGAGTGAGAACATCACACCATCATAGCCAACAAACCTGAGAAGGAAGCACCTTGTTGATATAGAGTTTTATTACCTAAAAGCTAAGCAAAATCATATCTAAAATATATAGGTAATTGCTAAGAGTCAAGGGTAAGGAGTCTCATTCAAGTAAATTATCATCCATATAGCCATCTTGACATGAGAATACATAAACATAAGTGAGTGAGCCATCTTAGCTGAAGCTCATGAATAGCCATATTCAAGAAAGAAATTAGTTCAAGATATAATCCCTCCATAAGAAAATTACAGAGGAGACAACGAAAAAACCTATTAAATAAGTCAATGAGCCTATATAATTAACACCATCCCAATCACATGAGATGTAAATGAATCTTTAGTGTAGAAAACAATCCGTGAAACAATCCCCTTATTAATGTCTGAGAAAGCAATAGTAAGGAAGACAAAGATAGCTCAACAGTGGAATGAACGCAATTAACCAAAATTAGCACCCAAAAAAAATAGTTGGGGCAACTCCAAGCAAGATTCGGCCACCAGATAATCCAAATCAACAATCAATCCAGAGAATGACAAAAAACAACATCCAAGATAGGGACTAAACCGCCATAATAACATTCTTCAATAAATCGCTCATAAAACTACACCAAATAAACGAGGTATGTGATGCGATCGAGAAAAATAGGAAATAAATTGCACGGCTAATGGAAAGCCAACCCCAACAGCCAAACAAATTTAATACAACATTGGAACCCACCATAAAAAAGGATTAAGAATTGAAATGTGTCTCAACATTAAAATCTAGAAAAAAGAATGCTAAAATGGCAACTTCCAAGCATGGTAGCAAAAGCCAGAACTAAACCATAAACAGAAAGGATAAAAACATAATACCACCCCTTAATAATAGAGATTATAATCCAAGGAGTAAGCACTAAATTCCCATATTAGAAAAATTGGGAGTCCAAATGATTTCCATATGAGAATCCCGAAAAATAAAACAACTGATAAGCAAGAGTAAAAGACAGAGCAGCCAAGAGCCAAATCCAAGACATGAAAGGGCCGCATAAAGATTGCATTCCAGTACAGAACCCCAAGACAAAAAGACAGTAGCAGAGCACAAGCCATTCGGGTCCCAGTTGGGAATAGAAACAATAAGGGTAATGTAGATCGCAGTTATCAGATAATGAGCAATACCCCATATAGAAATAGCAAGGGCACTCAGAAACCAACAACAAAATTGCTAGTAATAGAAATACAAATTAGGATCCACATTAGATCTAGAAAATAAGATAAAGAAATAACCAAGACAAAAAAATAAAGAGCAAGAAGAGACCACCGCCAAGACAAAAGGGACAACATAGTACCATAATTCAGGAAAGCCACAGCCCAGACACCAATGACCAAAACAAACAGAGATAGCATAATCTGGACAAGCATACAGGCTGAATCCCTTAATCCTATCCAAAAGATAACCAAACACGTGAAAACTACCGTGTGATGAGCAAAGACAATCGAGAGCCAATCAGAGAGCCAATCCCAACAGCAGAGAGGTTATTACCAGATTGGAACCCACCAGCAAAAGGATCAAAAATTATATTCAAATGAAAAATATCATTAGAATCCATACAAAATAATATAACAGGGAACCAATGCAAAAACCAGCTAGCTTGCTTGCCATAAAACCACTCACCGATAAAAAGTGCATTTGATACAATTTTGTTCAAAGCAAAGCCAACCATCAATCAACATCTTTGAACAAAAACAAACCAAAACCCGTAAATCCTCTAGAGTATTAATAAAGCAAAATAATAACCAAGGCTAATACCAACAAGTTGGCCAAGAATCCACCCCAAAAGCATATATAAAATAGGTGGGAAAGAAAACTCCCCACCACAAGCCAATCCAATAAGAGACATTCAAAGCAGGATGATTAGTCACATTAATCCAGATCCAAGGATAAGAGTCAGGGAAGACCAACAACCCAAACAGAGTAAAAGAAAGAAAAAGGGTAAACACAAAAAAAACCAATAAGCAAGGCCAACATGAAAGCCCATTCCTGCAGGGAGCAGGAGAAGACCAAAACCTCAATCTCAGAAGCTTCCTGCACAGAGAGGTTCTCTTGAATATAACAACCAGTAATAATCTGAAGAAACTCCATCCATAAAAAAAATAGTACAAATAAGAGTTACATAAAAGGTTAGCCAAGAAGTATTATCAAAGTTCAGATAATGATAATCGCCATTAAGGGTAAGGAGGTCAGCAGCAACCTATGAGAAAAGCTGCAAAGAACATCCATAGCAGGTGGAAGAAGAGAAGAAAGCACCCCACAACAAGATCTCACCAAGGAGACCACAAACAGAAATGGATTCCAAGAGCTTGTAAGGGGTCCAGTTACAAGATAAACAATGCCAAGATGATAAGTATCAAAAAGGCCAAATAGCCTCTTCATGCAATGTAAATAAAATAAAATATAATTCCCGTAAAAAAACCATCACCTAGTTAGAATCAAAGAGAATATGGGAGACAATCAAGATATCAAAACCACCAAGAATAATTATCGCTAGGATCCAATAACCTAACAAGAAAGCATCAAGATCCCAAGTGGGTTTGCGTTATAAATCCAAGAATGTAACACAAAGCTCAACTGGTTCCAAGAGATTGATGTGCATATAGTTCAACATCTCCCCATAATATTGTAAATGCCAAAAATAGAGATCTTCCAACTAAAGGAGAAGGGGTAAAGGCAGCAAGTCATGATAAAGAGCACAAGACAGCAATGATATCTATTAGGAGTATCCATAAAGAACACAAGGAAATAGAAAACCAAGAAAAAGGAAGACTAAGAGGAGAATTATATTCGAGGTAAGGAAGCCCGAATTGTCCAAGTTAACTGCACTGCAAGTATTTGGGTATTGTAAATTGATCAAAAAGGATGAACCGTTTAATCTCGCACCTGATTAGCAAGGTAATCAAGACAAGCTACCTTCATGCCAAACATGAGTGATGGTAAAATTCTGAGAGAGAAGAGCCCTAGTTTGTTTCGAGAAGGCACAAACAAGCGTTGCTCATATTGGTAGAAGTCAAAAGGTCAATTAATAGAAGAGCATCCAACTCTATCCAAATATTGAGCCAGCCATTTTGAAGACAAATTTCAAGAGCTTTGTGGACTACCATAAGCTCAGTATAAGGGACAAGTTGGAAATAAGGGGATAAGCAAATGCACATAGGACTATACCCTTAGAATCCTAAAATGCCTCCACAACTGAGCCATTAGAGACAAAACCATCTATTAATTTTAATAATATGATCAAGAGGTTTTTCCAAAAAACCATTCTATCATTTCGATAGTAAGAGGTCCGGAAGGTTGAGGACAAGTTTAATGGCAACATTTACTTTTAAAATTTGTGATGAATTAAATTGGCTTTAAACAAGTCACAAATTTTGTTTTTAGTTCTTGTAATAATCCTCATGTGATTCATTCGAATCCCACGATGTTTAGTTTCAGTCCATCCATATGAACCAAATAAGAGTGATGGCAATTATGATTTTAATATGACCTTTAATGACATTGTCAAAGTAAACTTCAAGAAGTTGATATATAGTAAGAGTACAATTAAAATTGATAGTGTTGAATAGATCGTCATACCAAATCCAAATTTTAGATGCAATAGCCCCATTAACAAAAACATGGTTAACATTCTCAATATGGGAACAACATTGACATTTAGAGGGTAAATAAAACCCTTTACCCCACAACAAAGAGTCAACAGAATAAAGTTTTTAAGGATAATGCCAAGTTAGAAAAGAGTAAGAAGAGGGATATTGTTATTCCAAATTTTGGAGAACACAATAGAAGAATCTGAGTGTCCTTAGTGTGAAGCCATACATTTTAAGGTTGAAATCCCATTATGAGATAGCTTAAAGATAATGATCATGATTGGGGAGTGATAGGAATATTAGTAATCATATTTAAGAAAGTGGAAGGAATAGAATCAATAATCTTACTAGTGTTCCACTTGTGGTTTTGCGAATGAATTAACTCGAGAATGGGAGTGAGAGTGTAAGTCATCAATGGATCCACCACCACTCAGTTGTCTTGCCAAAAGAATGAATTGCGAGTTTATGCCCCAAAAAATTAAGGATTCAGCATCCCATTTGACAAAACAAAGTCTTCTCCACACAAGAGAATCACCCGATTTAAAGGGACAAATGAGAGGATGTTTACCCTGGCAATATTTAGAAGTCATGAAATTCGCCCAAAGACTATTTTTGCTCCTAAAATTCCACCAAAGTTTGTAGGAAAAGGCATTGATAACTTCTTTGATGGATTTACAACCCAGACCTCCCTCTTCAAGGGTACCACAACTTTTAGACCAAGATGACCAGTGCATTCTTTTAGAAGAGGTATTGGTTTTAAGAATTTGTTTAAGAGATGCTCAATTCTTTTGATGGTAGAATTAGTAGGCATAATGGTTTGAAGAAGGTATATAGGCATGGAATTTAGGGTGCTCTTGATCAAGGTAAGCCTACCACCAAAAGAGAGTAAATGAAATTCCCAAACTAAAATTTTGTTAGAAATTTTCTGAATTAGATCATCAAAAAGGTGTGATCTTTTTTGGCCTTTAAAAGCGATATTAAGAGGGAGTTGATTTTGCTTAAAATTAGTAATTCTAGATATTTGGTTAAGTTATTAGGAGGAATCTTAGTGAAGGAATAAAACCACATTTTCCTTCATTAAGAAAAAGACCACTAACTTTACCAAAATCATTTAGAAGGTTCTTAATGGTTTTAACATGTTGAAGGGAGCAGAAGATAATGAAATCATCGCAAAGCTAAGATGAGAAATAGGGAAACCTCCATGAGTTTTAAAAGACATATTAGATTATTAGTGAAAAGATCGTTAAGGCTCTTAGATGTATTCAATAGCGATGATAAAAGAGAAGGTGAAAGTCACCTTGCCTCAAACCATGGCTAGAAGGAAAGAAACCTATGGACTCTCCATTCATGATAACCAAAAACCGACATTATGGATACACCTTTTTATAATCTGGATAAAACTATCAAAAAACCAAACAAATTGATTTGAAAGAGAAAATCCCATGAGAGTTTGTCAAAGGCTTTAGATGTCCGCTTTGAATAAGATGTTGCCTCTAGAAAAGACATCAATGTCATGAACCGCTCTTGAGCAAGAAGAATATTATCGATATCAGGTGTTTAACAAAACCGCTTTGATTAGGGAGATTATTTTAGGAAGCAAAGGGCTAAGCCTATTATTTATTAATTTAGCAATGAGTTTTTGAAAAAGGTGCACTAATCGGCCTAAAATCGCCCCAAGATTCGTGGATTGTTAGTTTTGGAAATAAGGACAATAGAAGTGCTTGAAAAGTATTTGGGAATAGGATTGCCTTCAAAGAAGTTGATAACGATCAACGTTTTTAATAAATGGCCAACAATGCTGAAAGAAGAATGTAGCCGGCCGCATCGTGAGTCGTGTTCATGTTCTTAAGAGTATTACTAATCTCTCTTTGGAAGGGCACATAGTGAGTAAATGATTATCCTCAGTTAATCATAGAAGGGATAAGATGAGTGTTAGATAAAGTACCCAGCAAAGGATTAGAATTTAATAAAGTTTGGAAATGATGAATGTAATCCTTAATATCATTGTTATGCTTATCCATTCACCATTAGAATTCTTAATTTTCTTAATCGAGTTTAAGGCTTTCCTTATTACAAATGGCATGAAATACACGGTGTTTCATCACCATCAATATGTTGCTTGTGCTTTTGACGCCAATAGGTTTCTTCCATGTTTTGATAATTAACCAAGTTATTCTTGGCAATGTTCAACTCCTCAAGTTTATCGGGATCGAGAGACCTCTTCAAGAGAACAAACCTCTTGTTCCATAGCTTTAAGATTTGTGAAAAGGTTTTAAAATGTGTTTGTTCCACCAATTTAGAGTTTATTAAGTCTTTGAGCCAAAAGATGAGTCATACCTTTAAGAATTATCCTGAAAATAGAGCCATCCAATTAGTGAGACATTGGTGAAGTCACTATGTTGCATCCACATATTTTGAAATCTAAAAGGAGAGGGAGTAGAGGGGTTAGGGGGGGATTTTTGAAGGAAATCAAGAGAGGAGCATGGTCAGACAAAGTTCTACTCAAATGCTCAACAATGGTAGTAGGACACTGATTGATCCATAGAGAATTAAAGAGGGTCCTATCAAATGCCAAAGTCTAGAGTTGTGCCAATGAAGTTAGACCGAAACCAATGTCGATCGGTGCAATCAAGGATCATATTTGAGAAGTCCTCCATGGAATGAAGGTTAGAGAACATCCTCCCCTTCTTTCCTAACTAGCTATGATAGTATTGAAATCACCTCCAACCAACCGGGAAGGTGAGGAAGCAAAGGTAAGTGATTCCAAAGGATGTTCCTACTATTACAAGAAGCATAGATAAAAAGTGCCAAAATCGATAAGTCACCTAAGGAGATTTTGACAACCAATTGGTCAAGATCATCAATGATGGATATGGTGATGAGTTGTGCCAAAAGCACCAAATTTTATTATTAAGATTGAAGAAAAATTATGAAAACCAAGGGATCTAGCAACAAAAGCAATCTTGGAAGAAATAATAAAGGTTCAATAAGAACAAGTAACTTGATATTATGACACACAAAGACTCTAACACGATTATGAGAAGAGACCCACAACCGGATATTCCAAATAAGAAAATTAATCATAAGGAGACAACCAAATGGGAAAAGGAAAAAAGAAAGGAAAGAGAGGAATGATGACACATTACTTGTGTGGGAAGAAGGAGTGGTTCTAGAAGTTATTATTAGAAAATTTTGCTTGTAGGGTTTTTTGTTTTTAACAATTTGAAAGGGTCTATCAATCCAAATTATCTCCATCGAAAGGGATTGATTTTGGGTTCGAATAATAGAAGAATCTATCAATGTTTTAGAAGAGGGATTTCACCTTCTTCCAGATCGAGAGTGTGAGAAATTTGCAATTGATTATCACTATGAAGGGAAATAGATGGGGAAGTTCGGCACCATGTAATACAAATATCTTTCTCAATATGTTCAAGACATAGGGTCATCATTGTTTTGGTCCATTATATGATTCCCATTCAAATTGTTTAAATGGGTCCAATATAAGGCTACCATTCAGATTTTCATTAGGATTTAAGCAAAGAGCTATCATGGGAAGCCAAATTATTACTGTGGGGTGAGGTTAGGTATTTTACCATTGGTAGCGCCACACCCCTCAATGTATTTTAGTACCAAGATCGAGTGTTTTCCAATAGATAGATCAAGAGGAGTAGGGAGGAGAGGTTCTTTTTGAGTATTTTAGGCACATATGCTAGTAGTTTTCTTCCCATTAATGGTGTTCATTTCGTGATAAATTTTTTCCGAGATTAGGATGAAGCACAAAGCATTCGTTCGCGTTGAATCTTGCAGTGAGTGCAAAAGACAGGAAAATTTTCAAATTTGACTTTTTGACTATATCCAAATTTTTGAGCCAATCCAAACCTCTTTGGGATATTTTTTGATGTCTATCTCAACGAGAATATGAGTGATGAAGGCCTAGATCTAGTGGCTGTTTGATCTATTTGGAGAGGTCTACCAAAAGGCCACAATAGAAACAAAACTTGATGAGTGACATAGTGTATTTGCATGTTAGGAAAAGAAAGCCAAAGAGGGACAATGGGAGATTCCTCTTTGACATCAAAGATACCATTTCAATAGCCGCATATGACAATTATGCACAAAATAAGAATGACAAGCGAAAACCCATGAATAATCTAAATTATTTGAGAGTTGAATAAGAATGTGATGGGGATCGATCAGCCCAATAGAGAAAGTACCCGATAATTTTAAACTATGAAAGAAAGAGCGAATATTATCAAGAGAAGGCCTAGGAGAATTTACCCACCAAAGTGAACTCAAGGGCTTAGCAAATTTCTCAACATCCGACGTAACATTACCGCAAGAATCCGATAAGATGTTGAAATGAGATTAACCAAGCATTCGATCTAGGGATCTTACCGATAAAGGCATCTTTGAATGATTTAACAACAGCATTAACAGAGCAATCAATCCGTAAAACCGTAGAGTCGAGCCTGCGTGCATCGAGAGGCGACGAGCCGGGGTTCGCAGAGACCAGAGCCTTTGCCATTGCTTTAATCTAAGGACGCCACATCACGCCAGAGAAGTGCATGAGAAGCGCCAATTACCCAGAGCCAATCCAATCGAGGGGAACACAAAATCGCCAGAGAGCAGCCTGAGAGGGGGTTTGATCAGGTGTTTAAGATAGATCATTTTAGGTTTATGGTTTAGTGTTTAGGGTTTGGGTTTGGGTTTTTTAGGGTGGTTTTGAGTGTAAGTTTTAGGGTTTAGGTTTGGGTCAGGTTTTGTTGGGTTTAGGATTTATAGATGGTTTGGTTTATTTTAGGGAAGGTTTAGTGGTTTTAGATTTAGTTTAGGGTTTTTATTATTTTTATTTTATTTTATTATTTTAAAAAGCAAAACCAAGTAGGTTTAGTTTTATTTATATTTATTTATTTTATTTATTTTAGTATATTTTATTTTTTATTTATTTGGTTTATTTCATTTTATTTAAATTTTAGTTTATTTATTTAGTTTATTTTATTTAAGTTTAGTTTAGGTTTATATTTCATATAGTTTATTTTAATTTATTTATGTTTAGATTTTATATTTATTTTTAGGTTTATTTATTTTATTTTATTTTTTATTTAGGTTTTAGGTTTTATTGTAGTATATTTTAGGTATTATTTTAGGTTTAGTTTCACTTTATTTAATTTAATTTTATTTAGTTTTTAGGTTTAGGTTTATAGTTTTACTATCTTTATTTTTATGTTGACATTTTTTTTAGTTTATGTTTTTAAGTTTAGTTTATTTATTTAATTTAGTTTTTTTTTCTTTTAGGTTTAGGTTTAGGTTTTAGTTTTGGTTTTATTCTATTTTATTTTATTATTTTATTTTGGATTAGGTTTTATTTATTTTATTTTTAGGTTTCATTTAGAGTAGGTTTTTTTAGCTTTTAGGGTTTAGGGTTTAGGATTTAGGTTTATGTTTATTTTATGCTTTATTTTTAGTTTAGGTTTAGGTTTTATTTTAGTTTATTTTATATTTAGTTCATGGTTTAGGTTTAGTTTACATAATGTTTATTTAGGTTTTATTTATTTAGTTTAGTTAGGTTTATTTTATTTTATTTATTTTATCTTTTAGGTTAAGTTTTATTTTAGTTTAGAGTTTGGGTTTGATTTTATTTATTTTAGTTTTATTTTAGGTTTAGGTTTTTATTTTATTTTATTTTAAATTTATTTTATTTTTATTTTAAGTTTATTTTTATTTTTTAGGTTTTATTTTAGCTTGATTTTATTTTTAGTTTAGATTAGGTTTTATTTATTTTATTTAGTTTTATTTTTCCTTTTATTTTGATTTATTTTAGGTTTACAGGTTATTGAAGTTTTATTTTTTTATTTTTTTATTTTATGCTTAGTTGTTTATTTATTTTATTTTTTTTATGCTTTATTACTTTTGGTTTTATTTAGGTTTTAGGGTTTAGGGTTTAGGGTTGTAGGATTAAAGTTGTAGGTTTAAGGTTTAGGGTTTAGGGTTTAAGGTTTAGGTGTTTTTTTAAAAAAAAAATTAAAGTAAACATATTTTTATTTTAAGTTTATTTTATTTTTCTTTAGTTTAGTTTATTTATTTAGATTTATTTATTTTAGTTCAGCTCTATTTTAGTTCATTTAGGGTTAGGTTTAGTTTATTTAATTTTTAATTTATATTTTATATTTTAGGTTTTATTTAATTTTTAGTTTAGGTTTTATTTTATTTTTTTTAAGTTTAGGTTTTAGGTTTTTATTTTATGTTTTTTTTAGGTTTTATTATTTAATTTATGTTTAGGTTTATTTTTAGTTTATTTTATTTAGTTTAGGGTTTAGGTTTAGGTTTAGGTTTTATTTATTTTAGTTTATCTTATTTTAGTTTAGGTTTAGGTTTATTTTATTTTTATTTTAAGTTAATTATTTTGTGTTTAGGGTTTGGGATTTATTTTTAGTTCATTTAGGTTTTATTTTTAGGTTCATTTTTTAAGTTTAGTTTTTATTTTATTTTATTATACTTTTATTTTATTTTATTTTATTTAGTATTTATTTATTTATGTTTTTTTTATTCTTAGCTTTATTTTATTTTAGTTTAGTTTAGGTTTTATTTATTTTATTTTAGTTTACTTTATTATTTTATTTTATTTTTGGGTTTAGGTTTAGGTTTTAGTTTATGTTTTTATTTTATTTATTTCAGTTTAGGTTTTTTGTTGATTTTATTTTTAGGTTTTATATACTTTTGGTTTAGGTATTTGGGTTTTTAGGGTTTAAGGTTTGGGGTTTAGGATTTAGAGTCTTAGGTTTGTAGGTTTAGGGTTTAAAGTTAGTTTTAGGGTTTAGGGTTTAGGGTTTAGGATTTTGGGTTTATGGTTTAAGGTTTGGTTTTTTTTTTAAAAAATTAACTAAACCATTAGGTTTAAGTTATTTAGTTTACTTTAGGTTTATTCTAAGTTTATGTTATTTAGTTTTATTTTAATTTTTTTTATTTTAGTTTAGTTTTATTATATTTAGGTTTATTATTTTAGGTTTTTTTATTTAGTTTCATTTAGGTTTAATTTTTTTATTTTAGTTTTTATATTTTATTTTATTTTATTTTATAGTTTACTTTTACATTTAGGGTTAAGTTTATGTTTTGGTTTTAGTTTAGGTTTTTATTTATTTTATTTAGGTTTAAGTTTTCTTATTTATTTTATTTTAGGTTTATTTAGTTTAGGTTTCACTTTATGTTTAGGGTTTAAGGTACTATTTTATGGTTTGGGTAGTTGTGGTTTGGGTTATAGGCATTAGAGTTTAGGGTTTGGGGTTTAGTAGGTTTATGGTAGGGTTTATGGTTGGGGTTTAGTGGTAGTTTAGGGTTTAGGGTTTAGGGTTTAGGGTCAGGTTGGTATAGGTTAGGGTATTTTATTTATTTTATTTTTTATTTTTAAATTAAGCAAGAGTTTAGGTTTATTTTATTTATTTATTTATTCATCAGGTTTAGTTTACACATAATGTTTAGGTTTAGGTTTTATTTATTTTATTAGGTTTATTTTATTTTATTTATTTATTATTACTTTAGGTTAAGTTTTATTTTAGTAGAGTTTGGGTTTGATTTTTTTTATTTATTTTTAGGTTTTATTTTTTAGGTTTAGGTTTTTATCTTATTTTATTTTTATTTTTTATTTATTTTTTATTTTTTATTTTTGGTTTTTTTTGCTTAGCTTGATTTTATTTTTTAGTTTAGATTAGGTTTTTATTTATTTTATTTTAGTTTATTTTCCTTTTTTATTTTGATTTATTTTTAGGTTTCAATTTAGGTTTTAGTTTAAGTTTTATTTTATTATATTTTTAATTTTATTTATGCTTAGGTTTATTTATTTACTTAATTTTTTAGGATTTATTTACTTTTGGTTTAGGTTTTAGGTTTTTAGGGTTTTTGGGTTTAGGGTTGTAGGATTAAAGTTGTAGGTTTAAGGTTTAGGGTTTAGGGTTTAGGTGTTCTTTAAAAAAAAAAGTAAACCTATAGGTTTAGTTTTATTTAGTTTATTTTTCTTTTTCTTTTTATTTAGGTTTAGTTTTATTTAGTTTATTTTACTTTTTATTTTTATTTAGGTTTATTTTTCATTTTCTTTAGTTTATTTTATTTTACGTTTATTGTTTAGGTTTCTATTTTTTTAGGGTTAGGTTTAGGTTTATGTTTACTTTTAATTTATTTTATTTTGTTTTATTTTTTAGGTTTAGTTTTATTTTTTATTTTTAGGTTTAGCTTTAGGTTTTTATTTTATTTTTTAAAGTTAAGGTTTTTTTTAGGTTTTATTATTTAATTTATGTTCAGGTTTATTTTTAGTTTATTTTATTTAGTTTAAGGTTTAGGTTTAGGTTTAGGTTTTATTTATTTTAGTTTAACTTATTTTAGTTTAGGTTTAGGTTTATTTTATTTTTATTTTAAGTTAATTATTTTGTGTTTAAGGTTTGGGTTTTATTTTTAATTCATTTAGGTTTTATTTTTTTTTTTTTAAGTTTAGTTTTATTTTATTTTATGGTTTATTTTATTTTTATTTTAATGCTTAGCATTTATTTTATTTATGTTTTTTTTATTCTTAGCTTTATTTTATTTTTTTAGTTTAGTTTAGGTTTTATTTATTTTAGTTTACTTTTATTATCTTTTATTTTATTTTGGGAGGTTTAGGTTTTAGTTTATGTTTTTATTTTATTTATTAGGTTTTGTTGATTTTATTTTAGGTTTTATATACTTTTGGTTTTATTTGGGTTTGGGGTTTAGGGTTTAGGGTTTGTTTTATAGCAGTTTTAGGGTTTAGAGTTAGTTTATGGTTTAGGTTTCAGTCTTGTGAAGGCCTTTTTAAAATTAACCAAACCATTAGGTTTAAGTTATTTAGTTTACTTTTTAGGTTTATTTCTAAGTTTATGTTTTATTTAGTTTTATTTTACTTTATTTTATTTTATGTTTAGTTTTTTATATTAGTTTATTATTTAGGTTTTTTTTATTTAGTTTCATTTAGGTTTTAATTTTTTAGTTAAGTTTTATATTTTCTTTATTTTATTTTTATTTATTTTAGGTTTAGGTTTATTTTAGGTTTTAATTTATTTTATTTAGGTTTAAGTTTTGTTATTTATTTTATTTTTAGGTTTTATTTAGTTTAGGTTTCGCTTTTTATGTTTTTAGGGTTTAAGGTTTACTATTTAAGGTTTAGGGTTTAGGTTTTAGGGTTTAGGGTTTAGGGTTGTAGGTTTTATGGTTTAGGGTTTATGGTTTCAAGGTTTAGGGTTTAGTGCTTAGTTGTAAGTTTAGTTTAGGGTTTATTTGGTAGGTTTAAGGTTTAGGGTTTTTTATTTATTATTTTTATTTTTTTATTTTTTTAATTAAAAGGTGAGTTTAGGTTTATTTAGTATTTTTTTATTTATTTCGTTTTTATTTTATTTTTTATTTTTATTTAAGTTTATTTTTATTTTTATTTAGTTTAATTTATTAATGGATTCTAATTTTAGTTGTAGAAGTTTAGATAGTGTTGTGACCTTAACAAGTCAAAAAGAGTTAGCGATTTATATTTAGCTATTGTTCAATGTGATGGTGAAATTGATGGAGATTTTATTAGTAGAATTCAAGTTGGATGGTTGAAGTGGAGGAATGCATCTAGCTTGTTGTGTGATAGAAAAGTACATGTTAAACTTCACAAAAAATTTTGTAAGATGGTGGTAAGACTTGCAATGATTTATGGTGTAGAATGTTGGCCAATAAAATAGAAGCATGAGACTAAGTTAAGTGTTGCAGAGATGAGGATGCTTAGGTGGATTAGTGGCATTACTCTTAGAGATAAAATGTGAAATGTGTATGTTCAAGAAAAAGTTGGAGTAGCTTTAGTGGTAGATAAAATTAGAGAGAGTCACCTTAAATGGTTTGGCCACATAAAGCGTCACCCATTAAATGACTTGGTTAGAAGAGTAGATGCATTAGAATTGCCTTATGTTAAGAAAGGTAGAGGTAGACCAAAAATGACATGGTTAAGATGTATAAAAAATGACCTTAGTATACTTGAATTGAATGAAAATCTGACACATAATAAGACACAATGGAGATGAAGGATTCATGTAGCCAACCCCACTTAGTGGGATAATGGCTTGTTGTTATTATTTTTGTTGTTGTTGTTGTTGTTTAGTTTATTTATTTTAGGTTTATTTATTTTAGTTTAGGTTTTTTATTTTAGTTTACTTTTACGGTTTAGGTTTAGGTTTAGGTTTATTTTTATTTTATTTTTTAGGTTAAGTTTGGTTTAGGTTTTATTTTATTTTTTTTTTAGGTTTAGGTTTTAGGTTTAATTTTAGGTTTTACTTTTATTTTAGTTTAGGTATATGTTTATATTTAGTTTTATTTTATTTTAGGGTTTAGGTTTAGTTTATTTTAGATTAGGTTTAGTTTTATTTAGTTTAGTTTAGTTTAGGTTTATTTTATTTTTATTTTAGGTTTAGGATTTTTTATTAGTTTAGGTTTATTGTTTATTTATTTTAGGTTTTATTTTTTAAGTTTATTCTTTAGGTTTAAGTTTTTATTTAGTTTTTATTTTACTTTATTTTATGTTTATTTTATTTTTATTTTATTTTTAGATGTTATTTTATTTAGGATTTTAATTTTTTTGGTTTAGTTTTGATTTTTATTTATTTATTTTTAGTTTAGTTTTTATTTGTTAGTTTATTTTCTTTTTAGGTTTAAGTTTATGTTTAAGTTTTAGTATAGATTTTTATTTTGTTTTTTTTTTATTTAATTTCTATTTAATTTAGTTTATTTTAAGGTTTAGGGTTTAGGGTTAGTTGAGCATTTAGGGTTTGGGGTTTGGGGTTTAGGGTTTATGGTTTAGGGTTTAGGGTTTAGGTTTTATGTTTAAGGGTAAAGGGATTAGGGTTTAGGGTTTAGGGTTTTTAGGGTTTAGGATTTAGGGTTGAGGGTTTAGCTTTCAGGTCTAAGGTTCAGGTTTTAGTTTATTATTTAGGGTTTTTGGTTATTTTTAAAGAGAACAAATTTAAATTCAACATTTCTTCTTTTTATTTCATCAACCAACTAACACACCAAGTTTTCTGAGACACAAGCGACGACATAGATAAAAAATGAGCACGCATGAAGGAAATCAAAAACCTCAGATAACTATAATCATCTCTATTATAAAGACATAGTTCCATAAGCAACATAGCAGATCAGTCGTTCTTACGTTTCTCCAGTTCCCAACAGAACCACCCTGGCCTCTCAAGTAGCATGATCCACCATCATATCCCCGATCCAATATGAATAAGATGACAATCAAGGATCATGTTATTAAAATCTTCCATAGAAAATAAGTTCAGAGCATTACCAACACCCTATTTACAGGAAGAAGAGATAGTATTAAAGTCCCCACCCACAAACCAAGGAGCATCAACAGAAGAAGAAAAACTAATAAGATCCTTCCAAAGAAGCCGTCTACCATTTCTATTACAAGAAGCATAAACAAATGAGCCAAAACAACACCAATTATCATAAGTAATCTTAACATTCACAACTTGGGATAAATCATCCAAAACCTACAAAACATAGGGACTATTCTAAAAATCCAAATTTTATTGCTCGAGTTAGCAAAAAAATTAGAAAAACCAATCATTCTCGCAACAAAAGAAAAGTTATAACAAAGAATAAAAGGTTCCCAAATCACCAAAAAGGAAATGTTATGAGAATGAACTAAATTTCTAATTATATTTCTAGCATAGATGATACCAATCCCTCTCACATTCGTAATTAAGAAAGAAACCATTTATTTTTGGGTAGAAGAGCAAGATCTAGTAACTATGGAAAAGTTAGGAAATTTAGTTTTAGGAGTGTTATTTTTCTTTCTAATAACCATTTGTAATTTATTTGTCATATCGACAACATCACCATCCGATAGAGATTGTTCAGGGGTACGTTTGGAATAAGGTTGCACATTTAAACCATCATTACATGCCAGTTCACCTTCTTCCAAATCATTATTATGTTGATGTATCGGATTAGAAATCAGTTCAAAATTAGATGAAGAAGCAGGAGAAGGATTAGAACCATTTAAAGCACAAGTGCCCAATCAGGTTTAGAAACATTATTCTTAGTTTGCTCACCATTCAAGTCCTCATCAAGGATTACATTTTCTTCAATTAAAGGTGGCAAAGAAGCAGGGATGGAATCATTTGAGATAAAATCATCATCCATAAGTTTCGAAAACATATTATTGTCCATATTATTACCAATATCAGTGGGATTCAAATGTATAGGCCCATTACAAAATAATCCATCCTTATTACCATGACTGACATCCAAAAGTTGATCAGGCTTACGAACTGCAGCATTGTCCAAAAGAGCAGTGGGAGGATCAGGGCAATGACCCTCGGCTTCAGGTAAAGAGTTATCCATTGGAATAACTTTCTGTGGTTTAACCAAGGTCACCTTATGATTGGGATCTGAGTTATTCTGAATGGGTTTGGGTTTCTTAAAGTGAGGGTGAACCACAATGCAATTCGAAACTCCATGACCATGAATTTTGCAATGGGAGCAAAAAATAGGAAAATTCTCAAAATCACTTTTTAAAAATATCCATATTTCACTGATCCTAGCCAAATTTCCTTTGGAAATTTTTTAGTTATATCCAACTTGACTAGAATCCAAACAACAGATGGTCGGGTATTAGAAGCAGTCTCCATATCAACTTGAGGAGGACGACCAAATAGCACACCCACAGCAAAAAGAAACTCATGATTAATGAAATGGACATGCAAATTGGGAAGAGAGAACCAAACCAGAACAATAAGTTATTCAACTTTAATAATAAAATGGGGCCTCCATTTTAACAACCACATATGACAATTGAAAACAAAATATGAGCATCGAGTGAAAACTCGAGAATAATCTAAGTCATTTGAAAGCTGAATCAAGACATGAAGGGAATCAATCAATTCGACAGAAAAGATATCAGAGAGTTTCAAGGTATGAAAAAAATGATCTAATATTCTCCAAAGTAGGATAACGCAAAGCAAATTTACCCTAAACCCAAAAAATTTGCTTTACATCATCCTACCCAAAAAATAAACCTAAACACTTGATGTTTGGATGCTTACATATGGTGCTGCTCCTTGATGATTATAACTGAGCCTGAGCTTTTTCTTTATCTTATTTTTTCTATCTGCTCTTACTCTTTATGCTTGATTAAGTATTTCATTATCTATACTCATCCCTTTAATCATGTTGCAGATCTCTGGTATAAATCGAGAGACTACTGCTGCTGGATTGTGTTGGTTTCAAAAGGAGCAGAAGAAGTTTGCTGCTAATTTTATGAGATTTTTTTTGTGGATCTCTCTTTCTTTTTTTCTTAGCTTGCTTTCCTTAACTACTGTATTAGTTAGAGGGCTTATCTCCTTAGGACTCTTTGTAGCTCTTTGAGCATTAGCTTAGTGATTTACCCCCTCTAAGGACCTTGCACCTTTTCTTTGTGGCAATAAAATTTCCCTAATTTCCCTAAAATAAACCCCTAACTAACCTAAATCTGACCTAAACCTAAACCCTAAACCAACCCTAAAAAAATCCTACCCTAAACCCTAAACCTAAACCTAAACCCTCACTAAATCCTCCACTAACCTAAACTCCTAACTAACTAACTAAACCACAACCCCTAAACCTAAAACTAAAACTAAATCTAAACCCTAAACTCTAAACCCTAAACCCTAAACCTAAACCCTAAAAACCCTGAAACCTACAACCTTAAACCTACCACTAAACCATAAACCCAAATCCTAAAAAACCTAAAAAACCTAAATTTAAACTAAATAAACCTAAAAAAAATAAATAAAACCTAAATCTAAATAATATATAAAATAAATAAAATAAAAACCTAAACTAAAACATAAACCTAAACCTAAAAATAAAATAAAATAAAAGTAAATTAAAATAAAATAAATAAAAACCTAAATAAACTAAAAAATAAAATAAAATTAAGAATAAAAAACCTTAATAAAATAAAAACTAAGCAAAAAATAAAATTAAATAAACCTAAAATAAAATAAAATAAAAAGCTAAACCTAAACAATAAACCTAAAAATAAAACTTAAAAATAAATAAATAATAAAACCTAAACGCTAAACGAAAAAAAAACTAAACCTAAAATAAAAATATAATAAACAAAATAAAATAATCCTAAATCTAAACAAAATAAACCAAACTAAAATAAACAAACCTAAACCTAAAATAAACCAAACCTAAACCTAAACCTTAACTAAATAAAATAAAATAAACTAAAAATAAACTTAAGCTTAAACTAAAAAATAAAACCTAAAAATAAACTTAAAATCGAGACATAAAGAAGTAAAATAAAAACCTAAACCTAAACCTAAAAATAAAAAATAAAACCTAAACCAAAAAAATACAATAAAAATAAAACTCAACTAAAAAATAAACCTAAACCTAAAACTAAACCTAAAAAATAAACTAAAATAAAAAACATATACTAAAATAAATTAACTAAATTAAATAAAAATAAAAATAAATCTAAATAAAAAAAAATAATGTAAACTAAAATAAATAAAAAATAAACTAAATATACTAAATAAACCTAAACCTACCGATTAACAAAATTTAAAAAAAAAAGACCTTAAGCCCTAAATCCTAAACCCAAAACTCTAAACCCTAAACTTACAACCTAAACCTGCTCTGAGAAACCCTAAACCCTACAGAACCCTAAACCCTAAACCCTAAACCCTAAACCCTAACCCTAAACCCTAAAGAATAAACCCTAAAACCCTAAGCCCTAAACCTAAACCTAAATAAAAATAAACAAGAAAACACTAAACCTACAACCTACAACCCTAAACCCCAAATCGTAAACTTTAAACCATAAACCCTAAACCCTAAACCCTAAAATCTGAAAACATAAACCTAAAGAAAACAAAACCTAAAAAAAAATATAAACCTACTAAAATAAAATAAAATAAATACCTAAACTAAAACATAAACCTAAACCTTAAAATAAAATAAAATAAAATAAATTAAAATAAACTAAAATAAAGTAAATAAAAACATAAACTAAACTAAAAAATAAAATAAACTAAAAATAAAAAATCTAAACAAAATAAAAACTAAATGTAAAACAAAAATAAATAAACATAAAATAAAATAAAATAAACACTAAATAAAAACCTAAACCTAAAAAATAAACCTAAAAATAAAACCCAGAATAAAATAAAAAATAAAACCTAAACCCTAAATTAAAAAAACCTAAACTTAAAAGAAAAATAAAATAAACAAAATAAAAAAAAGATAAACCCTAAATTAAAATAAACTAAACTAAAATAAATAAAACCTAAACCTAAACCTAAACTAAATAAAATAAAATAAACTAAAAATATACCTAAATTGAAACAAAAAATAATACCTAAAAATAAAACTCAAATAAAAACCTAAAAGTAAAACCTAAAAAAGTGAAATAAAAATATTAACCTAATCCTCAAAATAAAAAATAAAATATAAAGCTAAAAAAATAAAAATAAAATAAAATTCAACTAAAAAATAAACCTAAACCTCTAAACCTTTACCTATAAAATAAACTAAAATAAAAAACTTAAACTAAAATAAGTAAACTAGAAATAAATAAAATAAACTAAATAAAAATTAAAAATAAACATAAATAAATATAAAAAATGAAGAAAACTAAATAAAAAAATGTGGGGGATCCATAGTAGCTGGTGGATATGCGTGCTCATTTTTGATCTATGTCATCACTTGTGTCTTAGAAAACTTGGTGTGTTGCTTGGTTGATGAAATCAACAAGAAAAAAATGTTTAATCTAAATTCATTATCTATTAAAAAAACTAAAAACCCTAAACCCTAAATTAAAACTTGAACCATAAACCTAAAACCTAAACCCAAAACTCAAAACCCCAAATTCTAAAAACTCTAAACCCTAAACCTTAAACCCTAAATCCTAAAACCTTGAAAACCTCTTAAAACCTAAACCCCAATCCTAAACCCTAAACTCTACACAAATTATAAACCCTAAAATAAAAAAATATAATAAGTTAAAATAAAATAAAATAAACCCTAACACTGACCACTGGCCCTAAAACTACTAAACCCTAAATCCTAAAAACCCTAAATCCCAAACCAAACCTAAACCACACCCTAAACAAAACCCCTAAACCCCTCGGATGCTAAACCCTAAACCCTAAACCCTAAACCCTAACACTAAACCCTAAACCCTTAAACCCTAAACCCTAAAACCCTAAACACTAAACCCTAAACCCTAAGAATCTAAAACTTAAACTTGTAAAATAAAATAAAAATAAAACTCAAGTAAAAAATAAACCCAAACCTAAAAAATAAACTAAAATAAAAGCCTAAACCAAAATAACTAAACCTAAAATAGATAAAATAAACTAAATAAAATAAATAAATAAACTTAATTAAAAATATCAAATAAAATAAACTAAAATGAATAAAAAATAAATTAAATAAACTAAAGAAACCTAAACTTACCAGTTTATTTAATTTAAAACTCCAATATATAAAACCTAAACCATAAACCCTAAATCCTAAATTTGAAAGTCTAACCCCAAACCCTAAAACTAACCCAAAACCCTGAACTTTAAACCTACAACCCTAAACCCTAAAAATATCCTAAACCCTAAACTAACCCTAAACCCTAAACCCTAAACTATAACCCTAACCCTAAACCTAAAACTAAAATCAAAAATTTTAAAACCCTAAACCCTAAATCCTAAACCCTAAACCCAAAACCTTAGAGCCTAAACACTGAACCCTAAACCTTAACCCTAAACCCTAAACCTTAAAATCCTAAACCCTAAAACCCTAAATCCTAAACCATAAACAACAAACACTAAACCCTAAAAACTTAAAAACCTAAAGCTAAAGTAAATAAAACTTAAAAATAAAATAAATAAAAAAACCTAAACATAAACAAAATAAATAAAATAAAATAAAATAAAAACCTAAACTAAAACCTAAACCTAAACCTAAAAATAAAGTAAAATAAAATAAATAAAAACATAAACTAAACAAAAAAACAAAATAAACCAAAGAATAAAAAATGTAAATAAAATAAAAACTAAACAAAAAATAAATAATAAAATAGATATAAATAATATAAAATAAAAAATAATTAAAAACCTAAACCTAAAAAATAATCCTAAAAATAAAACCTAGAAATAAATAAAATAAAACCCAAACCATAGCAGAAGAGTAAACTAAACCTAAAATAAAAATAAAATAAACAAAAATAAAGTAAACTTAAACCTAAATGAAAAGAAACTAAATTTAAGTAAATAAGACGTAATCCTAATCCAAAAATAAACAAAACTGAAATCTTAAAATAAATAAATAAAATAAAATAAAAGTAAACCTAAATCTAAACTAAAAAATAAAACATAAAAGTAAACCTAAAATAACAATCTAAAACTTAAACCCTAAACTTTAAACCCTAAAATGTTAAAAACCTGAACCTAAAATAAAAATCATATAAACCTAAACCTAAACTAAGATAAACTAAATTAAAATAAATAAAACCTAAACCTAAACCTAAACCTAAACTAAATAAAATAAGATTAATTAAAAATAAACTTAAACTTAAACTAAAAAATAATACCTAAAAATAAACATAAAATAAAAATCTAAAACCTAATCCTCAAAAAAAGAACCTAAACCTAAAAATAAAAAATAAAACTTAAACCTAAAAAATATAGTAAAAATAAAACTAAACTTAAACCTAAACCTAAATCTAAAAAGTTAATTAAAATAGATAAACATAAAATAAATGAACTACACTAAATAAAAATATAAATAAACTTAAATAATAATTAAAATTAAAATAAACTAAGATAAATAAAAAATAAATTAAATAAACTTAAACCTATAAGTTTACTTAATTTTGAAAATATAAAAATAAAAAAAAACCTAAACCCTAAACCCTAAAATAAAACTAAAGCTCACAAATCCTAAAACTTAAACCCCAAACCCTAAAAAAACTAAAGCCTAACCCCAACCATAAAAACCTAAAAATTGAAAGCTAAATAAAATCTAAACCTGAACTAAAACCTAAACATAAACCTAAACCTAAAGATAAAATAAAACCATAAGATAAAATAAATAAAAAACCTAAACCTAAACCTAAACCATAAAATAAAGTAAATTAAATAAAACCATAAAATAAAAATAAATAAAAAACCTAAACCTAAACCTAAACCTTAAGATAAAATAAAATAAAAATTAAAAACTAGAATAAAATAAAATAAATAAAAACCTGACCTAAACTATAAGATAAAATAAACCTATAAATATAAAACATAAATAAAATAAAAACTAAATGTAAAATAAAAATAAAATAAACCTAAAATAATATAAAATAAAAACTAAATAAAAAACCAAACCTAAAAATAAATAAAAAATAAAACCAAAATCCTAAATTAAAATAAAAATTAAACCTAAAATATAAATAATATAAACAAATTAAAATAGACCTAAACCTAAACTAAAATAAATTAAATTAAAATAAATAAAACCTAAACACTAAATTAAATACAATCAAATAAATTAAAATAAACCTAAACCTAAACTAAAAAGTAAAACCTAAAAATAAACTTAAAAACTAAACTTAAAAAATAAAATATAAACCTAAACCTAAAAAAAAAAAAAAAAACTAAACTAAAAAATAAACATAAACTTAGGACAAACCTTAAAAAATATGCTAAAATAAAAAACCTAAACTAAAATAAATAGTACTAAAATAAATAAACCAAACTAAATAAAATAAAAAATAAACCTAAATAAAAATATAAAATAAAATAAACTAAATTAAATAAAAAATAAAATAAATAAACCTAAACCAACTAGTTTACTTAATTTTCTTTTAAAAAATACCTAAACCCACCTAAATTCAAACTCCATGACTGACACTAAACCCTAATCCAACCATAACTATAAACTCCCTAAATCACCTAAATTAACTCTTTATAAAACTCTAAACTAACCTGACCTAAAACCTAAACCCTAAACCTACCCCAAACTACCACACTAACCACTAAAAAAATCTTAAAGCTAAAACCCACCTACTAATGACCCTTACCTGGGCCACTGACCTTACCCTAACCCTAAACATACCTAATAACCCAAATAACCTCTCTAAAGCCTAAACCACTATAACCCAAACCTAAACTAAAATAAGAGTAAAATAATTAAAACTAAAAAATAAAAAACCTAAAAAAACCAATACCTAAAAAAAAATAAAAAATAAACTAAACTAAAATAAAATAAAGAAAATGTAAACTAAAAAAAATTAAATAAACCAAGAATAAAAAACCAATAAAATAAAACTAAACATAAAATAAAATAAAATAAACATAAAATAAAATATAATAAAATTAAATAAAACCTAAACCTAAACCTAAAATAAAACTAAACCCTAAACTAAAAAAATAAACCTAAAATAAAAATAAAATAAAACAAAATAAAGTAAATCTAAACTAAAACAAAATAAATAAAACCTAAACTTAAACCTAAACCTAAACCTAAACTTAAAATAAACTAAACCTAAACCTAAACCTAATCTAAATAAAATAAAATAAACTAAAAATAAATTTAAACCTAAACTAAAAAAATAAAACATAAAAATAAACCAAAATAAAATCCAAAACCTAAACCTAAAAAAATAAAATAATAACCTAAATCTAAACCTAAAATTAAAAAATAAAACCTAAACCTAAAAATTTAAATTAAAATAAAACTCAATTAAAAAATTAACCTAAACCTAGAAAATAAACTAAAATAAAAAACTAATCTAAATTAAATAAACCTAAAATAAATAAAAACAAAACTAAATAAAAATAAAAATAAACCTAAATAAAAAACAAAAATAACCTAAAATAAATAAAAAAAACCTAAACCCAAAATCCAACCCAACCCAAAAATAACCCTAAACCTGACTAAAACCCAAAACCCTAAAAATTGAAAACCTAAACCCAAAGCCTAAAATCCTAATCCTAAACCAAACTAAGCATAAACTTGAAAAAATAAACCTACACACAAACCCTAAACCCAAAACCCAAAATCCAAAACCCAAAACACTAAACCCTAAATCCTAAACCCCAAACCCTAGATATAAACCTAAAGTAACTAAATAAAAATAGAAAATAAACCTAAACCTAAATCTAAACCCTATGAATATAAAGAACCTTGATGGCAGGAACAACATCGTCAACCAGGCTCAGTCTAGATTTAGTGGTGGAGGCGAAGGCAGAGGTGGCGGTTATCATAGTGGTGGTGGGGGAATTGGAGATGTTGGTGGACATAAAGGTGGTGGTATGAGAAGTGGTGGTTATAAAGGCGAGGAGGAGCGATAGAGGTTACAACCGTGGTGGTGGCAAAGGGAGAAATCAGGGATATGATGGTGGATCCCATTATTCAAAAGGCCAGGGTGGTTCTGATGAGAACTAGAAAAATTGAAAAATGGCAAATCTGATGTACTACTTACGGAACTATGTCATTATAGTAGAGATGGTTCTAGTATTTAGGGTTTATTATTTTCTCTCGTGCTCATTTTATGTATGTAAATTATGTCTTAGAAAACTTAGTGTGTTACTTGGTTGATGAAAATGAAAGAAGAAATATAGAATCTTAATTAGTCTCATTAAAGACAAAACCAAACCTCAAACTAAAACCTAAAACTTAGACCTCTAAACTAAACCTTAAACCATAAACCCCCCAAACCTAAAACCTAAAAACCTAACTAACCCCAAACCTAAACCCACTAAATACATCAAAATGCAAAACCTAAACCTAAATTACATAAAACTTAAAAGTAAAATAAATAAATAAAACTTTAACTAAAATAAAATAATAAAATAAATAAAATAAAACCTAACTTTAACTTTAACTTTAACCTAAAAAAATAAAATAAAAATAAACAAAATAAAATAAAATAAACTTGCTATAAAATAAAACCTAAAATAAATAAAAAATAAAATAAAACTAAATAAAAATCTAAACCTTAAACATAAATAAATAAAATAAAACCTAAACCTAAACATAAAAATAAAATAAATAAACCTAAACTAAAATAAACTAAGCTAAACAAATAAAACTAAACTAAACCACTAACCTAAACCCCAAAACATAAAACCTAAACCTAATGTAAATAAACCTAAAGTAAAATTAAATAAACTAAACCTAAAAATAAAATAAAATAAAAAACTAAAATAAAAAAATAAACCTAAAAAAAAACAAAATAAAATAAAATAAATAAAATAAACTAAATTTAAAATAAATAAAACTAAACAAAACTAGAAAATAAAATAAAAAATAATAAAAACTTAAAAATAAAAACTAAATGTAAAATAAAATAAAATAAACCAAAATAAAATAAAATAATAGTAAATAAAAACTAAACCTAAAATAAACTAAAATTAAAGAATAAATAAAATATAAAAAACCCAAACTAAAATAAAATGAAACCTAATATAAAAAATAAAATAAACCTAAACTAAACTAAAGTAAACAAACTACAATAAGTAAACCTAAACTTAATCCTAAAATAAATGAAACCTAAACCTAAATATACTAAAGTAAATAAAATAAAAAACTAAAATAAACCTAAACCTAAACTAAAAATAAAACCTAAAATAAGCCAAAATTACAACCTAAAACCTAAGCCTAAAAATATCAAACCTAAACCTAAAATAAAAATAAAACCTAATCTATAAAATTAAATAAAAAAAAATTAAATAAAATAACACTAAATAAACCTAAATTAAAAAAACCTAAGCTAAAATAAATAAATGTAAAATAAATCATCTAAATTAAACAAAAATAAAAAATAAACCTAAATAAAAATAAAAATAAAATAAACTAAAACAAATAAAAAAATAAACTAAATAAAACAAAACCAACTAGTTTACTTAATTTAAAAAAAAACCCTAAACCCTCAACCTAAAACCATAAACCCTAAACCCTAAAAGCATAAACCCTAAAACCCTAAACCCTAAACACTAACCCTAAATTGTGAGTCACTATAGCACCCAAGAGGGAGGGTGAATTGGGTGATATTAATAATTTTAAAAGTTAAATATTAAATTTTAGTTTTTAGTAGAAAATTAATTTTAAATTTTATAATGATAAGATATAATTCTTAATGGAGTAAAATTAAAAGTACAGTAAAGTAAAGAGAGATAATAGGCATATAATATTTATGTGGTTTAGCCAAATCTCAAAACTGACTTACGTCCACGCCTAGCCACCCCTGGCTAAGAATCCACTAAATGCAAAATAGCTTATAAATAGTACTCTCCTATAATGGGGTGATTACAACCCTTACAACAATATGTAATCTCTTACAAGGCAGTACAACTGATATAATTTTATAGCACAAAAGAAAAATACAAAATAATAAATTTTGATAAAATAAATCTCTCCAAATATACCGAGCTATTCAATTAAAAAAGTGATCTCACAACTTATAAATGATCAATTTATAACTTAAAATTTTGGCAAGATAAAATGCTCACTTAATATTGATCAAAAATAATAAAATAAATATCTTAAAGTGATCTTACTAAGATGTTTATGTTATTACAATTTGTAGACTAATATAAAAATGATTTCAAAATAAATTCACAATATTCTTTTGCACAATAAAATAAATTTCAGTAAGGAATAATTTATTTTATTTTAACCAAAATGATGCTTTCAATTAATGCAAATGATCACAAAATACTTAGATAAAATTAGTATATGATAGATTTAAGTAGGCTAGTAAGCTTTTAATTAAAAAGAGAGATGTAACAAATAGGAAAATAATTTTAGTACAATAATTTAATTTTAGATGCTTAAAATATACTTCTAAAATAGATCTAAGAATAAATGATCTTTCAAATAAGACTAATGAAGAAATATTTCAAGAAACCAAAAGAAATTTGCAAGAAGATAAAAATTTTCACAAGTTGAAATAAATCCCATAAACTATCACAAGAGTTTTTCACAAAACAATTATTGAAGAAACTTTGATGTGAAAAATTTAGACTTTGATGTCCAAAGATAAATCCACCAAAAAACATAAATTGGAAAGAATATATATATATATATATATATATATATATATATATATATATATATATATATGTTGAAAATAGTATGAACAACTAAAAATGGATTAAGATCAAGAAAACAAACTCAAGTAATTTGAGAAAGCTTACTTAGTTGAAGATGTTGAAGCTTCCAAACCAAGGATTTGATCTTGCAATATTTGGAGAACACTTGGAAAAAAATTTAGGAAATTTTCTCTTAGATTTGCTGGAGGGATTTTGAATTTGAATGAGGAATGCTTTCATGAAGAGAATGGGGGCTATTTATAAGCAAGAAGGTCATTTTGAATTATTTCAAAAAATATATTATGCTAACACCATTTTATCATATAATAATTTTATATTTAATAAAAATATAATTTATATTAAATTCAAACTACCAAAATTTGGATATTCACATGGGCAAGTCAAAAATAATAAAATATGGCTCTTAATATATTCCAAGCATGTAGCATGCATTCATTATTAAAATTAACTAATGTTTGAAAAAGTCATAACAAATTCAATTTTAATCAAGCGTGGAGTGTAACCTATCAATTAAAGAAAAGAATCCAAGGAATCCATTGGAGATAAAATCGATATAAATTCCTTGATTATAAAATGACTTTGGCTAAAATACAAAATTATACATATTTATTTTTTGAAATATGATATTATATATATTTATATGTAATCATACATATGTTAGTTTCCATATAACCTTAAATTAAATTAATATTTAATTATATAAAATAATTACACTTAATAGTCATAATTTATTATCATTTATTTTTTTGACAATTAAAATGATATGTATGAAACATATAATTGAATGTTAATTAGATATAGATTTATATAAATTAACCTCATTATCATTATTTCAAATAAAGAAAAATAATATGTTAAGTTGTAAGCAAATTAATTCATGCCAATGGACTCATATGAATTTCTAAGATAGTTATAATTGCATATAACCTAAAATATTGTATCTTGAGCTTCACAATATCCATTTTGATCAATCTTTCATTCTATTCTTGCAATTTCTCAAAAATGTATTGATATATATGTAATTAATAAAATGAATAAAACATATATTAGAACATCCAAGGATTCATTTATTATCATCTAAATTGATTGGATTGAACATCAGGCTCATTAAGCCAACAATCTCCCCCTTTTTGATGATGATAAACTAATGTTGGTATTGATTTTGATGAAGGTTGACCTTTCATCATAGTTTTGGAAAAAAAATTTCTCTTATTAAAAAAATTTATGCACAAGAGTTGAATAATGTTGCTCCCCCAAAATGTATGCTTGAAATAAATGTAATACTAAGCAACATTTTATAGTTCTCCCCCTTTTAACAATATAAAAAAGTGAGAACAAACTACATATAGTTTTAAATATTAGGATCTAACATTCCAAGCATGCCTACAAATGTTCTTATGGTTTTGTAAAATATCACAATTTGTAAATTGGTACTAATTTAATATTAACATTACCTTTCAAAACATGATCCTAATAAAATGATGCCTAATTTCTATATTCTTGGTTTTGTGGGTGTTTGGATAGGATTTTGGTTAAACTAATAGCATTGTCATCTTGAACTAGAATGTGATCTTAATACCAAAATCTTTAATTATTTCTTTAACCAAAGACTAGCAACACTCTACAAATATGTACTCATCCTTGGATAAAGCTACAAAATTTTGTTTCCTAGATGACCAAGACACATGATCCAATTGACATGTGCGATGTGCTTTTATCTACTTTTCATCTAGTAAAATTAGTATAAGAATAAGCAACCAAATCAAATGATAAAAAATTTTAGGATACCATAAACCTAAAATACTATCAAATACCAAAAGGTATAAAAGTGAGATTCTTTGGGTTCTATTAAATGAGATTCTTTTGGGTTGGTTGATGAGCACACACAAACACAAAAATATGACTCTTCGAGGTATAAAAGTGAACCTATCATACTCATAAAGTTTTTGATCAAGATATTTCCAATCTAAATCCAATTTTGTAAATGAGCTCATACGAGTTTTACTAGATTTTAATGTTTTCATGTCAAACCTCTGAACCAATACATTTGTGTACTTGGATTGATAGATGAATGTGCCATTTTCTTGTTGCTTCAAAGAAAAAAAAATATGTTCTCCCATCTTAGATTTTCAAACTCTTTAGACATCAAAGATGAGAACTCATGGCATAAAGATTCATTTGTACTTCCAAATAATATATCATCTACATACACTTGTACAATCAAATCATCATCTATGATATGGTGGTATCTACTCCCTTTTTAAATCCATGATCTATCAAAAAGTTACTTCTTACCTATCCAAGACTATTTTAAACCATATAAGGCTTTCTTTTTTATACATGATTTGGACAATCAAGGCTCTCAAATTTAGGTGGTTTCTACAAATACATCTTGGTCAATCAATAAAAAAATCCCTGACATCCATTTGAAAAAGTTTAAAATCCCTAAAATAAGCATAAGCAGGGTAATTAGCCTTCTTCTTAGTGAAAATCTTCAAAATATATCCTTCAACTTGTGTGCCTTGACTAACTTTAGCTTTTTTTTTCTAATAATTCAATTTTAATAATCTACTTGTTCTAAGACTCATTTTGTTCAAATGATATTTTGATCTTAAGGTCTTGAAACTAATTATCAAACATTATTTCTTACAAATTTATTCAACTCCTTTTCCATAGCAATAATGCAAAAAATATCTTTTAATTCTTCTTCTAAATTTTTAGGTTCAACCTTAGATAAAAATGCTGAATGATCTACAACCTTTCTACTATGCCTTCTAGTCATAACTCCTTTTGAAGGATCTCCTATAATTAGTTCCTTTGGATGATTTTTATTATATTTCCATTCTTTAGGCAATGAATCATCCACATTATCTTCTAAAGATGTTTTCTTAAGATTATCAATCTCTTCATCAATCACTTCATTTCTAATGGGATCAATTTCATAATATGTGATTCTTCTACAATCTTTTCTCTTATTGAAAACTCAATAAGCTCTCTACTACAAAAAGTATCCTAAGAAAATACCATCATTTGATTTGCAATCAAGCTTACCTAGATGCTTTTTTCCATTATTCAAAATAAAACATTTACATTCAAATACATGAAAGTGTTTAATCTTAGGCTTCTTTTCAAAAAATAATTCATCGGGTGTCATCCTCAAAATTGGTCTAACATAGATCCTATTCATCATATAACATGTAGTATTTACTACTTTTGTCCAAAAATATTATGGCAATTTATACTCATCAAGCATAGATCTACTTAATTTAGTTAATATTCTATTTTTTCTTTCTACTACTTTATTGAGTTCTAGGTGTAAAAATTCTAATCCATGTTCATCACAATAATCCTCAAATAATTTATTTTCAAATTAACCATGATGAGTTTAACCATTAATCAAAAGGCCTTGTTCTCTTTGAATATATTTAGAAAACTTTTTTAAACTAACCAAAACATCATCCTTGTAAGTTACAAACAAAACCCAAGTATATCTAGAAATCATCAATAATCATAAAATCATAATTTTTTTCACCACTAGTGGTGCTAATTAGACCAAACAAATCCATGTGCAACAATTCTAGAGGTCTAAGTAGAAATAATATTTTTACTTTTAAATGATCTAGAATGCTTACCATGAATACATGCATTACAAATATAGTTTGAATGAAAATTTAATTTAGGCAATCCAACTGCTAAATCAAGTTTAACAATTTTATTGAGTGTGTGCATGTTAATATGACATAGTCTTTTATGCCACAACCATATATCATCATGAGTGCTTTTAAAATAAAGTAAATTCAAATTAACATCATGAAAGCTATCTAAATCAATGACATAAATATTATGTCTTTGTCCTATTAAGAAAACCTTTTCATTATTTTTTATAATACAATATGATGTATGAAATACTACATTCAAACCTTTATCACATAATTGACTAATAGAAATTAAATTATGTTTTAATCCTTCTACTAGAAAAATTGTATCTAAATTGATAGAATTCTTACTAATAGAACCAATGCCAATGATCTTTCCCTTTGCATTATCTCCATATGTAACAAATCCTCCATCACTTGATTCTAAAGTTCTGAATTTATCTTTATCTGCCATCATACGTCTTGAACATCCACTCTCTAAGTACCACATGCCTTCTTTGATTTTTGCTTAAAGGCATTCCTACAAAAGAAAATCACATGTTAACTTTTCAAACCCAAACATGTTTGAGTCCACATTGTAAATTTGAAGCAAGATATCTAGCATGTGTGGTTTGTGTAGTGCTTGTACCTTTTGGAACCCAGACATAAGATGATTTCTTAGTGTTTTGTAATTTACATGCATAGAAATCAAATGAAATATACCTTTTTCTATCATAATAGTTGCACCAAACAGTAGTTTTTGCATATGGCTTAGCATGATAATTATAAGGTATATGAGTGGGATGT
The DNA here is from genome assembly GCA_021442155.1 of Cymbidium sinense. Classification (NCBI taxonomy): domain Eukaryota; kingdom Viridiplantae; phylum Streptophyta; class Magnoliopsida; order Asparagales; family Orchidaceae; genus Cymbidium; species Cymbidium sinense. The sequence continues at coordinate 49,215,885 of CM038220.1, read as the reverse complement.
GTATGTGCAAATAATTTTTTTATTAAATGTTTTACTTGATGAAGCATTATAATGAACTTGTGATTTCAAACATAATTCTAATCTTGATTTTAACAAGATATTCTCTCTTTCAAGTTTACATACATGTAAGGAACAATTTAATAAAAAATTAGTTTTACTTTTTAAATTATCACATTCATTTTTTAAATCACACAAATTCATATCTAAAATTTTATATTATTTTTCTATGGCTTTGTATTTTTTTTGATTTTTTATATTCAATGACTAAATCATTAAAAGTATCATCTAATTCATCATTAGATATATCAATACATACCTCTTGAGAATCTAAGTTAGATTCTCCATTTTCCATAAGACATATGTTGACCTCTTCATGTGAGCAACTTGATTCATTGAATCTAGGTTGGCCCTTCTTCTTCTTCTTATGGTACTTCCTTCATTCTTCTTTCCACATCTTCTTCTTCTTTTCAACAAGTTCGGACAATCACCTCTTTTGTGTCCAGGCTTGTTACATTAGTAGTAAATGTTCCCTTCACGTATAGAAAATTTCTTAGTTTGAAATTTATAGTTTTTAAATTTTGTATAACTTTAATTCTTCTTTGTTACAAGTTCCCAAGCATTTTGGATAGCATGACCACCTCATCACTATCACCATCCGAACATGAGGTGTTATGCTCATCACTTTCATGAACTTATAATGCAATGGCTTTTCCTTTCTCCTTCTACCTTTTTGCCGAGTTATCCATCTTATCCCTTTGAGCAATAACCTATTCATGTTCTATTAAAGAACCCAAAAGCTAATCAAGTGGATAAGTAGATAAATCCTTAGCTTCACTAATAGCTATTACTTTAGCTTCCCATTCTTTTGGAAGACATCTAATAATCTTATAAACTAACGCTTGATTCCTATATGTTTTTCCAAGAGAATACAATGTGTTAATTATTTTCATGAATCTAGTATACATATCAGAAGTATATTCAAAAGGAGACATATAAAATAACTCATATTCATGAACAAGTGTGTTTATGTGAGCATCTTTAACTTCATTTGTTCCTTCATAAGTTATAATGAGTTTATCCCATATTTATTTTGATGTACTTAACATAAAAATTTTCATGTAATCATCAGGTAATAAAGCACAATGTAAAGTGTTACAAGCCTTAGCATTTAATTCATTGAGTCTCTCTCTCAGCTACAATCCATTCCTCAAAAGGTATTTCTACTTTAATGCCATTTACTTCTACTATGGGTGTATAATATTGATGTGTCAACATGTACCACATGCGTGCATCTTGACCTCTTAAAGATATACTAATTCTATTTTTCCAATAATCAAATGGTACACTATCTGAAAGTGGAGTCATGAGGTGGATTATCCCTCGGCGTGAACCCTTTGGGAAACCTTGTACCATAGTGAAAAGAGCCAACAAAAGCTATAGCACCAAAGAGGTGAATTGGGTGATATTAAAAATTTTAAAAGTTAAATCTTAAATTTTAAGTTTTAGTAGAAAATTAATTTTAGATTTTATAATGACAAGAAACAATTCTTAATGCTGCAAAAATAAAAGTATAGTAAAAGAAAGAGAGTCAATAGCACACAATTTTTACGTGGTTTAGCCAAACCTCAAAATTGACCAACGTCCACACCTAGCCACCCCTGACTAAGAAATCACTAAATGAAAAATAGCTTACAAATATGTGCTCTCCTACAAAGGGGCAAGTACAACCCCAATATAAATTTTATAGCAGGAAAAGAAAAATACAAAATAATAAATTTTGATAAAATAAATCTCTCACAAATATACCCAGCTATCCAATTCAAAAAGTGATCTCACTACATATAAATGATCACTTTACAATTTAAAATTTTGGTAAGATAAAATGCTCACTTAATATTGATAAGAAATAATAAAATAAATATCTTAAAGTGATCGTACTAAGATGTTTATGTTATTACAATTTGTAGACTAATATAAAAATGATTTCAAAATAAATTCACAATATTCATTTGCATTATAAAATAAATTTCAGCAAGGAATAATTTATTTTATTCTAATGAAAAAGATGCTTTCAATTAATGCAAATAATCTTAAAATACTTAAATAAAATTAGTATATGATAGATCTAAGTAGGCTAGTAAGCTTTTAATTAAAAAGAGAGATCTAGCAAATATAAAAAAATTTCAGCACAATAATTTAATTTAAAATGCTTAAAACATACTTCTTAAATAGATATAAGAATAAATGATCTTTCAAATAAGACTAATGAAGAAATATTTCAAGAAACCAAAAGAAATTTGTAGGAAGATAAAAATTTCAACAAGTTGAAAAAAATCCTACAAAGTATCAAAAGAGTTTTTCCCAAAAAAATGATTAAAGATACTTTGAGGTGAAAAACTTTGACTTTGTTGTCAAAAGACTACAACAACAACAACAACAACAACAAACCTTAATCCCACTAGGTGGGGTCGGCTACATGAATCCTTCGTCTCCATTGTGTCCTATTATATGTCAAATTCTCATCTAATTTAAGTATACTAAGATCATTATTTATACATCTTAACCAAGTCTTTTAGGTCTACCTCTACCTTTCTTAACATAAGGCAAATCTAATGCATCTACTCTGTAATTGGACTCCGACGCTTTATGTGGCCAAACCATCTAAGCGACTCTCCCTAATCTTATCTACCGGAGCTACTCCAACTTTTCCCACATACTCATTTTGCATTCTATCTCTAAGAGTAAAGCCACTCATCCACCTAAGCATCCTCATCTCTAACACTTAACTTAGTCTTATGCTTCTCTTTATTGGCCAACATTACGCACCATAAGTCATTGCAGGTCTTACCACCATCTTATAAAATTTTCCTTAAGTTTAAGTGGAACTTTTATCACATAATAGGCGGATGCATTCCTCCACTTCAACCATCCAACTCAAATTCTACTAATAACATCTCCATCTATTTCACCATCATTTTGAACAATAGAGCCTAAATATCAATGCACTCTTATTAATGACTTGATCACCTAAAGTCACAACACTATCACTAAAACTTCTACAACTAAAATTACACTCCATATATTCAGTTTTAGATCTACTTAAACAAAAACCTTTAGACTCTAAAGTTGACCTCCATAATTCAAGTTTCTGGACTCCCTCTCTAGTCTTATCAACAAGAAGAATGTCATCGACAAAAGCATACACCATGGTACATCTTCTTGTAAATGTCAGAACATCCATAACTAAGTAAAAAGATAAGGACTTAATGTTGATCCTTGATGTAATCCAACAAATAGGAAAATATTTTGTCAATCCTCCTTGTGTTTGGACACATCTAGTATACATATCCTTAATGACTTGAATATAACCAATATTAACTCTTTTTTGTTCTAGAACTCTCCAAAGAACATCTCTTGAGACTTTATCATAAGCTTTCTCTAAATCAATAAATATCATATGTAGATCCTTCTTACTTTCTCTATGCTTCTCTATCAACCCTCTTAACAAATGTATAGCATCCATAGTAGATCTACCTGGCATGAAACCAAACTAATTGTCGTTATATCACATAATAACTATGCTCAATTATTCTCTCCCATAATTTTAATGTATGGCACATTAACTTAATTCCTCTATAATTTTCACACTCTTGTGCATCACCTTTATTCTTAAATATAGGAACCAATAGACTCTTTCTCCACTCATGCATCTTTTAGTCTTTAAAATAACATTAAAGCAGTTGTAAGCCAAGAAATTCCTTGATCTCTAAACATTTCCACACATATTGGAATATTATCGGTCCTATGCTTTTCCACATTTCATTTTCTTTAAAGCTTCACTAACTTATTTACTAATGCGATAGAAATGAAATTCTATTATTGTTTAGGGTATTAAGGTTGCTAAAATCAATTGTACTTTCAGATCCTTCATTGAAAAGTTTATCAAAATATCTCATCCACCTATTTTCAATATCTTTTTCTAAGAAAAGCACTTTATTATTTTCATCCTTAATACCCCGCACTTGAACTATGTCTTTACTTCTCCTATCTCTTTGCTTGGCTAACTTATACATACATCATGACATGAATCCTTTAAATCATTGTGTTGTCGAAAGACTAATCCACCAAATAATATAAATTGAAAAGAATAAATAGATGGTGAAAATAGTATGAACAACTAAAAACTAATTAAGATTAAGAAAACAAACTCAAGTAATTTGAGAAAGCTCACTTAGTTGAATATGTTGAAGTCTCCAAACCAAGAATTTGATCTTGCAATATTTGGAGAACACTTGGAGGAAAATCTAGGAAATTTTCTCTTAGATTTGCTGGAGGGATTTTGAATTTGAATGAGGAATGCTTTCATGAAGAGAATGAGGGCTATTTATAAGCAAGAAGGTCATTTTGAATTATTTCAAAAAAATATATTATTCTAACATCATTTTATCATATAATAATTTAATATTTAATAAAAATATAATTTATAATAAATAAATGTTAAACTCAAATAGCAAAAATTGAGCTATCCACATGGGCAAGTCAAAAATAATAAAATATGGCTCTTACTATATTCAAAGCATGTAGCATGCATTCATTATTAAAATTAGCTAATGTTTGAAAAGTCATAATAAATTCAATTTTAGTCAAACATGGGTCATGTAACCTATCCAATTAAAAGAAAAAAATCCAAGGAATCCATTGGGGATGAAATCATATATAAATTCCTTGATTATAAAATGACTTTGGCTAAAATAGTACATTAAACATATTTTTGTTAATTTTGAAATATGACATTTAAATATTATGATATAATTTATACATAATCATACATATGTTAGTTATTATATAACCTTAAAATTAAATTAAAATATTTAATTACATTAAGTATATAAATTAATTATACTTAATAATCATAATTTATTATCATATCTTATTTTGATAATTCAAATGCTATGTATGAAACATATAATTGAATGTTAATTAGATAGTGATTTATATAAATTAACCTAATTATCATTATTTCAAATAAATAAAAATAATAAGTTAAGTTGTGAGCAAATTGATTCATGCCAATGAACTTATATGAATTTCTAAGATAGTTATAAATGCATATAACCTAAAATATTGTATCTTTAGCTTCACATTATCCATTTTGATCTTTCATTCTTCTGTTCTTGCAACTTCCTCAAATATATTATGAGATGTATAGATATGCAATTAGTAATTAATATATGTGAAACAGATAAAACATACATTAGAACATCCAAGCATTTGTTTGTTATCATCAAAATTGATTGGATTGAACATGAGGCTCATTAAGCCAATATAAACCCCAAACCCTAAACCTAAAGTTACTAAATAAATTTAAAAGTAAACCTAAACCCTAAAACCTAATTAAGCTAAACCAAAACCTAAACCCAAAGAATGGGTTGAACCTTCACGACAAGAAAATCACCATCAACCAGGCTCAGTCTAGATCTGGCGGTGGAGGCGAAGCGGAGGCGGCAATTATCGTAGTGGTGGTGGGGGATCTAGAGGTGCTGGTGGATATGGAGGTGGTGGTCAGAGCAGTGGTGGTTGAGGCGGATGGAGGTTACAGCTATGGTGGTGGTGGAGGGATAGATTAGGGATATAATAGTGGATCCCACTACTCGAGATGCCAGGTTGGTTCTAATGGGAAATGGAGAAACTACAGAATGGTCGATCCAATCTTCTACTTATAGAATTGCGCCTTTATAAACCAAAACCCTAAACTAATGCTAAACCCTAAACCCTAGAACGCTAAAAATCTAAACCTCAACTAAATAAAAACTAAAAATAAAAAATATAAAAAAAACCTAAACCAAAATAAATAAAAATAAAATAAAATAAAAGCATAAACTTAAACCTAAACCTAAACTTAAGCTTAAATTTAAAAAGAAAATGAAATAATAAAAACTTAACTAAAAGAAAATAAATAAAAACCTAAACTAAACTAAAAAACAAAAAAACCTAAATAAAATAAATAATAAACCTAAAATAAAAATAAAATAAACTAAAAATAAAATAAAATAAAAACTTAAATCTAGATAATAAATCAAAAAATAAATAAAAAATAAAATCTAAACCCTAAACTAAAATAAAACCTAAACTAAAAATAAAAATAAAATAAAGCTAAACCTAAACTAAAATAAGCTAAATCGAAATAAATAGAACCTAAACCTAAACCTAAAATAAACTAAACCTAAACCTCAACCTAAACTAAATAAAATAAATTAAAATAAAATAAACTAAAAAATAAAACCTAAAACCTAAACATAAAAAAATAAAATAAAAAGGTAACCCTAAACCTAAAAATAAAAAATAAAACTAAACTAAAAAATAAACCTAAACCTAAACCTAAACCTAAACCTAAAAAATAAATTAAAATAAAAAACCTAAACAAAAATAAATAAACTTAAAATAAATAAACTAAATTAAATAAAAAATAAAAAACATAAATCAAAATAAAATAAATAAACTAAAATAAATAAAATAAACTAAATAAACCTAAAAATTAAAATAAAATAAATTAAAATAAAAAAATAAAATAAACCCTAAACCCTAAACCTAAACAATAACTAAATACCCAAATCCTAAACTACCCTAAATAATAAATAAACCTAAATAAATCTAAACTAAAAAACTAAATCAACTAAATTAAACCTAAACTAAACTAATAACCCTATAAACCTAACTACCACTAAACTAAATCTTAAAACCCTAAACCTTAAACCACAAACCTAAAAAATAAAATTAAATATCTAATCCACTGAAACTCCTAAAAAACTACCACAAACTATCATATAAACTAAACCCTAACTATACCTAAAAAAAATAAACTAAATAAAATAAATAATACTAAACTAAATAAAACCCTAACTCTAACTACAAAACCCTAAAACTAAATCCTAAACCTAAATCTTAAACCCTATGCAAAAAACCACCCTAAAACTCTAACCTAAACTAAATCGTTCTGACCTAAAAAACTAAACTAACCTAAAATAAACTATCCACCACAAAAAATATAACCTCACCTGAAAATAACCCTAAACCCTGACCTTAACTATAACTAAATAAATAAACAATATATAAACTAAATAAATAAACTAAATAAACAAAAAATATAAAAAAATAAACTTAATAAATAAAAATAAAATAAATAAAGTAATTAAAAAATAAAATAAACCTAAAAAATAAAATAAAATAAAATAATCAAAACTAAACTAAATAAAATATACTAAATAAAAAAAACCTAAATAAAATATAAAAAAATAAAACTTAAAACATAAATAAACTAAAATAAAAAAATAAATAAATAAATAAAATAAATATATAAACTAAAATAAAAATAAACTAAAAAAATAAACAAACTTAAACCTAAACTAAATAAATCAAATACCAAACCTAAAAATAAATAAATAAACTTAAATTAATAAATAAATAAAATAAACTAAATAAAAAATAAAATAAATAAAAATAAAAAACCATAACCTAAACCTAAACTAAACTAAATAAAAAAATAAACTAAGTATATAAAAATAAATAAATAAATAAAGTAAAAAAAATAAATGAAGTAAGCGTAAACCTAAACTAAACTATATAAACAATAATTAATAAAATAAACTAAACAAAACTAAAAAATAAATAATCAAACCCTAACCATAAAAATAAATAAAAAAATAAAAATAAAGTAAACCTAAAATAAATAAAATAAATAATTAAAAAATAAAATAAACTAAATTAAAAAAACTAACCTAAACTAAATAAATAAGCCTAAATAAACCTAAACTTAAACCTAAATGAACTAAAATAAAAATAAAATAAAATAAATAATTAAATAGAAATAAATAAATAAAATTTTAAAAATAATAAATAAATAAACCATAAAATAAAAAATTTTAAGTAAAATAAAAAATAAACTAAATAAACTAAAATGAAATAAAAAATAAACTAAACTAAAATAAATAAACTAAATTACAACATAAACCTAAATAAAAGAAATAAAAATAAACTAAGTTAAGCTAAATAAATAAAGTAAAAATAAAATAAGCCATACTACAATAAAATAAACCTAAAAAGAAACTAAACAAAACTAAATAATTAAATAAACCTAAACCTAAAAAAATAAAATAAAACCTAAACATAAAAATAAAATAATATAAAAATAAACCTAAAAAATAAAAAGAAATATAAAATAATAATATAAATAAATAAAAAATAAACCATAAAATTAAAAAAAAATTTAAAAAAAAATAACAAAATAAATAATAAAATCCTAAACTAAACTAACCTAAACCATAATGCCTAACCATAAACCCTAAATCTAAACTATCTAACTCAAATCCTAACCCAAACTCCATGTGCTAAACCCTAAAGCCAAAAAAACTAAACCTACTACCCTAAATCCTGACCTTAAAACTATAAATCTAAACTAAACCTAAACCTAAAAATAAAATAAACTTAAAGTAAAAAACCTAACTAGAAAATAAAATAAAAATAAAACTAAACTAAAATAAAATAAATAAAACCCTATGCTAAAATAAACCTAATTAAAATAAAAACTAAACCTAAAATAAAAAAATAATCATAAAATAAAATAAAATAAAAATTAAATAAAAATGTAAACCTAAACAAATAAACTAAACTAAAATAAATAAATACTAAACCCTAACCTAAAATAAACTAAACCTAAACCCTGGATTAAATTAAATAAAATATGCTAAAAATAAACCTAAAATAAAAGCCTAAAACCTAAAACTAAAAAAATAAAATAAAAAGCTAAACCTAAACCTAAAAAGAAATAATAAAACCTAAACAAAAAAATAAAGTAAAAATAATACAAAACTAAAAAATAAACATAAACCTAAACCTAAAACAAAATAATGACCTAAAATAAAAAACCTAAACTAAAATAAAAAAATTAAACTTCAAAAAATAAAAAATAAACCTAAATAAAACTAAAAACTAAAATAAACTAAATAAAAAAACTAAACTAAATTAAAAATACATAAATAAACCTAAAATAAATTAAACCTAAAATAAACTAAATAACTAAAAAATAAATAAACTACATAAACAAAAATAAAGTAAACTAAATAAACTAACCAAAAAGTAAATAAATAAAAATAAACTAAAATAATCCTTAAAAAAATTAAAATAAATAAAATAAACAAAAATAAATAAAATAAAACTAAAATAAATAAATAAAAATAAATAATCATAAAAAATAAACTATCCTAAAAAAATAAATTAAAATAAAACCTAAACCCCAAAACTAGAAAAACTAAACTAAATAAAATAAACTAAACCTTAACCTAACCCAAAAATAAAAACATAAAAATAAACCAAAAATATAAAGTAAAATAATAAAACTAAATAAAAAAATAATCTGAATAAATAAATAAAATAAATAAACTAAATAAATAAATAAAATAAACTAAATAAAACTAAACTAAATAATAAATAAACATAAACCCAAATAAATAAAAATAAAAATAAACTAAATAAAAACCTAAACTAAATAAACTAAAATAAACTAAATAAAATAATAAAATAAGTAAAATATACTAAATAAATAAACCTAAACTAATATAATCTAAAATAAAATAAATTAACTAAATAAATAAAATAAATAAACTAAACTAAGTAAAATATATTAATAAATAAACCTAAGATAAATAAAATAAAAAACCTAAACATAAATAAATAAACTAAAATTAACTAAACTAAAAATAAATTAAACTGAAAATAAATAAACCTAAACCTAAATGAAACAAAATAAACCTAAAGAAATAATAAATAAAAATAAACCTAAATAAATAAACAAAATAAAAATAAACCTAAACCTAAAATAAAAAATAAATACAAAAAAACTAAAAAGGCCAAATAAACTAAACTAAAAATAAGCTAAAAGTAAAACTAAAATAAATAAACTAAAATAAGACCTAAACTAAATAAATAAAAGAAAATAAATAAACTAAAATAAAATTAAATAAATAAAGAAACTAAACTAAATAAAATAAAAAAAATAAACTAATCTAAACTAAACCTAAATAAAAAATAAACTAAAATAAATAAAACCTAAACCTAAACAAAAAATAAACTAAATAATAAATAAATTAATTAATTAAAATATATAAATAAACTAAAATAATAAAATAAACTAAAATAAAAAAATAAACCTAAATAAGATTAAAATAAACCTAAATAAAATGAACCTAAAAATAAACTAAATTAAATAAAATAAATCAGAACCTAAACCTAAACTAAAGATAAACTAAATAAAATTAAACTAAACCTAAAATAAATAAATAAATAAAATCTAAACCTAAAATAAATAGATAAAAAAATAAACTAAAAAAACTAAAATAAGTTAAAAATAAATAAACCTAAAAAAATAAAATAAATAAATTTTTTTTTGGGAAACCCCATATAGGGGGAATTTTATTGCCACAAAAAATAAGGTTACAAGGTCCTTAAAAGGGATAAACTCTAAAACTACTGCTCAAAGAGCTACAACCAACCTAGAGAGTAAATCCCCTATCTAATTACATCCAAAAAGTAAGTAAAATCAAAAGAATAGTAAAAGATACATAGAGATCAGTAATGGAAGATCTGGGCCAAAGCAGAAGCGTATGCAGAATCAACAGGAAATGAACCTGCAATGCACCTGCAAAAATAAAGGAGAGCTGCATCTGCAAGTATGAAGAGGGAAGAATTAGTACATATGCAATAAGAGGGCAGCAGAATAATGATTGAAGTAAAATTTTGAGGGCGAGGACCCAAGATATCCACACCAAATTGGGGCAGATGCAAATGTGTGCATCCAACCAACCATTGAATGGATACAACATAAGAGTTACTACCAAACCAATAAGGGGTGAAGCCATCATAGCCCACAAACCTGTGCTAGGATAGCAGCCAAAGGATGAAGGATTTGTGGTCCTTAGTACCTACAAATCTAAATAAAGCCAAATACAATGTATATGAAAAATGAAAGCCATCCCAAATAGGACCATCACCATTATATGTACCATAGCATCAGAATCCCTACCCAACACATGATAGAAAACCAATAATAGCGGAGCGCGGGGCGTGAATCCATGTCAGATCAAGCTGAAACACAAGCACTTGATCTAGCCATGATCATAGCAGAAACTATACTAGTAAAGTCAATTGACCGAAAATCACTGAAAAAATCACCACGTCAGCCCACCACTACATAGCAGGGACAAACAACACGGTGGAGCCAAGAAGGAACCGACCAAGTGGGGAGAAAACATTCAAAGTGTGGAGAAAATAAAGAGTTAGCCAATAATGGAAATAAACCAACCAAATCAGCAACCGACACAAAAGTTGAACCAATGGTAGGCCAAAAAAAGGGCCCATGTTAGCAAATATTGATGGGAGCAAAAAACACAAAGAAACCAGAAACTACACAAATAGCATATTCTAGTAGTCTGGAGAAACCAGAAAAACTACTTGCTCCAATAGAACAGAAAATGAATTAGCACATGCTAGCCTATTTGAGAAACAGAAAAACACTCCCAGAAAATGAGGGAAGAGCAAACTAAATATACCAAAAAAATCTTGAACTTCAATGAAACCATATGTATTCCTACAGTTCAAAGCCATGAAGCAACACTTGCCAAGAAGCATAGTGTTGACATATATGTCAAAAATAAGATTTGGAAAGAAACAACAATCATTTAACCTATCACCCTTAAACTCCATCAGCCTACGGCCAAAAACATGTAGCAGAAAATAAACCCACGCAAACCAAAAGGCCAACAGAAAATAGGCCCAGCCTAGTGAAAAGACATAAGTGAAAATTTTGTCAATACAGATAGAGAGATAAATATTTCCAACTAGTAGCTTAATGAAATAGGAAACATCATACCCTTCGAAATTAGACACAGCATTATCAAAAAAATTCCCATAAGAGGTGAGTATGGCTCGGGTCAAAAGCACAGGAGAAGCAGAAAATACAATTATAGGAATGCATCAGAGAATAAGAAACATTAAATAGTAAGAAAAGAGGGAGGGGGGGGCTAATTTCTAAGGTATGGTAGGCCAGTATTATCCAAATTGACTAAGCCACGCAGGTGTCTAGGTAGATTAGATTGATCAAAAAAAATTTGATCATCTAATCTAGCAAGAGATAATCGACACATCCTTCCTTCCATGAAACATGAGTGATTCTGTAACAAACTTGAGAAGAAGCATTTTAGTTTGATTGAGAAGATAATACAATTCAGTGTTACCCATTTTATTAGAGGTTAATAGAGCAATTAGAAGAAGAGCATCTACTTCAATCCAAATGTTAAGCCAGTTTTTATGCAAACTGATCTCAACAGCTTTATTAATGGCCATTTATTCAGTAAAAATAACAGAGGATGCAGGTAAAGGATAGGAAAAAGCACAAGTTACCATGCCTTTAAAGTTTCTAAAAATGCCACCACATCCAAAATTATTTTGAGAAACATAACCATCAGTGTTAATCTTGATAATATTATCATGGGTCTTAATCTAATAGACAATTTTATCATCTTTACAATTCAAATGCTCAAGCAAGGTAAGACCTAGTTTATTAACTACAAATTTTCAACCTTTAAATTGTTTGTTAGTAATTAAATTAGCATTGAATAAGGCACAAATTTTATCTTTGATTCTTGCAATAATTCTCTTATGATTCATAGGAATCCGATGTTTAGCATCATTTCTATCCATGCATATAAACAAAATGAGAGTGATGGCGGTTATCACTTTATGACCTTTAATAGTTCTTTGAAAATAACCCTCCAAAAGTTGGTAAAAAGATAGAGTTCCATTAAAAAGATTAATATTGAAAAGATCATCATACCAAACCCATAATTTAGAGGCAATAGTTCCATTAACAAAGACATGATTCACATCCTCAATGTGATAACAACAATAACATTTAGAGGGTACGTATAAAGGATATTGTCAAAGGCTTTAAAAATGTCTAATTTAAAAAGGATATTGCCACCTCTGATAGGAGTATCCAAGTCATGAATTAACTCTAGGGCTAGAAGAATATTATTGGATATAGCTCTGCCTCTGACAAAGCTAGTTTGAATAGGAGAGATAATTTTTTGAAGCAAAGGAGTAAGTCTATTGGCAAGAAATTTAGCAATAAGTTTTTAAAAGAAGGTGCAAAGATTGATAGGTCTAAAGTCACCCCAGCATTCAGGATTATCAATTTTTGGTATTAGGACAATGGAGGTGCAAGAGAAATATCTAGGTATAGAGTTACCATTAAAGAAGTCAATGACTGCTTCAACTAAGTCTTGTTTAATAATAGTCCAACAATGTTGAAAAAAGTGAGTAGTATATCCTTCTGGGCCAGCAGTTGAATCAGTGTTCATGTTATTAACAATTTTGCTAATCTCATCTTCTGTAGGAATCATAGTAAGTAAATGGTTTTCTTCATTAGAAATAAATGATGGAATCAAATGAGTGTGGGAGATACCATCTAAAGTATGGCTCTTATTCAGCAAATTTTTGAAATGATTAATAACAGATTCTTTAATTTCATTATTTTCAATGATCCAGTTACCATTGGTACTTTTAATTTTTTGGATATAATTTAATGCTCTCTTTTTTTGAAAAAGAGCATAAAAGTATCTGGTATTTTTGTCCCCATCGGAGTTTACTAGCCTTTTCGTAAGTTTCTTCCATATTTTGATAGGTAACAAGGTTATCTTTGGCTTCATTTAAATCCTTCAATTTAGAAGAATCAGTAAAAACAACATTTTCAAGATTGCAGACCAATTGTTCCATGTTTTTGATGTTAGCAAAAAGGTTTTTAAAGCGATGTTTGTTCCAACAAACAAGGTTTTGCTTGAGTCTTTTAAGTTTAAACCAGAGGCAAATCATACCATTGACCGAATTGTCAGGGTGGAGGGGGGCAGTCCAGTTAGTGGTGACAACATTTAAAAATCAATATCACGAATCCACATATTAAATCGAAAGATGTTGAGTGGGAGAGCCGATTTAATAGATTTTTATTAGAAATCAAGAGAGGAGCATGATCTGACTAGGTTCTACTTAAATGTTCAACAGAAGTATGGGGCCATAGATTTATCCATATAGAGTTAAAGATAATTTTGTCCAGCCATTGCTAGAGTCTAGAGTTGTGCCAAGAGTAATCTGATCCCGAGTAGACAATGTCAATAAGGTTACAATCAAGAATCATATTAGAAAAATATTCCATAAAATGCATGTCAGGAGAACATCCCCCCCTTCTTTCCGAAGAGAAGAGGATGGTGTTAAAATCACACCCGACCAACCAAGGTTTGTTAATAGTGGCGGCAAAGGATCTTAAATTGCCCCAAAGGGTGTTCCTACCAACCCTATTGCAAGATGCACACACAAATGAGCCTAGAGCAGAGAAATCACCCAAATAAAATAAATATACTTAAACCTAAATCTAAACCAAAACTAAATAAAAATAAAATAAAATAATTAAAATAAATAAACTAAACAAAAATAAATAAAACCTAAACTAATAATAAATAAACTAAACTAAACTAAAAACATAAAAAAATAAACTAAAAATTAAAAGATACAAAATATAAATAAACTAAATAAAAATAAAAAACTAAATAAAAAAATAAATAAACTTAAACTAAAAAATATAATAAATAAATAAACTGAATGAAAATAAAATAAAATAAAATAAATAATAAATAAACACTAAACCTAAATGAAATAAAAAAAATAAACCTAAAATAAAATAAAAAAACTTAAACCTAAACCTAAACCTAAACTTAAATAAAATAAATTAAAAAAATAAAAATAAAAACCTAAATAAATTAATAAACTAAATAAACTAAACTAAAATAAAAATAAAATAAAAACCTAAACCTAAACTTAAATAAAATATAATAAAATAAACTAAAAATAAATAAACTAAACTAAATAAATAAACCTAAAATAAACTAAATGAAAATAAAATAAAATAAATAAACCTAAATAAACTAAACTACACAAAGTAAACCTAAATAAATAAACTAAATAAAAAACCTAAACTGAATAAAAATAAACTAATAATAAATAAACTTAAATAAATAAATAAACTAAAATAAACTAAATATACCTAAATAAAAAATTAAAATAAACTAAATAAATAAATAAAATAAACTAAATTGAACTAAGCTAAATAAATAAATAAAATAAAAATAAATAAACTAAATAAGAAAACAAAATAAAATAAATAAACTAATCTAAACTAAATAAATTAAATAAAATAATAATAAAAATAAACCTAAACCTAAGCCTAAATAAATTAAAAAATAAAATAAACTAAACAAAACCTAAAATAGACTAAATAAACCTAACTTAAACTAAATAAAATAAACAAAAATTAAATAAATAAAAATAAACTAAAAAATAAACCTAAAAACAAAGTAAACGAAACCTAAAAAATATTAAATAAACTAAACTAAAATAAAGAAATAAATAAGAAAAATAAATTAACCTAAAATAAAAATAAGAAAAAAAACCTAAACCAAAAAAAAATAAACAAATAAACTTAAACCTAAACCTAAAATAACTTTACTAAATAAAATAAAAATAAACCTAAAAATTTAAATAAAAATAAAAATAAAAATAAACTAAACTAAACTAAATTAACCTAAACTAAACTAAAATAAACCTAAAATAAAAATAAATAAAATAAAATAAATTTAAAAAATAAAACCTAGAACCTAAATAAACTAAAATAATAATAAAATAAATAAACAATTAAAAATAAAAATAAACTAAAATAAATAAATAAACCTAAACCTAAACTAAATAAATAAAATAAACGTAAAATAATATAAAATAAACCTAAATAAACTAAATTAAAAATAAAATAAATAAAAATAATAAACCTAAATCTAAACCTAAACTAAACTAAATAAAAAAAAAACTAAAGTAAAAATAAATAAAGTAAATTGTAATAAACTAAATAAACCTAAACTAAACTAAATAAATAAAAATAAATAAAAAAGATAAAAATAAAATAAAATAAAAATAAATAGAATAAAATAAAAATAAAATAAATTAATTAAAATTAAATAAATAAAAAAATAAACCTAAACTACATGAACTTAAAAAAAATAAAATAATACTAAATAAACTAAACTAAATAAATAAACCTAAACCTAAACCTAAATAACCTAAAATAAAAATAAAATAATAAAATAAAAAAGATAAATAAATAAATAATAATCAAATATACAAAAAATTAATAAACTAAAAACAAAACTAAATGAACCCTAAAATAAATAAAATAAACTTAAATTAAAAAATAAACCTAAAAATAAAATAAACCAAAATAAAAATAAATAAACTAAATAATATAAACTAAAATAAATAAGCTAAACTAAAACCTAAACCTAAATAAAAACAAAATAAATAAGCCAAAATAAAAAGTGAAAATAAATTAAGCTAAACAAAAATAAAATAAACCAAAAATAAACTAAACTAAACAAAAAAATAAACCTAAAGCTAAACCTAAAAATAAAAATAAACCTAAACTTAAAGATAAAATAATATAAAAATAAACCTAAAAAATAAACTTAAACTTATAATAAAAAAATAAAAATAAGCCCTATAATAAAAAAAAATAATGAAATAAAAATAAAATCCTAAACCCTAAGCTTACCCTAATCCCCAAACCCTACACCTTAAACCTTAAACACTAACCCTAACCCTAAACCCTAAACCCTAAACCCTAAACTAAAAACCTAAACTAACCAAAACCATAAAGTTAAAAGCAGTACTCTAAAACCCTAAACCCTAAACTAACCTTAATCCTGGCTAAACCTATACCCTAAACCTTGAAAACCCAAAACCCTAAAGCCTAAACACTAAACCCAAAACCCTAAACCATAAACCCTATCCCTAAACCCTAAACCCTAAAACCCTAAACCGTAAACCAAAACTTATAAAATAAAATAAAACATAAACATAAACCTTAACCTAAGAAAAAATAAAATAAAAAATAATAACTAAACTAAAATAAAATAAATGAAAGCCTAAACTAAACTATAAATAATAAAAAAGGCTAAATAAAAAAAAACTAAACCTAAAATGAAAATAAAATAAACCTAAAATAAAATAAAATAAAAATTAAATAAAAACATAAACCAAAAAATTAAACCTAAAAATAAATAAAAAATAAAACCTATACCCTAAATTAAAAAAAAATTTGAACTTAAAATAGAAATAAAATAAGCATAAACTAAGATAAACTAAATTAAAATAAATAAAACCTAAACCTGAACCTAAAGTAAATTAAATCTAAACATAAACCTAAACTAAATAAAATAAAATAAACTAAAAATAAAACATAAACCTAAACTAAAAAATGATACCTAAAAATAAACCTAAAATAAAAACCTAAAAGCTAAACCTAAAAAAATAAAATAAAAACCTAAACATAAACCTAAAAGTAAAAAAATAAAATTTAAACCTAAAAAATAAAATAAAAATATAACTAAACTACAAAATAAACCTAAACCTAAACCTCTACCTACTAAATAAACTAAAATAATAAAACTTAGAATGAATAAACTATGCTAAATAAAAATAAAAAATAATCTTAAATAAAAATAAAAAATAAGATAAACTAAAATAAATAAAAAATAAATAAAAAAAGCAAAGTAAAAATAAAAAGAAATAAAAATAAAAAACCCTAAACCCTAAACCATAAACCCTACACTAAGAACTCTAAACCCTAAAATCTACAACCCTAAACCCCAAACCCTAAACCCCAAACCCTAAACCCTAAACCTTAAACCCTAAACTCGAAGCAATAAACCCTAAAAACGTAAAAACCTAAACCTAAACTAAATAAAACCTAAAAATAAAAAAAAATAAAAAATATAAACCTAAATAAAATAAAATAAAAACCTAAACATAAACCTAAACCTAAACCTAAAAATATAATAAAATAAAAAATAAAAACTAAACTAAAATAAAATTAATAAAAACCTAAACTAAACTAAAAAAATAAAATAAACTAGAAATAAAAAACATAAATAAAATAAAAACTAAACCTAAAAAAATAAAGATAAAATAAAAACTAAATAAAAATCTAAACCTAAAAAATAAACCAAAAATAAAAAAAATGAAACCTAAACCTTAAATAAAAAAAAACCTAAACCTAAAATAAAAAATATAATCCAAAACCTAACCTAAAATAAACTAAACTAAAATAAATAAAACCTAAACTTAAACCTAAAATAAACTAATCATAAACCCTAAACTAAATAAATAGAATAATATAAAAATAAACCTAAACCTAAACTAACAAATAAAACCTAAAAATAAACTTGAAATAAAAATTTAAACCTAAACTAGAAAAAAAAAACTAAAAACCTAAACCTAAACATAAAAATAAAAAATAAAACCTAAACCTAAAAAATTAAATAAAAATAAAACTAAACTGAAAAAATAAATGTAAGCCTAAACCTAAATCTAAAAATAAAAAAATTAAAAAAACCTAAACTAAAATAAATAAATTTAAAATAAATATACCAAACTAAATAAGAATAAATAATTAACCTAAATAAAAATAAAAAATTGACCTAAATAAAAATAAAAAAATAAAATAAACTAATAATAAAAAATAAATAAACCTAAACTACTACCGGTTTACTTAGTTTTTTTAAATAAAAACCCTAAATCTAAAAAATACTAAAACCCTAAAGCCTATACACACAACCCAAAGCTAACCCTAAACCTTAAAAAAGAATGGGCGAACATCATGTTTTGGGCTCAATCTGGCGTGTCAGCAGTTGAATGCGGCGATTATCATAGTGGTGGTGGGGTGGTATAGAGGTGCTTGTGGATGTGAAGGTGGTGGTCGGAGCAGTGGTGATAATGGAGGCAAGAAGAGCGATGGAGGTTATAGCTATGCTGGTGGCAAAGAGAGAGATATGATGAGGATCCTACTAGAGAGGAGGTGGTTACGATGGGAACTGACTAAATAAATGGTCGATCGATCTGCTTATGGGACTGTCTTTATAGTAGAGATAATTATACTTATTTAGTGCTTTTTTATTTACTCTATTAGTCTCATTTTTTATTTATGTCATCGCTTGTGTCTTAGAAAACTTGGGATGCTACTTAGTTTTTGAAATCAAATAGAAGAAATGTTGAATTTGAATTTATTCTTCATTAAAAGAAACCTTAAACCCACCATAAACCCAAAACTCTAAACGCTAAACACTAAACTAAAACTTAAACCATAAACCATAAACCATAAACCTAAACCCTAAACCCTAAACCCTAAACTTAAACTTAAACCCTAAAACCTAAAATATAAACATTAAACCCCACTCCATGAACCCAAACCCAAAACCTACATTGAATCCTAAACCCTAAGCATTAAACCTTAAATCCTAAAACCCTAAACCCTACTACAAACCTAAACCCTAAACTCCATAAGCCCTAATCCTACACCTACTCCACCCCAAACATTAAACCCTAAATCCTAAACCCAGCCCAACCTAACCTAAACTAAACCTTATCTAACCATAAACTAAACTTTAAACTTTGAATAAAGATGGGGTAAATCAAAGAATGACTCAATCCTAACATAGCTGGAGCTAAAGAAAATGTCTTCAAGCGACTTTCCCTTACTATTGGATTTGAATATAACCTAAATCATATTATAATACTATATATTATAGTATAATGTATCATCATATATTTGAGCATGTAGTGATGTTTTTTTGGATGTTATAAGATGTTTTGAAATGTTTTAGTATATTACAGTATTATACCCCATAGTCTATATTAATATAAATCATAAAAATAATAATTTAATAAATTAGATAATGAAATTTGTTAAATTTGAAGTGGGAATTAGTTGTAGCACCAAAGGTGTGCTATGCCACTTGTAGTCTAAAAAGTAAGATTTTATGTTCAAAATAAATATTATATGTTGTAGCATAGTATAGCATCATATATCATAATATATATTATTTTAAAGTATTTTATAATCATGCAGTTGAGCCTACACTAGCATTATTTATAAAAATATTGATTTAGACTTTAAAATGGTGGAATTTGGCCAAATTCATAATAATTAAAGCATGGCATCATAATATATTGTTTCAATTTAAAATATGTAAGTGATACGACTAAAATATATACTTTTTATTATTTAGACTAATTTTATGATTTTTTATCTTAAGCAATCTCTTGTGATGTGATATGCAATATAATATAATATGTTATAGTGTATTATAATATAGGATGCCATAACATAGTGTAGCATCATGCATTATAAGCATACTATTGTGTATTACTACTTGTTGTTTAGCATATTGTTTGTTATAGTATGATGTAGTAGAGTTTGTATTGGTATAATTCATAAAAATATTGATTTATAGGCTAAGATGATGGGATTTAAATTTAAAATTAGGGAACATCATTGGGGCTATGTTGTGTCATTTAATCAAAAGAATGGAATTTTGCATCCAAAATAAATGTTCATTTTTCAACCAAATTTTATAACTTTTTCACTTAAAGTGATTCATTTTACGGTGTAATGTAAGATAATATATTATATGAAAGAATATTAAAATATAATGTACATAATAATATAACTTCACATAATAATATAACTTCATAAAATGTTGATTACAATGTTAAGTTGATGTAATTTGAGTAAATACATTATTAGTATTTTGGTTAAGTATTAAAGGTTTGCATAAGCAAAGAAATAAGATTTGATGAGAATTCCATGTCAAGGACATGGAGGAGATAGGGGATCCATTTTGCATTAGACATGACATATGAAAGGTCTATGTCGAGCATAGAAGAAGAAAATATGTTGAGGATAAGGTTTGAATTTAATTTGATTATTTGATTTATGGAAAAAAGATATGTTGGGGATAAGAATCTATAATCCACCGGGGATTAAGATCGAATTGACTTTAATTTGTTTTGTTTTTAATGTGGAGATACATTTAGATATAGCTTGAGTCTAGGGATGGGTATGAACCTTACACTAAGGTTGACTATCCATTGGGGATTTGGATTTGAGTTTGATTTCATAGATTTGTTTGGGGATGTATTTGCTGGGAATAAGAGTTTGGTTGGATTTCTTTGATTTAACTCTACCAGGGGAATTAGTTTAATTTGGCTCCACTAGAGAGGTTGATTTTGAATTTGATTTGTTTGATTGACTTGTTTATATATGATTTGAGGCTTCACTAAGGAGAAAGGTGTGACTTAACTCCATTGGGAAAACTAGATCAGGTTTAATTTAATCTGAGTTAATGTATGGACTCGATCGGTGTACGATGAACCCACTAAAAGGGGCTATATCAACCTTGACCTACCTCAGGTTTATAAATCAAAAAGGATAGTCTACTGGCTATGGGGTAAAGCTAGCCAACCTAAGGGGTTGCCTTTCAGAGTGTAACGACTATGCTAAGAAGAAGGCATAATAGACTTATATCATCCAATGTGAGGAACAACCACTAGGGTGACCTGTTGGATGCAGAACAAATCAAACATGGGGAGACTAAGAATGAATCTTTGTTGGGGACTTATATCAAGTAGTCGATTAATTTTATCTTAATTTCATGTTATTTGATATGGTTTGTTTAGTTTAGTTTGATTTCGAATTGAGGGCATATCCATTGGAGATGTGAGCTCAGTCAAATTTGATATATTTAATTTATAGACTATGTTGGTGTGCAATGGACCCACTGAGAAGGGGCTATATTATACTTATCATATTTTAGATTTATAAATCTATAGGGATAGTCTACTAGCCATGGGGTAGAGCTAGCGAACCTAAGGGGTTGCCTTTTTTATGAGTTGTCTTAGGAAGAAGGTGTAGCACACTTACATCTTCTAAAGTAGGGAATAGCCGTTAGGGTAACCAATTGGTAGCACAACAAATAGATCCCGACTTAGGGGAGACTATTGAGTGAATGTCGCAGGGGACTTATATCAACTCAAGAGTAGTTAGGCAATTCCCATAAAGAGTTTTGCTGACACTACCTTAAAGATAGGATGCCTGCTTGGGAAAAGGTACTGCTAGTGGTGTCCTCCTAATCCATAAGTGAAAATATATTTTTTGTTTATATATTTGCATGGACCCTGTTGGTGTGTGAGCATCCACACCGAAGGAGCTATGTCGCCGACTATCTTGATTTCTTGGACCAAGTGAGAATCTACACACATAGATAGATTCTCCAACCATATGGGTTGTTACTAGGAAAGGAAACTATCTAATGGTAACCGGTAGTGTCTAAATGGGGTTGCAAGGGCGTGATCCAAATATAGTGCCTAGGGAGGTCTTGGGGGCATTATCACGAGCCTAGAAAAAAAAGTCTATAGGTGTCGGTGACCAACTCGGAGAAAGTGTAGACTTACATCACATGGTGTATCATAAGATGTGAGAACCAACCAAAGTGTATCCATCGCATAGTCGAGAACCAACCAACCTTAGGTGCTCTGTGTGCAATGATCAATATGGAAAGAAAACATGTCTTACTCTTTTTAAGCAAATGATCATCGGATGAACACGAGGAAGGACTGGACCTAGACTTGAAGTAGTCAGGAGGGAAGGAGTTGCTAGGGGACTTATCCTAAACCTCAAATACACTCAACCCAAATAGTGCACAAAGGTTAATCCAAGAATAAAGTGTACCTGACTCACATCCTCTTAAATGAAACCAACATGAGGTAGCTTACCGACCACGCAATAAGACCTACGAAACTAACAAGACACTAATTAGTGTGTAGTGGCTAAAGAAGGAAAGTGTAGCATACTTACATCCTCTAAAGCAAGAAGACCACTAGGGTGACATAATAGCAGCTTAGCACATCAGACTGAGCGGTTATGGAGGTGGCATTATCTCAACTTAGAGTAGCGAGATAAAAGATATGTATTTATTTATATATGTTTATGTGTATTTTGTGTTTGTGTTGTGGATAAAGGATATTTGGTTCCATACACTAAACACATCATGGGGATTTATAAATAAAAGTACTTTCAACATGGAACAGATTTAAATCAAAATAGAATTTTCATTGATGATAATTATTTTCAAACATGAAATATAATATTTCTTTAAGTAGAGCATGTTGATTGGAAGCATTGGGAGCTCTCCCTTATGATTAATAAGCTAATAAGATCCTCCTTAGTAGGCCTTCTCTATGAAAAAAGGGCCTTCCTACGTGGGTTAAAACTTGTCTCCCATCTTATGACGGGCAACAACCAGTGTCCTTAGAACGAAAATAAGCTCTCCTACTTGAAAAGATCTAGGACGGCCAACTTGTTATAAGCTTAAATCATTTTAGCTTTGTACAACTCGAGTTTTAGCATACCTGCAGGTGTCTCTCCTCCAAAACTTCAATCTCTTCTAACCATAACTTAGCGCTATGTTGTGATCTTGCTCCTTAGTGATGGAAGTTGGACTTCTAATGGTAGAACAACTTTGAACCCATACACTAAAGAAAAAGGATTAGAGTGAGTTGGAGTTCTATATGTGGTGTGGTAGGCCCACAAGGCTTCAACTAACTACTAATGCCATTATCACTTATTGTGCTTAGTGTCTTCTTCAGTATTTAGATGATAGTTTTGTTGAAGGCTTCTATTAAACCATTTTTTCTTGGGTAGTTTATGGTATAATATCTCAAATCTATGTTGTTTCTTTGAGCAAAGTTGTTGATCTTGGTTTTCTTGAATGTAGTACTATTATCATATATAATTCATCAAGGCACTCACGCTATCATATGGTTCCTAAAAATTAGCACACACTGCTATGACCTCTCGGTGAAATTGCCTTCACCCATTTGCAAAAATACTCAGTAGTAGTTAAGATGTATCAATGACCCTTGGATAAAAGAGGATTAATCAGACACACTATATGGTACCCCAACACTCGAATAGTCATGAGGCTAATGTAGGATGTAGAATGTTGGGTGGTTAGTGTAAGACCACATAGTGTATTTGACATTGGTGGCATCGCCAAGCAGTATCCATGCAATCTTGATGGCCGATTAGTATCTAGTCTGATCTTGGCTTCCATCTTCAGACTGGATTGGTTGGCTCCACATAATCATGTGTGTACCTCAACCACGATCTTACGGGCTTCGTGCTTGTCTAAATAATGTAACCACATTTGATTAAAAGACTGCTAGTACAAGACATCATCCACAAGAGCATAGGAAAGTGCTCTCTATTTCATCTAATGGGCTTGGGACTTCTCTTGAGATAGTTTAACTTTATTTAGGTAATCTATGAATGGTTTCCTCCAATCAAACTCCTCATCCTTCTTGGCAATAGTAACCTCCCCTTTAAGAGAGTACTTTTTGATGAGTTCAATATCAATAAGGGATAAGAATTATCTATTTTGGACCTTTATTAATATGGACTCATCCTCCGAACTTGCCAACTCCTTGGCAAGCTTGGCTAATGCATATGTTACGGTGTTCTCTCATCGTGGAATCTTATAAATGGGTAATATGTAGGATTTGGGCCAACAACTCCATGGTGTACCTATGATAGTGATGGAGCTTGAGCTTTATAACCTAATAGGACCCAATGATTTGCTTGATAACTAGTTGAGAATCCCTGAAGATCTTGATGTTATGGATGCTTAGAGTAACAACTAACTCTAGACTGGCAATCAGAGCCTCATATTCAGCTTCATTATTATCACAAGGATTTGACAGATGATATGAGAATCTCATCACATCACGATCCAGAGTTAAGAGAACTATTTATCCCCCTTTTTTGGAATAGTAGATTATGGTTCTTCTCCTCTTTGAGAGGAAGCCGCACCATCAATGTACATCTCCCAGTAGTGAATGCTAGTATCCCCTAAATTCATGATTTGTTCATCAAGGAGATCATCACTAAGTGGAGAGTTAGTATGAAGTGGGTTTCCTGCTAACAAATCCCCTCCTTTTCATGCGGAGGGGTATGAAGGTAATGTCAAACTACGAGAGGATCATGGACCATCATGCCAACCATCCAGATAACATCGGTTGTGTCATGAGATATTGTAGTGGATTGATCCTAGAGATTAAGTTCACTTTAGAGCTTTTAGGATGCAATGATTAAAGCTAAGCAATTATCAATGGGTGGATAATTAGCCTCAGTTAGGATTAGAGGTAGTAGAGTACATTTTCCTTCCCTTCGTCATTTGCTTGGGCCAACAAAGCACCAAGGGAGTCATCTGATGTAGTAGTGTAAAGTATGAGTGGCTTGCACAAGATTAGGGCTGCTAAAATTGGTGGAATCATCAGGTAATGCTTGATGTATTCGAAGGCATGCTCATACTTATCTTCCCACTTGAACTTGGCATTCCTTTTGACAAGTGCTGAGAATGGCTGACATCTTCCAATAGGTTGGATATAAAGCATCTTAGATAATCTAACCGCCCTTAGAATGCTCTGCGTTGAGTTAAAATTTTAGGGGGTGGCATTTCTAATTTCACTTTGATCTTCTTTGAATCAATTTTGATTCCCTAGTGTCGGACAACAAACTCAAAGAATTTCTCTGAAGCTACTCCAAATGCACACTTCAATGGGTTCATTTTGAGGTTAAATTTTCTTAATTATTTAAAAACTACTCTCAAGTCAAAGAGATGTCTTCCTTTTCTCTACTTTTGACCATGAGATCATTGACAGCACTTTTCGATGATGAATGAGTTCATCAAAGATTCAAGTCATAGCCCATTGGTATGTAGCACGAGCATTTTTAAGGTTGAAAGGCATGACCTTATAGCAATAGATTCTAATCGGGGGTTCTAAAAGTAGTGTTTCTTTTATCTTTAGGGGCCATCTTTATTTGGTTATTTCTAGATGAGCCATCCATGAATAACAAGACTATATGAGATGAGGCAATGTCCACCATCAGCTCTAGGATTGGTTGTGGAAATTCATCTTTTGGTCATGTCTTATTTAAATCTCTAAATCGAAGTATCTATGAATTTGGCCATTTATTTTCTTAACTAGGATGATGCTCGCTAACTAGGTAGGGTATTTTTCTTCCTAGATGAAGCCATCATCGATCAGTTTCTTGACTTCATAAATGACATTGTTTTTTATGTCTAATCACATCCATCTAAGAGCTTGCTTGATAGGGTTATCAGTAGGCTCTATTATTAGTTTATGGACCACTATGTTAGGAGCCAATCTAGGCATCTCTTCATAACTCCATGCAAAGTAGTCCTTAAACTCAGTCAGTCATTAGAATTAAATTCATTCAATAAAGAACAATTTATGTCGGGCATGGATCTTCTTCAGTTCCTAAGTTGATTTCCTTGAGCTCATCAATAGTTGACTTGATCATTTCTTTAAATTTTGGAGGTGCATCTTTGACTTTAAAATAATTTGGATCATCTAAAGTATCTAAGCACAGCTCCTCATATGAGTTAATGTGACTTGAAAAGAACCTATCAGATTCCAAATGATTGATGATGACTAAACATTAATCATCATCGTCGACTGGACCCATTACACCAAATCCTAGTATTAGTCTTGATTGAGAGCTTTTGCATTTGTTCTTCCATATTTTTTTTTGAAGTATGAGCTTTGACCAAGTATGTTGGATTAACCCTTTCTTTGCTAAATTATGAACACAAGGGAAGTACTAATCAAATGGTAATTCTATTAAACTTTTATATATCATCCTTCAGTTCTACATAAACTTCTTGACTTGAGGATGATACTCCTAGAACGAACCATTGAGTCTTCACACCTGTGGATGACTTAGGGGCTTCCTTAACTACCAAACCCTCAGCTTTTTGAGAGGAAAGTGGGTTAGATCTAAGATTCCCAACTAATGCCTAAATGTTTCACATATAGACTTTGATACACTTATGCTTTGCTTTGGAGTCCAGGCTTCATGGCTATCTAGCTCAAGTATCACCTCCAAGGAAATCTACTACTTGAGAAGAGCTTCCTGGTATGCTAACCATATAAGAATCATCCTATGAACTAGATTCTATGTCTATATGGATATTAGGTGTACTCCTTATAGTTGGGACATATCTTCTATTTGGTGGCCAATAAAAAGATTTTCCACCCCTGAGATTGCCTCTGAACTAGCCTCTTCCTTTGCTTGGTGGAGGTCAGGTCGTCCGACCCATATGTTTGAATGGTGTAACAAACTATGGGTGGAATTTAATGTTAAGATCTACTTCCTCCTCCAAGTTTATTTTTGCTCCCTTTTATTTTCTTTTCCATTTTCTTTTTTGTTTTCTTTTTCCTTTTCTTTTTATTCTTTTTTAAACTTGGCCTATGTTTGCGAGAATGACATGTTGATTTTGAGGGAGGTAGTAAGCCGCATCCTCATATATGCCAACCTCATGAACTGTAAATGGCTTGAGATCTCCTTTGGCATAGTAGATGATCCCACATCTCACAAACATCATACACTGATGTAGAGAGGATGGAACTATGTTGTTCTCATGTATCCATGGTCTCACAAGCAAAGTGTTGAAATATGTATTCGAGTATATAATGTGAAACATGGCTTCGGTCTTCCAATCATCTATCTCTAAGGGCAACACTATGGAGCCCAATGCTTGTTGACCTCACTTTTGGAGTGCAGATTCAATCTTCTTATCTTAGACTTAGGAGTCTCCTAGACATAAAGACATCCCTAGTCATAAGACACTTCTAACAAATATTTAAACACTTAACCTAAACCTAAATACTTAGAAGGGGTAACCATAGGATTAGGTTATGCCTTAGGGATTAGGATAATCCACCTACCCTACAACCCATATCCAATCCATGTTCACCTTCTCAAACCAAACCTCAAGTTCAATTCAGGCATTTAATTTAGATCCAAATCCAAGCCTAAATTATAAAACCAAATGATTGAAGCTTTATCATATCAAATCCTTGACATATGACCTATCCAATGGACTTAGCCAAATCTTAATCTAAATAAATCCAAAATCAATTGGTTTTCTCATACTCAATTTATATCTTCAATCATCTTCCTAAATATAAATCAAATCTACATTCAAATGTTCAAAACTAAATCAAACTAAATCAAATTAAATCAAAACCCTTCCAAATCCATCTATATCCATGGACTTAGCCAAATCATAATCCAAATCGACTCAATTGATTTTCTCAAAATAAATCAT
This sequence comes from Cymbidium sinense, assembly GCA_021442155.1. Taxonomy (NCBI): domain Eukaryota; kingdom Viridiplantae; phylum Streptophyta; class Magnoliopsida; order Asparagales; family Orchidaceae; genus Cymbidium; species Cymbidium sinense. The sequence continues at coordinate 49,187,710 of CM038220.1, read as the reverse complement.
ATTATCAATTATCTTCACAAATTTAAATGAAATATACATTTAAGTCATCAAAACTAAATCAAAGCAAAACAAAATCCAAACCTAAGCCACATTGCCCAACTCTATGGACTTAGCTAAATTCCTTCATTCCAAAACCCAAATTCAATTGATTTTCTAATAAATTAATCATACCTTCAATCAAATTCACAAATATAAATTAATTCTATAATCATCAAGCCAAACCAAAATCAACTCAAGTAAAACCTACCTTAACCCTCTTGACATGAAATGTTCAAATGAACCAAAACTCATTTGAACCCAAGCCAATTGAATTATATATCAATCCCAAATACATATAAACTCAACTCAAATCAAAAATCAACCCAAAATCAATCAACTAAACCCAATTGGTCCACTTGACCCATAGTGGCTAATTTTATTTGAGCTAAGTTCTAATCCTACAAATTGGATTGAAAATAAGCCGATCAAAACCTCCCATCATGATTGTTGATCACCCTAGGTTGATCAATTATCACAAATTGGGTCAAACCAAGTCAACTTGGTCATTTGACCAAGTGAATCCCTTAACCCATATGAACCCAAAGTAGCGAAATTACAACCAAGATCCCTAAAAATTAATGATTCATACCAAATCAAAATCAATATTTGAATATGACTTGACCTTCATTTGAGTTAAACCAAACCCAATTGGACCTCTTGACCCAAGTTGACCCAAATTGACCTAAAAGATTAAATTGGGTCAAATGAAAATATAATCCAAATTGATTGCAACCAATGGCTCAAGATCATTCCAAATTGATTGTTGAACTTGACCAAAGTCATGATTGGACCCAATTGAACTTAATTGATCTACTTAGCCTAAAGGTTCAAGTTGGCCTAAATCAAAACCAAATCCAAATTAATTGAAACCAAACTAATCATCATCAATTAGTCAACTAAACCCAAACCAACACCCAAGCCAATTTGGCCAATTTGGTCAATTAATCAACTTAATCCATTTGACCCAAATGAATTCAAATGATCAAAATCAAATTTAAGCCAAACTAAACCAATTGAACCAAAATATCCTAAATGATCATATGAAGTTGACCCAACCCTTGGTTTGACCTAGTTTGACCAAACCTAACCCAATTTGACCTAAATCAATCAAAGCCAAACCTAACCAAATCAATTGACTTGAAGTTTGGGCTAACCCACTCTTCGCTCAATCAAATCAATGCCAAATGATAATTCTCCCCTTGGGTCAAGGGCATCACATGAGACAAATCACCTATGTAAGTAGTCATTTTCATTCCTTGGCCACTTGGTACTCTCCCAATGGTCCACTTAGGCACCTAGGACACTCCCAACATGGGTGGTTGGGCCATGACCCATGAGGTAAATCACCTCACCCTCCCCATTGGAGCATTTGAAACCCTTAGGACACCCATGATTCCTCCTTGGGCAACCACCTCCACACCTTCAACCAACCAAGCAGCCAACTCACCTCCTCCCCACCCACGACTCCAAGATGGTGACGACCCATTAAACCTGATCCCAGATGATCAAGATGAAGGTGGGGAGGTATATTTCCAACACACACAAAAAATTGTTCCTAAGAGCTACCGGGATGTCTAGAGCCATTCCTTAGCTCCAAAATCATTCCTCAATAAATGCCATTCGTCAATCCAAAAAGACACTCCCATTTTTGACCTAACTTCCCCATTTCTCCATAAAACTCAAATTAACATTGCACGCACCTTCCCTAGGCCTCATCGAGAAAGAACGAATCATCTCCCAAGCTTCCCAAGCATCAAAAGTAGGACTTCAATCAAAGTTGAGCTCCAAATTATCAATTCATGGCCTTCTGAGTGAACATCAAGGAATTGATCCAATTGCTAGTAAAAAAGGATTCATCTCCACTAGATGAAGCTTCCTCAATCGTTTGAGGCACCGATCTTGAGCACCGGTGAGGTATGCTTCCAAAATCGATCCTAAAGAAAAAATGGGTTGGAGCGTTTTGAAGAAAACTTACATCTCAGGTGATCTTAACCGTTGGATCCCCTCCAATCAATGTCGTGGAGGTGTGGGATTTTTTTGGAGTTGATCCGAGCACGGGTAAACTCATATCAAGTGAGCAATGGTAGACGAGCTCCATTCTCCCACACTTATGTGACATTAGATCACGCACCATCTATTCTGCGTGATCAAAATGGATGGTCATGATAAGATCCGCTAGATCGATCTGATTTAATCTTATTAAACTGTGGGATTAATCATAGCCATTCGATCTTAGATCGGAAGGTGGATGAGAAAACGTGTCCATCTTCTCCATGTAGGCACAGAGTCAGATAAGTTTTAAGTAGCCAATCCTTAGCACCCTGTGGAAAGCTGCATCGGCACATGGCCAACATGATTAGGATTTAATGAGGCTTAATTAATCATTTTTAATGGCTAAAACTTCTAAAAATCATAAAAATTATAGAAAAGTAAAAAAATGAAAAGAAATACTCATTTTAAAGGTATTTTAAAGGAGAATCAATTAAAAATGATCTTACCTAATTTTTAATAGTAATTAAGGTTTAAATGCAAAATTAATTAGCTTAATTACTCCTTAATTACTAGAGCAATTAATCCCAAATTTTGTTGGTTAATTTAATGGGATGACCTCTGCCTCCCATGATTATCTTAGGTTTTATTTCTCACTTAGTTAGGAAAATTGTCTAATTAAACCTTAATTACTCTTTTAGGTTAATTAATGATTAATTAATCTCATTAATAGTAATAAATTAGTTAATTAAGTTTATTAATCATTATTCTACAGTAAGTGAACTAAGGAATAGGGATGGGACCCTTTTCCTATGTTCATTTCATCCTTTTTTTAAAATGAAATTAATTAAGATTTAACCAATTAATTAAATCACTTAATCAAATTGAAATCATAATCACATCAGACCTTAATTAATTAAATCATGGGGTAGATCTTTAGGTGTTTAATAACCTAAAGGCATTTAATAAAATTATGGTTAGTCCACATGTGTGGGAAAACCATAATAGTAATTAATTAAGTCCCTTAATCTAATTAACTAATAATCACGAACCAATTGCATTTGGCCCATTTTATTTTCTAGGATCATTGCAAGTTTATTTTCCATGCATATCATGTTGGCTCATAATTATTTAGTTAATTACTTTTAGGTGATATAGGTAAGGGTAATTAATTCATCTAATTAAAGATTCAACTTAATTAACCCAAAAAATCAAATTAATTACATTTACTTAAATTAAACCAAATCACTAATGTGGGGATGGGTTTAAAATAGCAAGTGATGATTTGTTTTCTCCTCTTTAAATCAAATCAAATCTAAAACTTAATTAATAAAGAAGCTTTGGTTTGCATTAAATGATCTTATTTGATTTGATTGTCCTTAAGAACTTGTTTGGTTGAATGAATCACATGCTTATATTTCATGATCCTTTTTCCAATCATGTTAGATTTGGTATGTCATTTCAATTCATGCATCCATATTTTCAAAATCAAGTAAAATAAAATGTATTTCCTTTATGTAAGCTTGCATGTGTTGATTTAATTTAATATATGTGTGGCTATTATCACTATTAAATCCAAATGTATTTTTGAAAAGCTTATAAATGAATAATTATATTTGTTCTGATGCTTGTTATAAATACATAAGAATTGCATGTGCTTAAAGCTTAAGTGTATGAATGTTGAGTTATCTTTCCTCTATTCAAGTGTTGATTTATATAAGATTGAATGGTAATGGGTATATAGCCTGGACATCCCGGGAATATGAGGCTTTAGCTAGTGCCATGGAGCCATTTTACCTCACTTCACGGTTTATCAATGGCGTACCCATTGATTTCATTCTTATGTATTTCAACATTAGAATTTGGATAGAGCTTTAATTCATATATATATATATATATATTCAATAATAAAAAAATATACAATCTTTGCATGGTTTTCTTTCTCTCATTTATGTATACATCCATGTGTGTCCAAGAAAAGCAAGTATACTGTCTGGACATCCTGGGAATACAAGGCTTTAGTTAGCTCCAAGGAGGTCATTTGATTACCTCACTTCTGTGGTTTAACAAAGACATGTACTTGCCTATATCTTTTTACATGTATATGTATATGTCATTAGTAAATGAAAATCCCATTTGACATTAAAATTAAAATTCATATTCATAGTTGACTAAGTGGTTACATTAATTAGCCATATGATTTGGGGCTTACTTCATATGTTCATGTATACGAATTTACATGTGTTTGAATGCAAATGGGTATATAGTCTAGACATCCAGAGAATACAAGGCTTTAGCTAGCTCCAAGGAGGTCATTTGATTAGCTCACTTCCCTAGTTTAATAATGGCACATACATATTTAATTTCATTCTTATGTCCTTTTTGTATAAGAATTTGGATAAAGTTTTAAATTAATATGTTTAAATAATTTAATCAAATATAATATAAATTCAAAACATACACATACATTCATGATTTAACTGTGCTAAAATATGTTGCATGTATATATACACTTAGGATTAATTAAATCATTTAATAAGACACTCACTGAAGAGAACTAAATCAAATTAATATACTTTAGAAAGTAACTTAAGGTAGGGATGAAAGGGCAATCCTCTTTTCCTCTCTTTATAACACTTAGTTGCTAAGTGTAATCAAATGAAATAAAAGAAAACACAAATTATAATTCTCAAATCAATTAAACTACTTCAAGTGAAATCAACCTTTCATGTTAAATTGAATCTTTATACACTTAGAAAATATAATAGTAATTCCTAAGAAGACTTACCACACAAGCCTTAATACGCACATTAGAATTAAGTCACCACTTATAGCTCTAAGTCAGGACGGTGTATGATGTAATATATGTTTTATTTTATGATGTGTTGTTTTAGATTGAATGATAGGGTGTATGCTTCGTAGACTTGATGATAGGCCAATTTTAGCCTAATCATATTTTTTGCAAGGGATAATGCTTAAGAGTTGCTTCAAAATAAATGTGAGTGCTCTTTTTGCAGTTTTCTTAAATCCTTAAGAATAATCCAAGTTAGGACACGTGGGCTTAGTTACCCATGTCTAGGGTGCTAAGTCCAAATTATAAATACAACGCTTGAGATTATATTTATATTTAGCTCTATTTTGGGTGTAGTTAGATTTATTTTTTCCTCACATAAATGTAATTTTTGCAATAGGATTTAGGAATAGTGATGTGAGGGATTAGGATGAGCATTGGACACAAGGTTTTATCCTAGGGTACCATATGATGCCTTTAAAGTAAGCACCATCCAAATTAAAGAAGGAACCAAATCAGAAATGGAGATATGAAGAAAGAAGACCTCATAGAATTTAATACAATTATAATTATTCTTTCATATTCTAGGTTGTATAAGGGTAGAGCTCGGCTACCCATCTTTTCTCTCTTCGGGTTGTACGGTGGTACTCAATCACACCAACCTTTTATTCTTTTATGATAGTTTATATAATTGTTTGATGTTATGTTTACATTATGCATTAGGATGGCATGCTTTTGATAGTTACTTAAATGATTGATGCTTTAACGTGTGGCTTGGGCATGATTAGGATCTTAGGTAAAAAACATTTCTACCCAATCACTCATAATGAAATAACTCATAACCTCATCATAAATCGAAGACATAAATAAGATAATTAAAAGATTTTGCAACCCCTTATGGTTGTATGTTTCACATGCATGCATTTTCTGTCTCTCTTGAACATGAAGGATTTCCATCCTTGCACGATAAAGGAATGCTTGACTTGTGAGGGCATCCCTTGTGGTGGAGAACACCTTCTTCTAGTTTATTTGACCCATAACCTATTTCATCATGCATTTAGGCATAATAAATACTAAAGCCTCTGTCAAAATGATGTGTCTATAATGAAATAAAATTTGAAAAGATTTTGCATCTATAGATTAAGTCATATGCCATACCACTCATGCTCTAGTCTCTTAGGAAGTGTGTTTAGTACTTTAGTCCCTTTCTAATTAAATAACTGCCCTAGCTATCTTGCAGTTCATAATATTGGATTATATGGTTTTAAAATTATAAGAGGAGTTAGGCGGCTTGTGGTTATAAGTCAGTTGGACAATTTATTCTCTCTTATGGAAGTTACCCTTATGTCCACCTATCTTAGATTTAGGTTGTACTTTGCTAAAGCTCCCTAGATTTAGGATTCATGGTAGCTATTTTCTTTCTACATAAATCCTCATCTCTTAGGTATTCCCATAACCTTGTGTTGGTGGATTACAAGCCCTAGTAATCTAATTGAATTTCAACTCAAAACATATAAATGTCCTCAACTTCAAAATTTTAAAGCCTAATCATAGGACATATTGAAATGCATGCTAGGCTTTCTAATATCATGAGAATTTCCTACTTATTTTATTTGGATTCCAAAAATAAGTCTTCTCCTTGAACTTTCCCAATTGATTTTCCAAATATATCCAATCCTTTGATAGTCTAACCTTGAATTTTTTTTAGATGATAATTGTCTACTTTGATCAAGAGTACTCTTAAGAAATTTCATTTCCTAAGATATAGGTAACAATGGAGGCTTGCCTCCATAGTGAACTTAAGAACCTGGTTTAATATAAACCCTACTTTATTCATTCATGTAAAGTGGTAGAAAAATCTCTAGTACATTCATAGACCCATCATGCCTTAGGAGTCCTTATTACATGATTAGGTCTATTATATGCTGATAATTTTAATCTTTTAAGATAGTACATCATACCTCAATGTTATACGTGATCACCTCAAAAATTATCCCACCTACGATCTGTGTGGTGTCCCCCAAAATCAAATATAAATACCACAAAGCCCTCTCACATTGTTCATTGAATCCTCTCAACATCATCCTTTCTTTTTTAGAGTTTGGTGATGTATTCAAGTAGGCAAGGGATATTGATTTGATTGACCAATCACATAACTCAACACACTATAATATAAAGAGGCGGTTGTGCTCGGTCATCCCTAGGAGTAAGTCTTCATCATTAAATGTAATTCCTAATATGTCCTTCGAGTGGCATGCCTCCTCTTTGGTAGAGATCAACTGAGCTAAGCATATCTCTAGATCAAGTAAGGCCTTGATTAGAGATTCCCTCATCTCTTTGGATAAGATAAGGGCATTGCATATGCTTAACTTAGCTGAAAACTTTCTAAGGTGAGCTAGGACATTGTAATCAACTCTAGCTTGGTCCTCCACAAGCATATCCATGGGTGGAGCATTTTATGGAGGGGCTATCTGCTCACTGGAACCAATGACTTTTTTACCCTTATCCTGAGGTGTTACCATAGGAGGTAGAACATTTTCACTACATAGGTTGACTTCAATGACTTCTTGGAATGATGAGCTTGTGAAAACTTCTACCTTCTCATCAGGCATACCTATAGCTTTTCTTATGGGATCCTCGGGTTAACTCCAAGTCAATCTCAAGAGGTGAACTGATTAATTCAGGATAGTCGACTGAATCAAAAGGAAAGGATTGGAACTACTAGAACTATTATTTTTATTTAGACTCAGAGAGGTTTCAATAAGAATAAAATCAAGAGTACTAGAAGTAGACAATATATAAGTAGAATCAACTTTCTTCATTAATTTCTTTTTAGGTGGAGGTACATGATAGAAATCAAATAAAGTAAGCGGAGTAAGGGATTTAGTGCCTTTATCAGTAGATACTATGCTCCTACCAGTAGAAGAGGAGCTAGTAGAAGAGGTGGTAGCTGTAACGGTGGAGGGAGTACTAGACTGGGATGGTGGTTGTGCTACTGGACTATCCCGAGCAAGTATGGTGAGTTGTTGCTGATGTTGGGATGTCACCTTCCCCGATTGTCCTTTGCAACTAGCAAACCTTCCTTGGTGTTGGAGGTTTGAGCTACTTGACACCTGCAAGGAAAGCTTCTTGATCTTAAAAATGATCTTCTTAGAGGTTCAGGATAGGAAGATATCCTAAACTTTTTTGGTATTAAGAGGATTGCAAGTATCCCCATGGATTACTCTAACATAATTGGATGGTTGCTCTAATAAATATTCCTTAGGGATAACTATGGCTCTCAACTTGTAGCCACACTCAAGCTAGTCCATAAAAGTGATAAAATCCTCTAAGACATGGCCTAACATGCAGTGGTAGGGGCAATATCTAAGATCATCGCTCTTGCCCACTTCCTCCGACTTAGGCTCAGTGAAAGTCAAGTATCTTTAAGAGATTCTTAAAGATTTTTCTAACTACCTCCCTCTTGAATGAATATGGCTTATTCAATATGTCGGCATGAGTAGGTGGAAAGTAGTTACCTAGTGATCGATATGAATACCACTGCTGGGTAGGCTATTGAGGTGGTAGAAATGGTGGTTGTGTGGCTGCGATGGTATGATGTCAAGGTGGTGGAAGAGGTGGTGTTAAAGGAGGCGTCGTAGTCTCTCCTATTGAACTTCACATTTTGCTTCCCTCTCTTGAACAACGCTCGATTCTTCTCAAACATCTTCTACAGCTTGGACCTAGATGATTGGTCGGGAAAGGAAAACTATTTGGCTTTCTCTTGTAGGCTAGCCACCTTGTTAATTAAGTTCTCAAATGTTATGATGGTAAAGCCCTTAAAGAATGAAGGTGACCAAGCCATGGATATTCTTGAGAAGAATCTCAATGGCATGATGTTCGGATAGCTATAGTTTGCATTTCATGCTCAGGTTGCACCACCTGAGAATATAATCAATAAGGGACTCGTTGAGTTTGTTTCTCTACAATAAGGTTGCCTACAGTCACCCTCTGCTGAGCTCTAGCAACCCTCTTGATGAAGAGGTGCTCCAGCTTAGCGAAAGTCTTCACTGAAATGTTGGGTAGTTTGGCGTACCAATCAAATGATACAATTAACAGATTGGTAATGAAAAGGTGAAAGAGGAGTGTGTTGCTGCCATCGGTGTTGCAATAGCTAGCTCTAGAGTGTGCAATGTGTTATCGTGGGCTTCCAATGCCATCAAAGATCTTGAAGGATGGTGGCACAAAATCTAAATAAAATAAAACTAAATAAAAACCTAAACCTAAAAAAATAAAGCTAAAAAATAAAACCTAACAATAAATAAATAATCAAACCTAGCCCTAAACTACAAAAAAAGCCTAAATCTAAAATAAATAAAATAAAATAGACATAAACCTAAACTAAAATAAACTAAACTAAAATAGATAAAACCTAAACCTAAAACTAAACTAAATAAAATAAAATAAATAAAATAAAAATAAACTAAAAAATAAAAAAAATAAAACCTAAAACTTAAAAAAAAAAAAAATAATGTAAAACCTAAACAAAACCTAAAAAAAAAACCTAAACCTAAAAATAAAATAAAATAAAATTAAACTAAAAAATAAAATAAAACTAAAATAAACTAAAATAAAAAAAAACTAAACTTAAATAAATAAACTAAAATAAAATAAACTAAACTAAATAAAAAATAAAAAAATAAATAAAATAAAAAAATAAATTAAATAAAATAAATAAAATAAACTAATTAAAACCTTGTTTGCTTAATTTTAAAAAAAAACCTAAACCCCACCAACCCTGAGCCTGCAGCTCTAAACTAAAAAACCACAACTACCTTACCCTGAGCCCTGGGCCCAGGCCCTGAGCCACCCAGGCCACCCCACTGCTGGCCCACAGGCCCTGAGCCACAGACCCTGAGCCCTGAGCCACTGAGCTACAGGCACTGGGCCACTAGATCCTAAATCTGAAGCTGACCCTTGACAGGCCCTGATAATGAGCCTAAATGACTGAGCTCTGAGCATCCCTGAACCTAAACCCTAAGGCTTAAACTAAAAGGAATAACCTTTAGATAAATAAAACTAAATCTAAATGAGTTAAAATAATAAAATAAAAACCTAAACTAAAGACTAAATAAAATAAATAAACTAATAAAATAAACTAAAATAAATAAATAAAATCTAAATAAACTAAAAAAATAAACTGGATTCAAAACCTAAATAAAATAAAAACTTAAAGTAAAATAAAATAAATGTAAAATAAAATAAAATAAAAAAACTAAATAAAAAATAAACTAAAATAAATCTTAAAAAATAAAATAAAAATAAAATAAAATAAACCAAAAGTAAAAAAAAAACATAAACCTAAAGATATATAAAATAAACATAATAAATAAAAACCTAAAAAATAAAATAAAAAGAAAAAAAATAATCCAAAACTAAACTAAACTAAAAAAAAATAAAATAAATAAACTATAAATAAAAAAATAAACAAAAAACAAAGAAATTAAAATAAAATAAAACTAAAACTTAAAAAAAAATAAAATAGACCCTAAACCTAAAAAATAAAATAAAATCGAGCAAAATATAATAAAAATAAAACTCAACTAAAAATAATCTTAATCTAAACCTAAACTTAAAATAATAAATAAACATAAAACTAAAATAATGGCTAAAATAAATAAACTAAACTAAATAAAAATAAAATAAACTAAATAAAAATTAAAATTAAAATAACTAAAATAAATTAAACATACACTAAATAAAATAAATAAACCTAAACTGCTTCATTCTTAAAAATAAACCTAAATCCTTAACCATACAAAAAATAAACCTAAACCCAAATGACCCTAAACCCTAAACCTAAGCACAATCCCTAAACCCAAAAAGAGAACCTTAAAACCCTACCCACCACAACCCTAAACCTTAAACCCTAAACACTAAACTCTAAACCCCAAACACTAAACTAAACCTAAAGTAACTAAATAAATTAAATAATAAAACTTAAACCCTAAAACTAATCAAAATCATAAACACAGAAACTTAAGAATGGGAAAACCATGATGGCAGAACATCAGTCAACTAGGCTCAGTCTAGATCTAGCGATGGAGGAGGCGGCTACAGTTATTATGGTGGTGGTGGGCGACCTTGATCTACTATTGATATGGAGGTGGTTGTCGGAGCAGTGGTTGTTATGGAGGCGGTAGGAGCAACAGTGGTTACAGCCTTGGTGGTGGTGGAGCGAGAGATCAGGGATATGATGGTGGATCCTGCTACGTGAGAAGCTAGGGTGGTTCTGATGGGAACTGGAGAAACTAAAGAATGATCAATCCTATCTACTACTCATGAAACTGTCTTTACAATAGAGACAGTTTCAGTTACCTAGAGCATTTGATTTGCTCTAAGCGTGCTCATTTTTTGTCTATGTCGTGTGTTACTTGGTTGATGAAATTGAAAAGAAGAAATGTTGAATATGAATTTTTTCTCTGTTAAAAAAATAAACCAAAAACATTAAACCCTAAACTAAAACCTAAACCGTAAACCCTAAACCCTAAATAACCCTAAACCCTAAACACTAAACTCTAAACCCTAAACCCTAAATCCTAAACACTAAACCTTAAACCCTAAAATCTAAACTTACCCTAAACCCTAAGCTAACACTAAACCCTAAACAGTAAAAACCATACACCCTAAAGCCTAAAAACTAAACCCTAAACCTTGAACACTAAACCCACTCTAACCCTAAACCATAAACTCTAAAACCCTAAACCCTAATCCCAAAAAATTGTAAAAATTAAACCTAAACAAAGTAGAACCAAAAAATGAAATAAATAAAAAAACCAAAATAAATAAAATAAAATAAATAATAAAATAAAACCTAAACTAAAACTAAAACCTAAACCTAAAAAATAAAATAAAATAAACTAATAAAATAAACTAAAAAATAAATAAATAAAATAAACTAAACTAAAAATAAAATAAACTTAAGAATAAAAAACCTAAATAAAATAAAACTTAACATAAAATAAAATAAAATAAAAAAAATAAAATAAAATAAAAATAAACCTAAAATAAACCTAAAAATAAAACCAAAAAAATAAATAAAATATAAAACCAAAACATAAACTAAAATAAAAAACTAAACCTAAAATAAAAATAAAATAAATAAAATAAAATAAACTTAAACCAAAATTAAAATAAACTAAAATAAAATAAATAAAACCTAAACCTAAACCTAAAATAAATTAAACCTAAACCTGAAACTACATAAAATAGAATAAACTAAAAATAAACTTAAACTTAAAAATAAACCTAAATTAAAAACTTAAAACCTAAACCCTAAACCCTAAAGCTAAAAACCTAAGCCTAAACTAAATAAAACTAAATATAAAATTAATAAAAAAACTTAAACAAAATAAAATTAAAAAATAAAATAAAATAAAAATATAAACTAAAACCTAAACCTACACCTAAACCTAAAAAAAATAAAATAAAAAATAAAAACTAAATTAAAATAAAATAAATAAAAATCTAAACTAAACTAAAAAAATTAAAAACCTAAATAAAATAATAACGAAACCTAAAATAAAATAAAATAACCTAAAAATAAAATTAAAGAAAACTAAATAAAACCTAAACTTAAAAATAAACCTAAAATAAATAAAAAAATAAAAAAAACAAACCCTAATCTAAAAAACAAACTAAAATAAAAATAAAATAAACTAAACCTAAAATAAGATAAAAGCTAAAATAAATAAAACTTAAACCTAAACTAAAATAAACTAAACTTAAACCTAAACCTAAACTAAATAAAATAAAAAACTAAAATAAACCTAAAATAAAAAAACCTAAAATAAACCTAAAAGAAAAAGAAAATCTAAACCTAAACCTAAAAATAAAAAAAAAACTTAAACCTAAAAAATAAAATAAAAATGAAACTAAACTAAAAAATAAACCTAAAATAAATTAACTAAACTAAATAAAAATAAAAATAAACCTAAATAAAAATAAAAAATAAAGTAAACTAAAATAAATAAAAAACTAAACTAAGTAAACTAAATAAACCTAAATCTACCTATTTACTTAATATAAAAAAATCACAAAATTAAAAAAAAAACTAATAAAAAAACCCTGAACTTGCAACCCTAAACCCCTAAACCCTAATCCCTAAAATCTACAACCCTAAACCCTAAGCCCTAAACCCCAAACCTAAACCCTAAACCTTAAACCCTAAAACCTAAAACCTAAACTTAAAAATAAAACCTAAAATAAAATAAATAAAATTCTAAACAAAATAAATAAAAAAATAAACTAAAAACCTAAACTAAAACCTAAACCTAAACTTAAACTAAAATAAAATAAAATAATAAATAAAATTAAACTAAAATAAAATAAATAAAACCTAAAATAAACTAAAATAAAATAAACCTAAAAATAATAAACCTAAATAAAATAAAACTAAACATAAAATAAATAAAGTAAACCTAAAATATAATATAATAAAACTAAATAAAATCTCAACCTAAAAATAAACCTAAAATAAATAAAAAATAAGACCTAAACCCTAAACTAAAAAAATCTAAACCTAAAATAAATAAAATAAAATAAACCTAAACCTAAATTAAACTAAACCTAAACCCTAAACTAAAAATAATTAAATAAGCTAAAAATAAACTTAAACCTAAACTAAAAATAAAATCTAAAAATAAACCTAAAATGAAACCAAAAACCTAAATCTAAAAAACTAAAATAAAAACCTAAACCTAAACCTAAAAATAAAAAATAAAACCTAAGCCTAAAATTAAACATTAACCTAAACCTAAACCTAAAAAATAAACTAAAACAAAAAAAAATAAATAAATAAACCTAAAATAAATAATAAATAAACTAAATAAACCAACATACTGGGTTTACTTAATTTTTTTTTAAAAAACTCAAACCCAACCCCATTTTAAATCCTAAACCTAAAACTAACCTAAACCTACTCCATAAACCTTAGTCCCTAAACCCTAAACCCTAAATCTTAAACCATAAAACCCCTAACCCTCTAACTAAACCCTAATAAACCTAAAAAAAAACCTCCCAAACTCCTAAACCATAAACCTTAAACCCTATCACAAGGCTAAGCCCTAAACCTCAAAATCTTAAACCCTCTAATAAACTATAAAAATCTTAAACCCTAACCCTAAACCCTAAACCCAAACCTAAAAACCTAAAACTAAACTAAATAAAACAAATAAAAATAAAATAAAAAAAACCTAAACTTAAATAAATAAAATAAAATAAATAAAACTAAACTAAACCTAAAACCTAAATAAAATAAAATAAAATAAAATAATCTAAAAAAATAAAAGAAAACTAAACTAAAATAAAAAAAATAAAATAAATCTAAGAATAAAATAAAATAAAAAAATAAATAAAACCTAAAAATAAAAAACTAAATTAAAAAAAAAATCTAAACCAAAAATATAAATAAAATAAACTAAACTAAAATAAATAAAACCTAAACTTAAACATAAAATAAACTAAGCCTAAACTAAATAAATTAAAATAAACTAAAAATAAAAATAAACCAAAACTGAAAAATAAAAAATAAAATATAAACCTAAATATAAACCTAAAACCAAAACCAAAATAAAATAAAATCTAAACCTAAACTTAAAATAAAAATAAAATCTAAACCTACAAAAATCAACTAAAAAAATAAACCTAAACCTAAACTTAAACATAAAATAAACTAAAATAAAACCTAAACTAAAATAATAAATAAAATAAATAAAAATTAAAATAAACTAAATAAAATAAATAAACCTAAACACATGAATTTACTTAACTTAAAAAAAACCCTAAACCCTAAATCCTAAACCCTAAACCCTAAAATTAACACTAAACCCTAAACCCAAACTATAACCCTAAACCTACAACCCCAAACCATAAATCCTAAAAAACCATAAACCCCAAACCCTAAATCCTAAACTCTAAACACTAAATCCTAATCCTAAACCTGAAACCTTAAACCCTAAACGTACACCCTAAACCCTAAACCATAAACCCTAATCCTAAACCCTAAATCCTAAACCCTAAACACCAAACCCTAAACCTAAACCTAAAGTAACTAAATAAATTAAAAATAAACCTAACCCCTAAAACATACTAAACCTAAGTTAAACCTAAAAAGAATGGTAAACCTCTAGATTTGGCAGATGGAGGTGGTAAGCGGCAATCGTAATGGTGGTGGGGATCTGGAGGTCGGTGGATATGGGGAGATGGTGGTAAGCGTGGTGGAGGAGGAGGAGCGATGGGATTATAATGGTGGTGGATGGAGAGATCGGGGATATGATGGTGGATCCTGCTACTTGAGAGGCTGGGGTGGTTCTGATGGTAATTGTAGAAATCAAAGAACGTTTGATCCGATCTGCTACTTATGGAACTTTGTTTTTATAGTAGAGACAGTTCTAGTTATATAGGGTCTTTAATTTGTTCTATGTGTGCTCATTTTTTATCTATGTCATCACTCGTGTCTTAGAAGACTTGGTATGTTACTTGGTTGATGAAATCGAAAAGAAGATATGTTGTATCTGAATTTATCCTCTGTTAAAAAAATAAAAAACTAAAAACCTTAAGCACTAAACTAAAACCTAAACCCTAGACCTAAAATGTAAACCCTAAACCTTAAACCCTAAGCCCTAAAAACCTTAAACCCTAAACCTTAAATCCTAAACCCTAAAATTGTAAACTCTAAACCTAAACCCTAAAACTTAAGTCATAAACACTAAACCATAAACCCTAAAACCTACACCCTAAATCCTCAAGTAACCCTAAACCCTAAATTCTAAACCCTCAACTAACCCTAAACCCTCAACCTAAACTAAAATAATATAAAAAAATAAAATAAATAAATAAACTTAACCAAAAATAAAATAAAAATTAATAAAATAGAAAAATAAAATAAAACTAAAACCTAAACTAAAACCTAAACCTAAACCTAAACCTAAAATAATAAAAAAATAAAAACTAAAATAAAATAAAATAAATAAAAACTTAAACTAAAGTAAAAAAACTAAAATACCTAAATAAAATAAAGGCTAATCCAAAAATAAAATCATAAACCTAAAACTAAATATAAAAAAACCTAAACCCTAAACTTAAAAGAAAACATAAACCTAAAATAAAAGTAAAATAAACATAAATCTAAACTAAAATAATCTAAACTAAAATAAATAAAACCTAAACCTAAAATAAAAATAACCTAAACCTAAACCAAAACCCTAAATAAAATAAAATAAACTAAAATAAAAATAAACCTAAATTAGAAAATAAAACCTAAAAATAAACCTAAAATAAAACCTAAAACTTAAACTAAAAATAAAATAAAACCTAAACCTAGAACTAAAAATAAAATCAAAACTTAAAAACTAAACGAAAGAATAAGCCAATCCCTAAACCTAAACTAAAATAAATAAATCTAAAATACATAAATTAAATTAAATAAAATAAAAATAAACCTATATAAATAAAATAAAATAAAATAAACCTACCTATTTATTGAATTTTAAAAAATTTAAAAATAGAAAAAATTAATAAAAAAAACCCTAACCTTATACCCTATACCCTAAACCTAAAAAAACCCTAAAACCCTAAACCCTAAACCCTAAATCCTAAACACTAAACTCTAAAAACCCTAAACCCCAAACCCTAAACCATAACCACCTACAACACTAAAGTCTACACTCAAACCCTCAAACCCTAAACACCAAACCCTAAACCCTAAGCCCTAAACCCTAAAAACCTCAAAACCTAAAAATGAAATAAATAAAAAACATAAACCAAATAAAATAAAAAAAACCTAAACATAATCCTAACCATAAAAATAAAATAAAATAAAATTTTAAAATTAAAATAAAATAAAATAAATAAAAATAATAACTAAACTATAAATTAAAATAAACCTAAAAATAAAAAACCTATATTAAATAAAAACTAAATGCAAAATAAAAATAAAATAAACTTAAAATAAAATAAAATAAAAACTTAATAAAATTCTAAACTTAAAAAATAAACCTAAAAATAAGCCCAAAAAATTTTAAAAAAAAATAAAACCTATACCCTAAACTAAAAAAAAACCTAAACCTAAAATAAACAAAATAAAATAAACTAAACCTAAACTAAAATAAATAAAAACTAAACCTAAACCTAAAATAAACTAAACCTAAACCCTAAACTAAATAAAATAAAATAAACTAAAAATAAACCTAAACTAAACTAAAAAAGAAAAAAAATAAAAATAAAATAAAACATAAAACTTAAACCTAAAAAAAAATAAAATAAAACCTAAACCTAAACTTAAAATAAAAATAAAACCTAAACCTAAAATAAAATAAAAAAATAAACTAAACTAAAAATAAATAGAAACCTAAACTTAAAACCTAAAAATAAACTCAATTTAAAACATAAACTAAAATAAATAAACTAAATAAATAAATAAAATAAAATAAATAAATAAAAAATAAAATAAATAAATAAATAAAAATAAACTATAAACTAAACTACTTGGTTTACTTAATTTAAAATATCTACTAAACCAAATCTAAATAAATCCTAAACCTAAACCCAAACCCTAAAACCTAACTAAACTAAACCCCCTAAACCCTAACCCTAAACCTAAACCCTAAACCACTACCAAACCACCCACTAAACCTACCTTAAACCTAACCTAACCCTAAACCCAAACTAACCCAACCCCAACTGACCAAACCTAAAAAACCCTAAACTATACCTAAACCTAAACCCAAACCCTAAACTAAATCCTAAAACCCTAAAAACTAACTAAAACAAGACCTAAACCTAAGCCCTAAATCCTAAGACCTAAACCCTAAATTATAAAGCCTAAACCTTACACCTAAAACCATAAACCCTAATAAGCCTAAACCATAAACCCTAAACCATAAACCCTAAACCCTAAAAATCATAAACCCTAAAGCCTAAATACTAAATCCTAAACCCTAAACCCTAAACCCTAAAGCTTAACCCAAAACCCTAATCCTAAAACCTAAACTAAAAAAACCCAAACCTAACCCTAAACCGTAAACCCTAAACCCTAAACCCTAAAACCTAACCATAAACCCCAAACCCTAAACTTAAATCTAAAGTAGCTAAATAAATTAAAAAGTAAACTTAAACTTTAAAACCTAATAAACTTAAACCTTAAGAATGGGTAGAATATTTATGGTAGGAACATCACCTTCAACTAGGCTCAGTCTAGATCTAGTGAAGGAGGAGAAGGTAGAGGAGATGATTATAGCAGTGGTGGTGGCAAATCTAGAGGTTCTAGTGGATATTAAGGTGGTGGTCAGAGTGGTTATTATGAAGGCCGAATGAGCGATGTAGGTTACGGTGTGTGGTGAGGGAGATCGGGGATATGATGGTGAATCTCACTCGAGGCGGGTGGTTCGATGGGAACTGGATTGAAGAATATCTAGATCCGATCAGCTTTGAATGTCTTTACAGAGGCGCCTAGTTATCTAGTGCTTTTGATTTGCTCTATGCATGCTCATTTTTGATCTATGTCATCGCTTGTGTCTTAGAAAACTTGGTGTATTACTTGGTTAATGAAATCAAAAATAAGAAATGTTGAAGTTGAATTTTTTCTCTATTAAAAAAAATAAAACCCCTGAACCCTAAACTAAAACCTAAACCTTAGACAAAAAACCTAAACCCTAAACCCTAAACCATAAACCCTAAAACCCTAATCCCTAAAACCTAAATCCTAAAACATAAACTCTAAACCTTAAATCATAAACACCAAACCTTAAACCCTAAACACTAAACCCTCAACTAACCCTAAAACTAAACCTTAAAACCCTAAAAAAAAAAATAAAAAAGCTAAACCTAAACTAAATAAAACCAAAAAATAAATAAATAAAAAAACCTAAACTAAAATAAAATAAAAAAATAAAATATTATGAAAACATAAACTAAAACTTAAACTAAAACCTAAAAAGAAAATAAAATAAATAATAATAACTAAAATAAAATAAAATAAATAAAAACCTAAACTAAACTAAAAAATAAAAAACCTCAATAAAATAAAAACTAAATGTAAAACAAAAATAAAATAAATTAAAAATAAAATAAATAAAAACTAAATAAAACTTAAACCTAAAAAAGAAGCCTAAAAATAAATACAAAATACAACCTAAACCCTAAACAAAAAAAACCTAAACCTGAAATAAAAATAAAATAAACCTAAACCTAAAAAAAAATAAACTGAACTAAAATAAAAAAAACATAAACCTAAACTTAAGCCTAAAGCTAAATAAAATAAGATAAACTAAAAAATAAACCTAAACCTGAACTAAAAATAAAACCTAAAATAAAATAAAACCTATAATAAAACCTAAAACCTAAACGTTAAAAAAATAAATAAACCTAAACCTAGAAATAAGAAATAAGACCTAAACCAAAAAAAATAAAATAAAATAAACTAATTAAAAAAATAATCCTAAACCTAAACCTAAAAGTAAACTAAAATAAATATACATAAAATAAATAAACTAAATAATATAAAAATAAAAATAAACCTAAACAAAAATAAAAAATAAAATAAATTAAAATAAATAAGAAATAAACTAAATAAATTAAACAAACCTAAACCTATGAGTTTACCTAATTTAAAATAAAAAATAAAAAAAATTGAAAAAAATAAAAAAAAACCCTAGCCCTAAACCCTGAACCTAAACCTACAACCCTAAATCCTAAACCCTAAACCTTAGAACCTTAAACCCTTAATCCTAAACCCTAAATCCTAAACCTAAACTCTAAAACCTACAACCCTAAACCATAAACCCTAAACCCAAACCCTAAACAGTAAATCCTAAACATTAAAAATCTTGAAACTTATACCTAAAATAAATAAAACCTAAAAAAAACTTAAACAAAAAAAAATAAAATAAAATAAATAAAAACCTAAACTAAAACCTAAACTAAACCTAAACCTATATGTAGAAAAAAATAAAATAAAAAATAAAAACTAAACTAAAATTAAATAAATAAAAACCTAAACAAAACTAAAAAAAATAAACCTAAAATTAAAAAAATTAAATAAAAAAAACTAAATGTAAAATAAAAATAAAAATAAACCTAAAATAAAATAAAATAAAAACTAAATAAAAACCTAAACCTAAAAAATAAACTTAAAACTAAAACTTAAAAATAAATTAGAAATAAAATCTAAATCCTAAACTAAAAAAAAACTAACCCAAAAATAAACAAAATAAAATAAACCTTAACCAAAATAAAATAAACTAAACTAAAATAAATAAAACCTAAACCTAAGCCTAAACCATAAACTAAATAAAATAAAATAATCTTAAAAATAAAACCTAAAAATTAACCTAAAATAAAAACCTAAAACCTAAACCTAAAAAAAGAAAATAAAAACCTCCTAAACCTAAAAATATAAAATAAATCTTAAACATAAAAGGAAAAATAAAAATAAAACTAAAATAAAAAATAAGCATAAACCTAAAAATAAACAAAAAAAACTAAAATAAAAAACCAAAACTAAAATAAATAGACATAAAATAAATAAACTAAATTAAATTAAAATATAAAATAAACCATAATAAAAATAAAAAATAAAATATTTAAAAAAAAAATAAACTAAATAAACTTAAACCTACCTGTTTATTTAATTTATAAAATAACCCTAAACCCTAATCCCTAAACCTTACTCCTTAAACCGTAAACCCTAAACCCTAGACCTTGAAACCTATAACCCTAAACCACAAACCCTAAACCCTAAACCTACATAAACTAAATAAAACCTAAAAAGATAAATAAATAAAAACCTAAATAAAATAAAATAAAATAAAATTGAATAAAAACCTAAACTAAAACCTAAACCTAAGCCTAAACCTAAACCTAAAAGTAAAAATAAAAAAAATTAAGAACTAAACTAAAATATAATAAATAAAAACCTAAACAAAACTAAAAAATAAAATATTGTGAAAAATGTAAAAACTAAATAAAATAAAAACTAAATGTAAAATAAAAATAAAATAAACCTAAAATAAAATAAAATAAAAACCAAATAAAAACCTAAACCTAAAAAATAAACCTAAAATAAAACCTAAACCCTAAACTAAAAAAAAAGACCTAAACCTAAAATAAACAAAATAAAATAAACCTTAACCTAAACTAAAATAAACTAAACTAAAATAAATAAAACCTAAACCTAAAATAAACTAAACCTAAACCCTAAACTAAATAAAATAAAATAAACTAAAAAATAAACCTAAAATAAACCTAAAATAAAAACCTAAAACCTAAACAAAAAAAAAAAAATAAAAATAAAACCTAAACATAAAAAAATAAAATAAAATAAAACTAAACTAAAAAATAAGCATAAACCTAAACCTAAACCTAAAAAATAAGCTAAAATAAAAACCTAAACTAAAATAAATAAACTAAATTAAATAAAAATAAAAATAGACCTAAATAAAAATAAAAAATAAAATAAAGTAAAATAAAAAAATAAACTAAATAAACTTAAACCTATCGATTTACTTAATTTTAAAAAATATCCTAAACCCTAAACCCTAAACCTAAATCCTAAACATAAAACTAAACCTAAACCCTAATCTCTAAAAAATCATAAACCCTAAACCCTAAACTAACCCTAAACCCTCAAAACCCTAAACCCTAAAGCCTAAACAATAAACCCTAAACCTTGAACCCTAAATCCTAAACCCTAAACCCTAACCCTAAACCCTAAACCATAAATAGTAAAAGCATAAAACCTAAAACCTAAACCCTAAACCAAACCTAAACCCTAAACCTAAACCCCAAACCTAAACCTAAAGTTACTAAATAAATTAAAATAAACCTAAACCCTAAGAATGGGTGTAACCTTGATGTAGAACCCACCACAACTAGCTCCAGATCTAGTGGAGGCAATGAAGGGGAGGAGGTGGTTCTGATGGGAAGAGAACAAGAACGTTGATTGATCCCTGCTATGGAACATATTGTAGAGATGGATTTACTTATCTAGTGATTTTGATTTGCTCTATGGGTGCTCATTTTTAATCTTTGTCGTCGCTTGTTTCTTAGAAAACTTGGGATACTACTTGGTAGATGAAATGAAAAAGAAAAAATATTGAATATGAATTTGTTCTCTGTTAAAAAAAACTTAAACCCTAAACTAAAACTTAAACCCTAAACCTAAAACCTAAACCCTAAACCTAAACTCTAAACCTCAAACCTTAAACCCTAAACTAACCCTAAGTCCTAAATCCTAAAGCTAAAAACCTAAACCTAAGTTAAATAAAATTGAAAAATAAAAGAAATAAAAAACCTAAATGAAAATACAAAAATAAAATCGAATAAAAAACAAAAACTAAAACCTAAACCTAAACTTAAAAAGAAAATAAAATAAAAATAAAACTAAACTAAAATAAAATAAGTGAAAACTTAAACTAAACTTAAAAATAAAACCTAAATTAAATAAAACTAAACCTAAAATAAAATTAAAATAAACCTAAAATAAAATAAAATAAATAATAGAAACCTAAACCTAAAAAAATAAACCTAAACTTAAATAATAAATAAAACCTAAACCTAAACCAAAAAAAAAAAATAAAAAATAAAATAAATAAAATAAAATAAACCTAAATTAAAATAAAATAAACTAAAATAAATAAAACCTAAATAAACCTAAAATAAACTAAACCTTAATCTAAACTATACTAAATAAAATAAAATAAACTAAAATATACCTAAACCTAAACTAAAAAATAAAACCTAAAAGAAACTTAAAGTAAAACCAAAACTTAAACCTAAAAAATAAAATAAAACCTAAACCTAAAAAATAAAAAAAATAAAATAAAATTAAAACCCAAACCTAAAAAAATAAAAAAAATAAACTCAACTAAAAATAAACCCAAACTTAAAAAAATAAACTAAAAAACCTAAACTAAAAATAAATAAACTAAAAAAAATAAAATATAAAATAAACCTAAATAAAAAGAAAAACTAAAATAAAGTCAAATAAACTAAATAAACCTAAACCTACTAGTTTACTTAATTTAAAAAAAATTGTAAACCCAAAATCCTAAACCTTAAGCCCTAAACCCTAAACCCTAAAACTATCCCTAAACCCTAAACCCTAAACCTACAACCCTAAA
Organism: Cymbidium sinense; assembly: GCA_021442155.1. Taxonomy (NCBI): domain Eukaryota; kingdom Viridiplantae; phylum Streptophyta; class Magnoliopsida; order Asparagales; family Orchidaceae; genus Cymbidium; species Cymbidium sinense. The sequence continues at coordinate 49,164,733 of CM038220.1, read as the reverse complement.
CATACCACCAAAAACCCTAAACCCCAAACCCCAAACCCTAAACCCTAAACCCTAAGCCCTAAAACACTAAACCCTAAACCCTAAACCATAAACCTTAAATCCCTAAACACTAACCCCTGAACCCTAAACCCTAAAACCTACAACCCTAAACTTAAACCCCAAAATCTAAACCCTAAATCCTGAGACCTAAACTAACCCTAAACATTAAACCCCAAACTAACCCTAAACCCTAAGAATGGCAGAACCTTGATGAGAACATCACCATCAACCTAGAGCTGAGGTGAAGGCAGGTGGTTATCAGTGGTGGTGGGGGATCTGGAGGTGCTGGTGGATATGGAGGTGGTGGTCAGAGCAGTGGTGGTTATGGAGGCAGGAGAAGCAATCGAGGTTATAGTCGTGGTGGTGGAGGAAGAAGAGATTAGGGATATGATGGCGATCACTACTGAGAGGTGGGGTTGGTTTTGGAAACTGGAAAATTAAAGAATATCTAAGTTGCTATGGAATAGTGTATTTATAGAAAGATGGTTCTACTTATCTAGGGTTTTGATTTGCTCTATGGGTGCTCATTTTATCAATGTCATTGCTTGTGTCTTAAAAAACTTGTACTGCTACTTGATTAAATCAAAAGAATAAATATTGAATATGATTTGTTCTTGTTAAAAAAACTAAACCCTAAACTAAAACTTAAACCCTAAACCTAAAACCTAAACCCTAAACACTAAACCTTAACCCTAAACCCTAAACCCTAAACCCTAAACCCTAAACCCTAAACACTAAACATTAAAACACTAAACTCTAAACCCTAAACCCTAAACCCTAAACCTTAAAACCATAAACCCTAAATGCTAAAACTAGCCCTAAACCTTAAACCCCAAACCCTAAACCTGAAACACTAATCCATAAATAAACCCTAAACCCTATATCCTAAACTAACCATACACCTTGAATAAAGATGTCATTAGGAATATATCTAAAGAATGACCTAATCGCAACATAGTTATGGTAGCTAAAGAAAATGTCTTCAAAAGACTTTGTCTTGAATATTAGAGATTTGAATACCCTAAACCCTAACTATAAAATCATATTATAATACCATATATTGTAGTATAATGTATCATCATATATTTGAGCATGATGTGTTTTTGGATGTATAAGATGTTTTTGAAATGTTTTAGTATATTATGGTGTTGTGCCCTATAGTCTATATATTAATATAAATGATAAAAATATTGATTTAATAAATCGATGATGAAGTTTGAACTGGAATTAGGTTGTAGTACCAAAGGTGTGCTACGCCATTTGTAGTCTAAAAAAGTAAGATTTTATGTTCAAAATAAATATTATATGTTGTAGAAGAGACTTTAAAATGGTGGAATTTGGCCAACTTCATAATAGGTAGAGCATGGCAAGATAATATATTATTTCAACTTAAAATATGTAAGTGATACAATTAAAATATATAGTTTTTTATATTATTTAGACTAATTTTATTATTTTTTATCTTAAGTAATCCCTTGTGATGTGATATGCAATATAATATAATATAATGTCATAGTGTATTATAATATAGGATGACATAACATAGTGTAGCATCATGCATTATAGCATACTATTGTGCATTACCACTTGTTGTTTAGCATATTTTAGTTCATTATAATATGATGTAGTAGAGTTTGTACTGGTATAATTCATAAAAGTACTGATTAATAGGCTGAGATGATGGGATTTGGCCAAATTTAAGGTAAGATTTAGGGAACATCATTGCTATGGTGTCATTTAATCAAAAGAATTTAATTTTGCATCCAAAATAAATGTTCACTTTTCAACCAATTTTATAAATTTTTTGCTTAGAGTGATTCATTTTAAGGTGTAATGTAAGATAATATATTATATGAAAGCATATTAAAATATAATGTACATAAAAATATAACTTCATATATATATGAATGTGGTGGTGTTTACTAAGTGTTATTGTACATTTTAGCATGTTTCTTTTTATAATAATTAGGTCAAAACTCACAAAATGTTAATTTGAAGGTTGAGATGGAAGAATTTGGCCAAATTCATGGAACACACCAAGAAGCAACACTAAAATTATGCTATTTTGTACCATTTCTAATAGAAAATTAACAATTTTACATCTAAAATGAACATTATTCATATTTTGAGAAAACTTTATTATTTGATCCAATTAAGTGATTCTAATGAGGAGTAATGTTAGACAATATATTATATTATAGAAAATTATAATATAACATCATATATTATATTATAATATAGTGTTAATTCACTATAATATCTTTAGCATGATATTGTATAGTTAGTTTGAGCTTGCACCATCACAATCATAAAATGTTGATTATAATGTTAAGATGATGTAATTTGAATGAATACATTGTTAGGCTTTTGGTTGAAGTATTAAAGGTGTGCATAAGAAAAGAAATAGAATTTGATGAGAATTCCTTGCCAAGGACATGGAGGAGATCATGGGGATCACATGCATTGGACATGACATGTGAGTGGTCTATGTCGAGGGAAAAGAAGAAGAAAATCTAGGGATAAGGTTTAATTATATGATTTGTGGAAAGAAGATCGACTAGGGATAATAATCTACAATCCACTGATGATTAAAATCTAATTATCTTTAATTTGTTCCATTTTAATTGATGTGGAGGCATATCTACTAGAGATATGGGCTCAGTCCGCTAGGGATCGGGTATATGAACCTTCCACTAGAGAAGCAGGTTTGGGCTAATTGGGATTTGAGTTTGATTTCATAGATTTATTTGGGGATGTATCCACTGGGGATAAGAGTGGTTGGATTTCTTTGATTTAGACTCTTGGGGAGTTGGTTTAATTGGCTCCCAGGGAGGTTGGTTTTGAATTTGATTTATTTTCTTAACTTACTTATATATGATTAGGGTTCCACTAGTGACACGGGTATGATTTAACTCCACTGGGGAAAATCAGAAAGGGTTTAATTTAAGTTAATGTATAGACCCTATCGATGTTGATTGAGCCACTGAGAAGGGGCTATATCATCATTGGCCTACCTTAGGGTTTCAAATCCAAAAGGATAGTCCACCAACTATGGGGTAGAGCTAGCCAACCTTATAGGATGCCTTTCGATGTGCAATGACTATGCTTGGTAGAAGGCATAGAAAACTTACATCTTTCAAAGCGAGGAACAACCGCTGGGGTGAACTGTTGGATGCACAATAAATCAAATTTGACCTAGGGTGACTACTGAGTGAATGTCGTTGGGACTTATGTCAACTTAAAAGTAGTCAGGATTAATTTTATCTTAATTTCATGTGATTTGATATGGTTTATTTGGTTTAGCTTAATCTTGAATTGAGGGCATATCGGCTAGGGATGTGAGCTAGCCAACCTAAGGGGTTGTTTTTCGATGTTCAACAACTGTGCTAGAAAGAAGGTGTACAGAATTACAACTTCTAAAGTAGGTAACAACTGCTGGGGTGACCTATTGGTAGCACAACAAATCAAACCCAACTTAGGGGTGAGTACAAAGTGAATGCCTGGGACTTATATCAACTCAAGAGTAGAAGGCATTATAGGGAGTTTTGGACACTTCCCTAAAGAGAGGATACCTAGAAATGGTACCATTAGGGTGTGTCCTCTAATCCAGTGAATATATATTTGTTTATATGTTTGTGGACCCGTGTGCAAGGACCACACTAAGAAGGGCTATGTCATCCTTGACCTATCTTAGATTTACTAGACCATAGGTAAATCTGCACATCCACAGGATGATTTCTCCAACCATAGGAGTGGTTACACGGAAAGGGGAACTTTCCAATCCGATAATAACCCGGGTAGTGTCTAAATGGTGTCAAAAAGGATGCGATCCAAATATAGTTATCCTAAGCCTTGGAAAAGATAGCCTATAGGTGTGGCCAACGGGAGAAAGCATAGCAGACTTACATCTGCCTTGAGTGGTGTATTCTAAGGTGCAAGAACTAACCAACCTAAGGTGTATCCATCAACATTGAGTGGTGTATCTATCAGCATAGTGAGAACCAACAAACCTAAGGTGCCCGTCGATGTGCAATGATCAACCTAGAAAGAAAGCTTGTAGGCTTACAACTTTCCAAGTAGAATTGATCATCGGGATAGTCTATCATCGACAGGACATATGCTATCTGACCTAGAGAAACTACTAAGTGGAGCCCCAGGAAGGACCGACCTAGACTTGAAGTAGTTATGAGGGAAGGAGCCACTAGGGGACTTATCCTAAACCTCAAATATACTTGACCTAGTTAGTGCACAAAGGCTAATCCAAGAAGAAAGTGTAGCAGACTCACATCCTCTAAATGAAGCCAACATGAGGTAACTTACCGGCCATGCGGTAAGGCCTACCAAAACTAACAAGGCTTGTCAATGCAAGTAAAGTAAGGAAAGCATAAGACTTACATCTTCCAAACCAAGAAGACCATCGAGGTGACACACTAGTAGGGTAGCACGACCCAACCTAGCAACTCGAGTGTGAGTGCCGTGGCATGTTATCTCAACTCAGAGGAGCACGAGAGAAAATATATGTGTTTATTTTATATGTTTGTGTATAGTTTGCGCATAGTTTGTGTTTGTGTTGTTTCGATGAATGATAGGATGCTGCTCAGGTTCCTTACACCTACCCTAAACACATCGTTGGCTTCGCTAATAAGAATACTTTCAACATGGAAGAGATTAAATTTGAAATGGAATTTTAATTGATGATAATTGCTTTCAAACATGATTTATAATATTTCTTTAAGTAGAGCCCATTGATTGGAAGCATTTGGCGCTCTCCCTTATGATTAATAAGCTGATAAGATCATCCTTGGTAGGCCTTTCCTATGGCAAAAGGGCCTTCCTGAGTGGGTTCAAACTTGCCTCCCATCTTACGATAAGCAACAATCGGTCTCCTTAGAACTAAAATAAGCTCTCCTACTTTAAAGGCTCTGGACCAACTTGTTGTGAGCTTGAATCATTTTAGCTTTGTACAACTTGAGGTTCTGGCATGCTCGTAGGAGTCTCTCCTCCAAACCTTTGAGCTCTTCTAATCACAACTTGGCATTATGCTTTGTTGTGATCTTGCTACCCATAACTATCCTTAGTAATGGGAATTATATTTCTAATGGTAGAATAATTTTAGACCCATAGACTAAGGCGAAAGGAGTAGACTGAGTTGGAGTTCTATATGTAGTGTGGTAGGCCCATAAGGCTTCAACTAACATCTAATGCCACTATTGCTTGTTGTCAAGTGTATTCTTTAGTATTTGGATGAGAGTTTTATTGAAGGCTTCTACTAAGCCATTTTCCCTCGGGTAGTTGATTGTAGAATATCTTCAATCTATGTTGTGTCTCCAGGAAAAGTTATTGATCTCAGTGCTCTTGAATACACCATTATCGATATAATTCATCAAGATACTCAAAAAAAAATACAATATGGTTCCTAAAACATTGGAGCACATGATGAGTGACCTCTGAGTGGAAATCGCCCCATTTGGAAAAGTAGTTAGTAGCCTAAGATGAATTGATGACCCTTGGAAGAAGGAGGATCAATCGACACTATGTTGGTACCCCAACACTGAATGGCCATGAAGCCAATGATGTAGATTATGGTTGGTAGGACCCCACTATGTATTTAACATTGGTGGCCTCCTAGTTGTATCCATACAATCTTTAATCATCAACGGCCAATAGTATCCTAGTCTCTTGATCTTGGCTTTCATCTTCAGACTAGATTTGTTGGCTCCACATAATCTTGAGTATACTTGGGTCACACTTTTATGGGCTACATGCTTGTCTAAACAACGTAACCACATATGATTGAAAGACCACCGGTACAAGACACCATCCACAAGAGCATAGGAAAGTGCTATATGCTTCATCTAATAGGCTTGGGACTTATAGGTAATTGATGAATGGTTACCTCCAATCTAACTCCTCATCCTTCTTAGCATTGGAAATCTCCCCTTCAAGAGAGTACTTTTTGATGAGTTCAATATCAATAAGGAATAAGAATTGTCTATTTTGAACCTTTATTGATATGGACTCATCCTATGGACATGCCAAGTCCTTGGCAAGCTTAGCTCAAGATACGTTATGATGTTCTCTCCTCGAGGAATATTATAAATGGTAACCTATAGGATTTGGGCCAATAACTCAATGGTGTACTTGTGGTAGTGATAGGGCTTGGAATTTATAACCTTATAGGACCCGGTTGATAACTAGCTGAGAATCTAAAGATGTTGATGCTCTTGATGCTTAGAGTAACGTCTAACTCTAGACCGCAATCGAGCCCCATATCCGCTTTGATGT